>OW240918.1:32640551-32729110 GCA_933207985.1 Pelobates cultripes | reverse complement strand
GCCTTATATTTGACGCTGTAACTTTTGAAAACACCATAAAACTTGTACATGAGGGGTACTGTTGTACTCGGGAGACTTCGCTGAACACAAATATTTGTGTTTCAAAACAGTAAAAAGTATCACAGCAATAATATTGTCCGTGTAATGCTGTTTGTGCGTGAAAAATGCAAAAAACGTCACTTTTACTGGCGATATCATCGTTGTTATACATTTTACTGTTTTGAAACACTAATATTTGTGTTCAGCGAAGTCTCCCGAGTAGAACAGTACCCCCCATGTACAGGTTTTATGGTGTCTTGGAATGTTATAGGGTTAAATATAGTGCTAGCAAATTAAATTCCCTTTACTTTCGGCATGGGTTGTCAGGCAGGTCCTGCTAATTGTAATTAATTAAGATACCTAATTATGTAAAAATATTACATAAATATATATGTAGAATTAATATATGTATATATATACGTATGTGTATATATATGTATATATCTATATAATTTTTTAAAATATTTTTATTTATATATAGGTATATATATAGTGATATATACGTATATATTTATGTATATAGATATATATATTATTTCGTTCTACGTGTATTTTGATATATATATATATATATTAATTTCACAAAACAGTTAGAACGAAATAACACACATCTATATATTTTTAATTATTTATTTTTAATTATTTTTAATTTTATTTTTTAACGTATTTACATTTTTATTTTTTTTATATTATATATAAATATATATATAACAATAATTATATATATATTTAATCAGTATCAGTCTACGTGTAATTTGATATTAATATATATATATAATTATATATATATTAATAGTAAAATACACCTAGACGGTGTACGTGTGTGTATGTATATGTGTATATATATACTTAGATCATATATATATAACATATATATATATGATCTAAGTATATATTATTATTTTTTTACACTATTTATTTATTTTATTTTTATTTTCAGCCAGCAGGGGGACCACCTGTCATTACAGGCAGTCTCCCTGCTGGCAATGCAGGAGGCAGCTACCCCCGGCCATGTGATTGTGGGGTCCTCGCAAGGACCCCACTCTCACATGGCCGGGGGGCTTCGAGGAGGACGGACGTGCCACGGTAAGTACCGAAAGACTGGAGGGCGTACTATTATGCCCGGCGGCGTTTAGAGCCGCCTATAATAGGGCGTAATAGTACACCCTCCGGTCTGAAGGGGTTAATTAATTTGATATATTCTAATTGTCGAAACACTTACAATAAAGCAATGACGAAAGCTTTGTCCCAATACCTCCCGGCTTTAAGGGAGTCTACTAAAAAATATAAAACATTTTCATGTCCTAATACTTTAAAGGGTTAAAAAATGGAGGTCTCAGGACACAGCCTCAGGTAAACTTTGTTTTCTGCAGTTTAATGCTTTTATTCTACATGTGTCTCAATGTTACCACAATATTATCCTTTAAAATAATTTTCTAAAGTTTTTGCATAGTCGAATCACAATGTAGGGACCACACTGGGGGTCATAATTGATTTCAGCCATTTTAGATACAAATACTAAACAGCCAAAGAATCCATATGAGATGAAATATTGACAGATTGCACTCTTCAGAATTACAGACAGTAATTTGCATACTAATAAACATGGATTAAACAAAATCTTTGATGGTGAAATTTCCATTTTATTTTAGTTCTTTCCAAATCACAAAGTGCATTTATTATTTGAGCTGGTCATAAAAGGATAGGGTTTTTTATTCCATTGTATAAAAAAAGGAATACATTAAAAGGTTTTGAGTTGGAAAATGCATATATTAAATTGATATGGAATGCTAATGTTCAATATGCAGTAAAGAAAAATGTTCTGATTCCTCTTAGTGGCTGACAAAATAGTTTGTGCTGAAAGTAAAATGTAACTATATCTAATCTACGTATTCAGTGTGTGAAAGAAACTTACAGATCAAAATATGGTGTTTTAATTTTTTTTTCTTAGAATAACCACTTAGAATCCTTACAATAAGAGGAAGAGGTGATTCCTGGGTCAGTGCCGCACAGTGTGAACCTAAAGATGACGATCCAGTCACTGTTCAATGTTTTACTCAATAAAACCTTCAGATAACAAGGCTCTTCTGGAAGGGGCACACACAACCTTGAAACCCAGAGGAGCAGTGCTTGATGCTCCAAGACACATGATCTACAAATTACATTATTTCTCAAACAAAGAGGAAATCATGAGACAGGTATGAAACATGGACACAATCATTTTAATGAAACCTGCATCCAACTCCTACCAGGCCTGTCGTGGCCCACACTTCAAGACAGGTGCAAGTTAAAACTGATCACAGATCTTTTGAGAGAGAAGCATTAAATACAGATGGGCATATCCCTTTGCCCTCATAGCCACTTATAAATTGTCAACCATATGCTGGATGTAAGTAATCCGATCTGAAGTCACTTAACTTATGCTTATCTATGTGAAGACGTCTGACCTCTCTTACAAGTGCTGGACTTACACCGACAGTCTATAGATAACCGGTACTCCTTCCCAGTGAACCCACTACCAAGAAGAGAGAGATCTCAACAGACACTGAGACAGAAGAAAGCTGTTTCACCTGGCACACCTGTTCGTTCCTTTCTTGTTCCAAAAGAACAGAGAGCTACCTGATCTACCATTTAGAAATGTTATACATTTTTCTGCTTTTGTTTTAGGATCCCACTTTATTCCCTATAACATTGTGAGCTTTCTGGTAAGCTATTGATGGCGTCACTGTAACATAACAGCCTGCTGCTGTACCAGATGACAATATTGCATGAACAATAATTCTAAGGATGTAAATATTCTTCTATACGATGACTGTTCTAACTCCCATTTCAATCTGCAATTAATATGTAGTTTTTGTGTACTCCTTAGTTACCCTAAACACATACTGATTCCAATATGTTATGTCAGTGTATAAATACATGAGACTCTGAGCATAGATATCTAAGCTGTACTGCTCTGAAGATTCAAAATGCTTCCTACTCTGCGGCAAGCTAACCCTCTGATGCCTCATAAACACGCAAATTATTTCTGCATATACCATCTTTAATGTGTGTGTTAACCACACCATGACTCCCAGAGCGGTACCCAAGCATTTAGCCTCAAAATCTGACAAAGGGGAGACACCTGTTTACTTACTTTTGGGATATTTAAGTGATCCATGTTTGTAAATATATTCTTTTTTGATTTTTTGTTCTTTTCCTATTTCATGTTATAAAGGTAATAGCCAAGAATGATCTAGCTCAGGTAAGTCACCAAACCCAGTCCTCTATTTATGGCTGACATCTTAATTATTACATATAACATACATGGCCTCAATAATTCTGAAAAATTTAAAATGGCATTATTAAAGTTCCCTAGCTTAAAGGTGGTTTGTTCAAGAAATGCATTTTAGAGCAGATTCACCCCTATGCTTAAAAACCATAAATTCCCCTCAAGACACTTTAGCAATTTTTCTGCTTCTAAATCTAGCGGAGTAGCCTTCCTCCTGGCAAATCATCTAACCTTCATATATACACATAAGTGGCAGTGGCAGCCTTTCAAGACTACTATCAGTATCTCTACTATCTTAGAGGTACTCCAAGTCCACTCCAAGTCTACTTTCCTTGGGCACAGAATACTAAAAAAAAACATTTACTCTACTATTCCCCAACAGGTAGCAGATTAACTAGAGCAACCCTTGTCAGAAGAGGAACTATCTCTAGCCATTAATTCAGTACCAAGCTCTATAAGCCCAGGCCTAGATGGCTTTACAACCCCATACTGTAAAATCTTTTCACCCTAAATCATGAAACCTTTGTTAAAGGCCTTAAATAGCATACAAGCTACCCTTATTTCACACTTGGAAGCCACCATCACCTGCCCAAAGAGGGAAAGATCCAATTTTTTTTTTTTTTTATCAATATCGTTTTATTGTGAGAAGAAGAAAAAGGTGTGCAGACAAATTCAAATTTGTAACAAGATACAAAAAGTTACATACATAACAGCAGTAGTCACAATACATTGCATAGCATTCCCGAGCCATTATTGGACTCCCTTCTACCGGTATTTTTTATTATTATTGTGTGAAAGACCCCCTTACTGGGCCGTGGAAAAAGAAGGGAACCAGTTCGGAGTCCGGAGTTTATCACTTAATGCTGGTTATAGGGCTCTCGCCCAGTGGATTATAATAGGTTCTGACTAACATTTTACATTCGCCTTTTCCATATGTTCGTAATGTCTCAACCTGTCCCCTTATGTGTGAGATGTACCCATGAAGATTAGAATAGTGTGTATCACTGAATGTTTGAGTAAAAAGGAAAGGCAAGGAGGGGAAAAGAAGAAGGAAAGGAGAGAAGGGATGGGGCATGATTTGGTTATCTAGATTTATGCCTATCATATAGCATCAGGGTGAGGTAAGAGTAGATTTTATGCCTTCTCGTGAGATGTTGTGCCCTGCACAACAGGTAACGAGCGCACTGTCACTGGACTACATGAACTCACATCATGGCCTCCGTCTTCATTCGGGTATGTGTGCTGGGGTCCAATAGGACATTTAACCATTCACTGGCGGTGATTGAGATATATGGCCAAATGAGATGTAGAGTGGGGAGGGTAGCAAAGATGTACCCATGTTACAGGAGGTGTGAGTGGAGTTAGGGTCATATAATTGGAATATGCACATCGGCCTTGCCCCGGGGGAGCCCGAGCCCCCGCGCACATCGTCGGGCCACCGCCCTAATCCCCCGTGTTTCGTGACATGAAGGTGAACCATGGAAACCACCGTTCGGCATGTTTGTCCCCTCTGTCCTGTAGGGATGCCTGTAGTGCTTCTGCTCCTTGGATATCCTCGACCCTGCGGATCCAGTCCTCTTCATTGGGTATCTCCGTTCGTTTCCAATATAATGGGATGAGCGACTTAGCCGCGTTCAAAAGATGTCTGAGAATTGATTTCTTGTAGGAAGATATCGGCATCTTCGATATATGTAGGAGGGCCAGAGCGGCCGACCATTCCGTCCCTTCGCCCAGTATATCTGTTATACGTCGTTTGATCAGATCCCAGAATGGGGTTATTGCGCTGCACTCCCACCAAATATGCATTATCGTCCCTCTATCCCCTTGGCATCTCCAGCATGTAGGTGCAACAGATGGGAAGATCCTATGTAGGAGAACCGGGGTCCGATACCACGAGGCAATCAATTTATAATTCGTTTCTTGATATTGAGAGCTAACCGAGCTCTTGTGTTGCCACAAAAGTGCCTTATCCCATTGTTGCGGCGTAAAGGTTGTGTCCATCCGCTCCTCCCACTCCCTGCGGAACACAGCATTCGCCGTCAGATGCCCCGTCAAAATGTGTTGATAGAGTATAGAGATAGCATTGTCCAATACGACCTTCCTCTCGCAGCAGTCCTCGAACCAAGTGCGGTCCCTATACAGTCATTCCTTGTCCCGCAGTTTATTGTGGTAGTGCTTCACCTGTAGGTAACGGAGCGTTGCCAGTGGTGTCCTTGGTCGTCCCTCTAATAGGGTATCCACAGAGCGCAACGATCCGTCTTGTAGGACTGTGTGGATCGGAACGTACTCACGTCCTTCCAGAAAAGGCCACATCACCGGTGGAAACCCGCCCCCGATCTCTTTGTTATGAGTGATGGAGAGCATTGGGCTAGGGGTAGGGGAGATATGAGTTACCTCTCTCATGGAGTTCCAGGTGTATAGCGTTTGATTCAGTGGCCCCTCGTTGGTGATTCGCATTACTCTTCTGGTTCCCCCTCCCCAGATGGCTGGTTGTACAGGAGTGTCGGGGTTATCCCGTGTCAGGGCCACCCACTGCTTTTGTTGGGGTTCTGCGTGTAGCTCAATTATGCGCTGCAGGACCGTGGCTTGTTGGTATTTTCTGAAATCGGGCAAAGCCAGCCCACCATGATGTCTGGGGAGGCAGAGTAAGTCAAATCGTAGTCGCGCCCTCTCCCCACGCCACACGTAACGTATGACCGCGGATTTCAGTGCGGAGAAAAAGGTAATCGGTAGGGCTAGTGGAAGTGTTTGGAACAGATAAAGCAGGCGCGGTAGGATGTTCATTTTGAGAACCGCTACCCGCCCATGCCATGAGATATGTGGGTGTGCCCATCTTTTCAGGTCTTCTGTTATTTTCTGCAGGAGAGGTGTGAAGTTGTGTCGGTACAGATCCCTGGGTTGTGGAGTTATCCAGATCCCCAGATATTTCATTTTTTGGTGACACCACCGGAACGGGAACAGCGATTCTAGGGCCGTGTATTCGTCCTCAGGTATTGATACATTTAGCACTTCGCATTTAGATAAGTTTAGCTTGAAGCCAGAGATCGAACCGAACGTCTCAAATTCCCTCAGTAGGCATGGTATCGCAATTCGAGGCTTGGTTATGTAGAACAGAAGGTCGTCCGCATATGCGGCTACTTTATGTATTGTACCCAGCCATGAAAAGCCTCCAATGTCGGATTGCTGGCGTATCTTCTGAAGCAGTGGTTCTAATGAAATGGCAAATAGTAGAGGGGACAAGGGACATCCCTGCCTCGTACCATTGGATATCTCGAAGTCTCCGGTGAGTGCGCCATTGACTCGCACTGCTGCTCGTGGTTTATCGTACAGGGCCCTAATCATCGTGAGGAATCTGTGGCCTATTCCCATCTGTCCAAGAGTGGCAAACATATATGACCATTTCACTCGATCAAACGCTTTCTCAGCGTCTGTGGAGATCAGGAGAAGGGGCCGTCGTGTTTTCTGCGCCTGGTGTTGCATCGCGAAGAGCCGAAGCGTGCTATCTCTTGCTTCTCGACCCGGAATGAATCCCGTCTGATCCTTGTGTATGAGAGTAGGGAGAATGGCTTGGAGCCTGGTAGCCAGTGCTTTTGTAAATAGTTTGGTGTCAACATTCAGCAGCGAGATCGGACGATAACTACCGCAGAGCGATGGGTCTTTTCCAGGTTTAGGAAGGACCGTGATAGTGGCCGCTAAGGATTCTGCTCCAAAGCGACCCCCATCCGCGATCGCATTGAGAGCCTTGGTCAGCCACGGTAAGACTATGGATGAAAATGTTTTATAATAGCCTACGGAAAATCCATCCGGGCCTGGCGCCTTCCCCTTCTTGGCTGCTTTCAATGCTGCTGCCAATTCCTCCTCCGTGATCTGGGTCTCTAGGTCGGTAGCTGTGTCAGGAGAGATGACCGATTCGACCGTGTCTTGGAGGTACTCCCGTGTGCGTGCCATAATAAGTGCCGTGTGCGCCTGTGTGTCCTCCGCGTCTAGGTTATACAGGGATCGATAAAACAGCTGGAATTCCCCTGCAATGTCCACCGGTAGGGTAGAGGTCACGCCCGAAGTAAGTTTTAGTTTACGGACCTGGGTGCGGGGTATCTGGCCCCTCAGCAGGCGGGCAAGATATCGCCCCCCCTTGTTAGCGTGAGTGTAAAAAAAGGCTTTAGAGCATTGCAGAGAGCGGTGGTGGCGTTTCATAAGAAGTTCTTTTAGTTGTCGTCTTGATTGCATCAGGTCCCGATACGTCTCCACGAGGAGCGATCGTTTGTGCTCGCTTTCCAACTCCGTGATTTTTCTGTATAGGTTAGCCATTTCCTTCATCGCGGTCTTCTTCTTATGTGTAGCTATGCGTATGAGCGTGCCCCGCAAGACACTTTTGTGAGCTTCCCAAATTGTTATCGGTGATATGTCCGGTGAGGCGTTATCCCCATGTGTAGCCCCCCCGGTTCTCGTGTGGTGCATCCCCTTACTTCAATGCCCTGGATGACCCTATGCCTATGGCGTGATATGTGTCCCTTATACAGTCCAGATTGACCCAGCTACCTTGTATCCCATGACCACATACCCACCCGCCTAATCTAGAGGATGTCATAAATATATGCATGGGCGAAGTGTGTCCTAGGTGGATCGCCTAGCCATGCCCATCGGGGGTAACGGTCTAGATCAGAATATGTCCCAGTCCTGCAAATCATCATGCTCTACTCAGGCAAAGCTTACCAGTACCATAGATAGCCAACACTTTACGTGGTAGAGAGTTCAGTATATTATGGCAAGTTTCGATTTGGGAAGGTAGTTCCGTCCCAACTGTCCAGTGTAGATGCAATAGGGTAGCTAGAGGGTTAACAGAACCTTTTTTTGCCAACTCAGCGTCCTCAAGGGGGCATCGTGTGACAGAAACAATTGCCTCTCGTCCCTGTGTGGGCCATTAGGGAGAGAGAGCAAGAGAGGAAAAAAAAAAAAAAAAGTCATATTAATAGCTTGCTGTATATACAGTCCTTTCCCTTTGTTTGCCTGTGCTGTCTCTGTGTTTCTCTTTCGTCAATGTTGTCTCGTCGTTGATGTCACACTCCCATGTTTCTTCCTGTTTATCCTGCAAACTGAGATAGTCCAAGTTATCCCCGGGGTCACCTTTTATGTATGCGCTCATCATCAGGGGGGTGATACGCGGAAGACAACCTGTTGCCCATATGATGGCTGAGCATGAGGGGAAAGGCCAACTGAAGCCAAGGGAGGCAGTGAGTGAGTAAAATCGGGGTCGGGGTGTACCCATCAGGTGCAGCTCTAGGGCTTCACTGTTCTTATGTACAAAAGTAGTCTTTAATTTCCCGGTCGGGTAAAAATCACTTTTCAGAGTAGTTATATCCATGTGTTTGTCAGGCTTCTTACTGTTCCATGCTCTCGTCCGACGTATCATCATTTTTCAGAGTCGCAAGATATGTAGATTGCATGGTATGTATCATTGTCTGAGTAACACCGCCGTTCTTGTGCAGAGCAAAATCCCTGTTTTCCTTTCTTTCCCCTTCTTATCTGGTCCCCTCTCCGCTTTCTGTTTTCTTACTGCGTTTATGGGGAAATGGGTATAACCCGTTTCTTGTTGATAACTCTTAAATGTTATTGTCCTCTGTTCGTCCATAAGAGGTATAGTAGTCAGGCCGGGATAATGTTGAATGGTGAGTCACCTGTGTGACCAGAGGATTTGAATCCCTCTTCTTGTTGCAGCTGAGGGGACAGGGTGTTGATCAGCCCATGCCCAATTGCGGCATAGTTTGAACCCGCGGGCAGATTTGCTGGTTCGAGTTGGGGGAGTCCACCCATGTGAAGGTGTGCGGACCTCAGTAGCTCATACGGTGAGGGGGGGGGAGGGAGGAGGGAAGTCGGGTCAGGGGGGTCAGACTTAGGCTCCAAGTCAAGTATATGGGCAGTTAGCAGCGGCCCAAATTCCCCCTCTCCAGGGACCGGTACTCACTCATCCCGGTCTCCGTGTTCCATGCGCCGTCTGGGGGGCCGCCTCTGAGGGGATCCATCCCTGCGCCACCGTGGGGCTCTCTGAGGCCGCGGGCCTTGTCCAGCAGGGCCGATGACCCAGTTCGCAACCGGGATAGGTGGTAGCTCCAAGGTCTCTAAAAAGCGGGGTATCTCCGCTGGCCATCTTGCTGAGATCCATGTGTCCCGGTGGCGAGCCAGCAGTGCGAAGGGAAAGCCCCACTTATATGAAATATGGCGTTCACGCAGTGCCGTTGTAACCGGCCTTAAAGCTCTTCGGGCCTCAAGCGTAATGGGAGACAGATCGTTGTAGAGGGAGACCTGAGAATTTCTGTAGGTCCATTCTGGGCGTTTGCGGGCCTTCCTCATAATTGAGTCCTTGACAGGGAAGGAATGGAGGCAGCAGATGAGATCCCTCGGCCCATCTTCAATAGATCTCGGGCGCGCAGCCCTATGTGCCCTTTCAAATTCAAAGTGTTCAGGGGCTTCCTCTTGTAGCAGCATCTGAAAGAGGCCTGTCAGGACCTTCGCCACATTTTCCCCTCCCTCTGTCTCTGGGACCCCCCTTACCCTGATGTTGCACCTGCGGCCTCTTTTGTCGAGGTCTTCCAGGTGTCTCCTCATTTCGAGGAGCATGTCTCCTTGCCTTGTGAGTGCTATGTCAGTTGAAGAAATCCGGGATGTTTGGGCCTCCATTGCAGTTTCCAGGGCCTCTATGCGTGTTCCGTGGGCGGACACCTCCGTCCTGATGCCCGCCATCTCCGCGCGCAAGGCATCTTGTATCGTGGTGATTAGTGTGAGCAGATCGGTTTTAGTGGCCATAGAGGCCGCGATGGAGCGGAGTTCCTCCCCTATCCGATCCAGGGTGGATTGTTCTGCGCCCGGGGAGGAAGCAGGAGATGGCGGCAGTGAGCCTGGGCCCGCCGGCTCTCCCCCGGCACCGGTGGTCGGGTGCAGGAAGGGGTCCATAAGGCTCTGGGAAGGGTGATGGTGGGAGCCCCTCGGTGTTTGGGAGGGCTCCGTGCGTCTGCTGCGACCCATCTGTCGTCTGTGGCTGTAAGTAATCGCTGTTTAGGGGGTATGTTGGAGCGGAGCACACGGTCTAAGCGGCCATCTTGGTCAAGGTCGTGGCCACGCCCCCGGAAAGATCCAATTTTATGCAGCAGCTACACACCAATCTCACCTATGAACTTAGACCTTAAACTGGTTTCTAAAATGATGGCTCTATGCCTTTAATGCAGGGGCTAGTCCATCCTAATCAATCTAGATTTATACAGTCAAGCGAATCAAAAGACAACACCACCAAAATTATCAATATTATTCATCATGCACAACAATTCACTACTCTAATAGTACTATTATCGGTAGAGGCTGGAAAAGCACTTGACAGGGTAGACGGGTTCCTTCTTTTTGAAGCACTGTGGTTTTTTCCCAAAATAGTTACAGTGAATCCAACATTTTTAATCAACAACAACTGCATGCATAAATGTAAATAGTCAACTCTCTTCTCCAGTCTCTATAAACAACAGAATAGGCAGGGGTGCTCTCTGTCACATCTCCTCTTTGTGACATTAGAATCCTTTTCAGGCAATAAGATATAATGAATCCACACGATGGATGGAACTTGGGGGAGGATCATATAGTCTCCACATCTGCAGACAATCTCCTTTTCTACATTGCACATCCAACCACCTCACTTCTGCACTTACTTGAGGAACTCACATTAATATTATGATTATTTTATTATTATTTCATTATTTATAAAGTGCCAGCAAATTCCATAGTTCTGTAATAGGTGGACTATCAGACACGTAATTATAACTAGATAAGATGGACGCACAGGAACAGAGGGGTTGAGGGCACTGCTCAATGAGTTTACGTGTTAATATTCAGTTCTGTCTCAAATTTTTTAATTAATGCAGATAAAAGTGAACTTTTAAAACTAAATATCACAATTTCTAGCATGAAGAACTCTTTGCTCTTTACTTGGGTGAGATCTAATATTAAATATTTTTTTCCTCTAATTCACTATATCAAATACATCCCTAAATGCCTATCCTACATTGCATAGTATCTGATCTTAAAATCTGGAACTTACCTCAATTCCACTGGCTGGGGAAAATTTCAGTAATCAATGTGAACATCCTGACTCCTTTACATAATGCAAACTTTCCCCATATATGTCTGTGACAAAATGGCCTATGTAACATGTATTATTTTGGTACATTTATTAGTTAGTCTCAGCTGCATTGTGTGCCTTGAGAAGAATCCATAGAATTCAACATGTGTTTGTATACATAACCTTTTTTATGGGGGGTAATTGTGTCTATCGATTGACACAAGTTTATTGGGTCATGTGATAAAAATAATGGACCCTTGGAGATAATGAGCTTAACATAATTTTCATCCTAGTTCGTATTCTCATTGGTGAAAATAATTGTAAATAAATGTCCTGTGTGTGCTGTGCTCAATAACAAACAGGGATTGTACAAGTTGCCAGTAAGAAACGTGTTGTCTTGTCTCTTTCTGAGGTCTTTTGAATCCACGCAAGAGTACATCGTGCTGATCCACTAAATAACCATATTCATTGAAATGTATTGCCAGTGGAACAAACTAGTCAGTATACTCAATAACAGAGGGAACATACAACCACAGTATATCCTGGGTTGCCGGTAATATAGCTAGCAAGCAAACGTAACCTTGGGGCTTAGTTGAGCAGTTAGCTGTGCAGATTAGGCAAAGAAACCCACAGATAATAGCAGGCCTGAACTGGTACACCTTCAGTGCCAGAGATGCCAGGGCAATATTGTCACCATGTCCCAAATAAGCTTTTTCTTATTATCAAATCCGCTTTTATGCAGTTTATGTTAGTCTGTAAACAATCAAGAATGCCATACATCTTATTAACCAGACTTAAAACTCAGGGGAGAGCCAGCCAACTAGACATGTTCCATTACTGCATTGCAATACATCTCTAAAGAATGTACATTTGGTCAGCCAAAAGCTTACCCAAACAATGGGTCAATGTGCAGTAAACCTTTTTTAAGGTTCACATAAATACATTACCATGACAATCAGCTCCACAATCGAAAATATTACCCTCTTCGCACCCTACTATTACCCTAACCTTGACAACATGGAGAGATATATGGGAGAAACTTGATCTTCCCACATTCATCTCGTCCTTATACCCCATATCACACAGCCCACTTTTTGATAAAGGCAATTCCAGACCCAGAATGCTTACTAATTCAGTCCTATCCCAACTCGCTTTTCTAATAGAACAAAGATAACACTCCTTGTTAGGTAAACTCACTGTGGCAGAGCCAACCTTGCCACTGGTACTGGAGAAGCCTGGTTGTTTGCCTGCTCCCTCTGGACTATGGCCCCATGTTAAACGCGGTTCTTTTCCCCTTTAGAAAGGCTTGTTCGTGCCTTTCTGCTTGGGCGTTCGGTAGATTGACTGAGTGAACAGTGTTACCCCAGATAGCTATGCCATGAAACCCATTCGTATAATGAAAGACTATGGGAAAGACTTTGGCTCCATGGTGATTGAACTGTATGTATGTGATCTGAGCACCATTCAGTAATAATGCGCGCTCAGATCTAAGCTATCTGGGAATATGTTGAATGTACCTGTTTTATGCAATAGCTTAACAGTTATATATTTTTGTGTAATTTTATGTCTTTTGCTAACATGTGGCTAATGGAGTTTTGCATCTGTCCTTGAAGATAATTGGATTACTTCCCAATTATCTCCAGGATAGAGAGGAGGGATTGTGATGTAATTGTGGGAGTGTTTAAAAGGTGTATGTCTGTAATTGGTTAATGTCCATTAATTATCCCAGTCTTCCATCTGGTCCCCTAGGAGAGTGTCCACCAGGTGGAAAACCTGCATAAAAGCCAGGCAGGTAGCCCCAGTAAAACAGATCACTGCTTGACCCTCAAACGAAGTGTTGTCTCGTTCTTGGGGAGATTTGATTGTATGCTGTTACAGTTCGACTGCCAGGAGTGTAAACTGTTCGTATGGTTTTTCCTGTTCGGCCGTTTATAGCATTCGTATGGTTCCAGTTCGGAAGTTGGAGAATTTGTGGGTTTCCAGTTCGGGAGTTGGAGAATTCGTGTATTTTCTGTTCGGGAGATTGGTGCTTGCAGTAGCTGCCTGTGCATCTGAAAGGGGAATATCGCCTAAACGGTTTTTAACCTCTTGTGTGCAAAACGGTCCGTTACACTCATATACTCTCAACTCACCTCACTTTATACTTTTGCACGTTGTCTAACCTGAGTAACGGTTCCTGACCATTGACTGATTTTGAAAACCTTTATTCCCCCTCATACCAATATTCAAAAACTAATTTATGCATTATATAAATGGCTACAGTTGAAGGCAAACTTACCCCTGCATGTGGAAAGATAATGCAGACAATTTCAGCCAACTGGCACAAAATCTGCCAAATCACCTCTAAAGCTACTTACAGTATCCAGGTACTGGAAGTAGACATTACATTCCTCACTCATTGGTACCCCACACCAACTAATCTACATAAAATGCTCTCCAGCACCTCTGAGTCCTGTTGGAGATGCAATTGGGGCAAAGGATCCTTCACACATATTTGATGGATATGCCCAGCCATTGTTACATTTATGAAAAAATTCAATATTCTCCAGAAACCATACAGTTTCACCATACAGAAACACTATTTCACAAATATAAACATGAATTACTATTCCACATTTTAACTTCAGCCAAATCCACTTCACTGGAAGTAAACCCTCACCCCACAGTAGAGGAGTGGTGCACATCCATCAAACAAATAAGGAAATATGAGTCTTTGAAGAAGATATATGACATATACTTCAACAGATGTGAACCTTGGATCAAACATCTATTGGCCCCTTCCCAGCCTACCTATAATACACCACAATGTACTCATTCCAAATGATATTCTAACTCTGAGGCTGTACGTTGTTGAACATTTATTCAAACATAATTCACTTTAAGGTCTAACCCTATAAAAATCCACACCTGTGCATTGTCTGTACAGAAGATCAAGCCTATTAAGATTGTGAAACACTAGGCTCATCCTTTTTTTCCCTCTTTGCCTTTGTTTTATTTGTGTTCTATTTTTTACAATATTTTAATAATGGGTATATTTGTGATACTTTCATGTCATGTAACCTTACCACAAACCCTATGTTTGTAATGTTCACTTATCATAATTAGCTGTGTTCTGCACTCTACTACGTAACAAACCTATATCTATTGGTTGCGGTTCTTGAACCTACAAAATATCTAACAAAAATAAGATATTTCAAAAATAACATAACTCTAATTTTCCTTAAAAATCAGTTATCAAGTTAGAACTTTCTGAAAAGTCCCAGTAGCATAAAACTATAAATGTGTTGTTCCATTAATGGAACTGTATTTTCAATAAATAAAATTGCATTTTAGGGAATGAATTACAGGATACAAAGTTTTACTTTTTTCTATTAGAAGCAGTACATTTTCTGAATCAGAAAAGGCTTGGGTGAAAAACTCTTACAGCATACTGAATATTTTGCTAAATTGTTTTTTAATGACTTAAAGGTAAGAAAGTAGTACGCTACTTGATGGATTTTGCTTGGTCTCCAAGGGTGAAATTTCAAGCTAAAGTTACAGTAAAATGGTCAAAAAGGAACAGATCTGACACCTATCATTTTATAGTCATTTTGGGCAATTATGCTCTCTATTCCTTCTGGACATATCATTTGCTTTAAGCGTGATGTCTTCAAAAGATTTCAGTAGATTCTTTTGGAAAGTGCTGGATATTTCCTCGTTAAAATTAAATGACTTTAAAAAGTATTCTTTCTGCAATGTTTTCTGAGCTTTCTGAGCCACTTCCTTCATAAAAGAACGGTTTCAGAATAATTTCAAAGGTATAGCTATTTCGTTTTCACGTTATATAATAAATTAAAGAAAACGTACATTTATATCACTTTTACACCTCTATCAAACTGTTTAAGGTGCATGGCATATTACCACAGGGCCTTATAATCTAAATGATACGTAGATGCGCTAGTAGAGCTATAGGGGACAAGAAGACAGACTTTGTAGTGTAACAGAAGTGAAGCATTGTACATTAAATGAGATATATCGTGTTGAGGAAGGCTAGAAATATTTGACTGCATGTCCAGATCATTATGTAAGGTAATCAGGTATGTACATGTGAAATTTATGTGGATATGACATTGGAAATACTGACAAGTTCTCATGACAAAAATCTTCTTGAATGTAAAGAATGCCCTCGGGTGTCTGTTTCTTACAGTTCGCTGTTTCAATTACAAAGTATTCGCAATGGCCCATAAAAAAGTTTGTATAGATGCTTTGAAGTGGAAAAAATTTTGCATGGTCTAAAATGTGCAAAGCTCATATCACACACATTTTACAGCTTTACAATTAGGTGTAGCCTATTAACTGACTAATATCCTAATTTATTATTTTGTTTAATCGTGTTTTATTGAGTTTTCATACATTTAAGAAACAGTGTCTCTTAAATAGGGTTATGGGATACAGGAAATAGAAAATGGGTAAGGGGTAACAGCAATTGCGCAATCAAGAGATAAATGATCACAGTACAGTATCACAGCTGGCAAATATGAGAATTAGATTTAGGTGCAACATGTTAGTAAAATACAATAATGAAGAACTGTAACACAAACTAACAATCAAAGAGAGCATAAAAATGCATCTCAAATAAGCAAAATAAATGAATATGAACAGGAAACAAAAGAACAACACATCGGGTCACTGAAAAGGTAGAGTTATGGTATGTGCTACCCAGGGCTGCTGAGTTTTTGCAGATGAGACAAAAAGGGTTTCACAGGACTATCACAGGAAGTGAAGCGAGAAGGTAAAGAGTACAGCACTCTTCAAATATTTTTGACGCATTTTTATTTACTAAACGTTTGGAACAGTATTTAGGAGGAGTACAGTGGTAAACATGGTCATTGCTAGGATTCAGAGGTATAGGTTTGACCACTTTCCCTAATCTCATACTCAGTGAGGGGGCTATCGAGAGGTCTTGTCCATGATTCACTTAACATTACGGATGAAGTGTCTGTCTATAAAGTGAAAGTGTCACCACAGCACGCATCTGCACCAGAATTACAGACTCCTGACAAAGAAGTCATTTAGGGATGTCCATGTGCTGAACTTCTGAAGTTCATTAATTTGGCATTAAAGTGCCCTGCAACTCCTTCTAAGCACAGTGCAAGAATGTTTAAACATGTACTTGCACTGTTCTTTACACCAGTCCTTTTGACACCATGTGGAAGATTCGCTCAGTTGGATAATTAGGTGGAATAATTGCAGATCATGCGTCACACGATAGATTGTATGCAGAATAAATAACGGTTCAGGCACTCAGGGATAACAAAAATAGCAGCTTTATTGGGGCAAAAGCAGACAGTTATTTATTCTGCATATCTTGGAATGGAGGCCTGGCCAGCCCTGGCTTCAGAGCATCTGAGTTATTTGATGAGTGCGGTATCCAGTTCCTCTCCACAATAAAATTGTATGACTTAACGCGTTGAAGGTGGCTCTTGGCCACATTCGTGATAGTTACACAAGCTGTTGGTGGACCTTTCATATCACAGGCAACATAGATGGCAGTTGCCAATCAAGATCCTTTGTTAATTAAATTTATATCCTTCCATACACATACAGGACAGAATAGCAGCCTGAAACTTCACCAAGACTTGTAGGAATCAAGAACAAGCATGATCACAACCCAGCATGCACTGGACTGCAGAACATGATACAGGACATCAGCATTACCTGGAGTTCAGATTGGAGATTGGGGATAAACATGTGGATGTCGACCCAGTGTACATGCTAAAGCATATTGGACAAGGGCTAGGAGATCAGTACTGTGGGCAATGTTATAATTTCAGATTAACGAGGAATTCAACAGGAATATCTGCATCACAGTTAGAGACAAACCTCAAAATATCACCTCTTGTGATTTAAACATTAAAACAGAAATCAATGGAGAAACATTTGCATTGGTAAAATTCACAACTGTTCTTTAATTGTTTATTCGTAATGTCAATGCAATTGTATTTATATTTATGCCTTATCTTCTCTGCTAACCACTAGTCTATTTTCTAGATTGTGTGAAGTGCATATTGATGTTTCCTGTGTACCTGCTGGGTGCAGTAGCTTTCCATCACCTTCTTTAAACTATAAAATGCAAATTGCTCAAAAATAAGCAGATTTTCTGGAGTCTGGAGAACTGATATTTGGTTCATTTAATTACATGGTGTAAGTGAATATTTTTAGAATATGTTAATGTACTTTCTGCACCTATTTGTGGAAGCAGATTTTCGATAGCACTTTGATGTTTACGCGAGTATTTTATGCAAGGTGACTTACAATCTTAAAAGTGCATTAGTTTAATTACAAAATGACGGTCTCCTTACTGTAGCAATTAAATATGTGTGCTTTTAAATGATAGTACAAATGTTCACCTTCTGTTTCAACCACTTAGCTTACTTCTTTCAGTACATTGTTTTCTAATAAATCCCAAATTAAGGTCTATAGAAGATGTCAATTAAAGAGAATTCTAAAAAAAAAACCTATAGATGAAATATAATTAGAAAACATGTCCACTACAATTACATATTTTAAAGTGTAAAAATAGGGATCGTCAGGAATATCAAAGCAAAGTTTTGCATATCTTCTATACATTTTCTCGCTTGTTTTTTTTTTTGTACAGTGTGTCTTTTTAAAGGAACATTCCAAGCACCATAACAACTAAATGGTGCTGTAGTGGTTTTAGTGCCAGGAGTACCCTGGCAAGCTCCCTTGGTAAGGAGTCAAACCATTTTAGAATTTTTACCTGGAGTCCACCAGAGACTACTTCTCACCATCCCTACTATTTAATGACAACATGAAGCTCCTGTTCATATGTTTCCATTAGCTCTCCTCAACAAAAGCAGTCCGAGGCTATCTAAGTGACTGAGATCATCAGCTGATCATTTTCAGCCAATGTACTATACCCTGCGCCACTGGGCTTAGCTCTGAGAGCTTCCAGCTCTCATGTCGCTGTAGTGGAGATGGGAAGTAGTACCCTGCAGACTCCAGGTAAGCAGTCAAAATATTCTAGTGACAATGCACTTCTGGCACTATAACCACTACACTGCACTGTAGTGATGATGGTGCTTGGAGTATTCCTTTAATCTGTCTACATATGTTTCCAAAATGAGTTCATGCTTTACCTACTTTAGCTAGAGTTTTAAAGAGCATGGTTAAGCCACTGATTAGTTCTCTGATACTAAATCCAGAAATGTTATGAGTCAGTGGCTGCATGGACAGGTGTATTTTTTTATTTTACATTCCTAAAGTCTAGCTGAGCATCTTGGGAAGTTTTTTCCAAGATGCTATGGTTAGCCACGGTAATGCTAAAGCATTACTTATCTATATAAAGCACATTGAATAAGGACACTTAGATGAAACATAAAATACATAATACAATCTGCGTATGCAACTGCTGAATCATAATTAATTTATTCTATACAAACAAAACCAATTCTTATTAGTAATTGTATAATTACCTTATTTTCCTTTTCATTTCAGTGATTTTTTATTTTGACAAGACTATCTGTCCTCGTGCCTTCTATACACTGCATAATTATATTGTATGGCTCTAATATGATAAAATACCTATTCGAAGAAAGCTAAAGTTAGGCCATTATATTAATTATCAAGGTGTTTTATACATAATTAGAAATGTGTACTTACTGATAGAGATGAGGGTGAAATGATTTGAAACGGTTCTTATAACGAAAATAACTCTTTCATTGTTAGAGATGTATCTTCACCTTCTGGAGTGTCATTAACCTGCCCAGAACAAAGTTCTGGACAGGCTAATGTCAATTCTGTGCAAAATTGGTGTCTGAAAGAACCACACACACAGCAGGCTTGCACAAGACAGTTATAACAGCACCCTCTCCCCTGAGGACTAACGTTGAGAACCCCTGGTTTAGACGAGTGCAATCTTTCTCTTCTACGTATGTAAGTACATACATTTCTGAACATTACTGAAGTGTCTAACAACATCTTAGATTTAAAAAGAGATTCTTACACAACAAGGTTAATGGCGCCGTAAATGGTTATAAAAATACACGATTTGTATTTTTTGCCTAATTTCACAAAATGTTGTCTGTGCTAATGATATGTCTCTATACTGCTTCTAGTTGGCATTTCGTGTACACCATTCAATAACTTTCAGTGGTAGGAATCACATTGTACATTATATATTTGATGCAACCTCTAAAAGAAGAAAAGTTCTGTTTGGTAAATCAGGACGCATTGATATTTAGTTGAAAATATTTAAAAAGAGAAAACACAACATGGTAAAGTTTTCCGCAGCATTACTAACAGCACAGTATGAGTCAGTGTGCAGCGAGGTTGAACAGTCTGTTATTATCCCCATTTTAAAGAGTGATACATGGAGTATGACAGTGGCTTGCAAGAGAACTAAGAAAATGAACATGAACGTTCTTCGGATTTCAATCTCTGCGTGATGAACCTTGTCGTATCTTGGACATACTCCAAGAAATTTTAAGATACTGGATCATGAGATACAATGCTTCATAGTAACTGGAAACACAGTATGTAGAGGATTAAACTGCTTAAAAAAAATGACCATGCCTTGATAAAAGAACAAATCACAAGATGATTCATTAAATCATAGATCAGGAAATTTCAAATTTTACACTGAAAGAAGTCATTAAATTAAAACCAGTTGCAGTGTATGGTTGCAATCTAAGTCAATGTGGCTGGCAGTGATAGGTGTGATTTCTCCAACAGTAGACAGTAGTGTTGAAGTGATACCAGGAGTGGAAGCAGATGCGTGCCCACCATTGCCTAAACACTTTAGTCTATGATCCCCATTCCTACATAACTTCAGTTAATCCCTAAATATTTAATTCATTGTTTTCAGAAAATAATTTTGACACTTATGCCTGTTCTATTCTGTTTTATGTATTATTGATGATTTTAAATATTAGTTTGACACATTTTAGCTTTATAGGATTTATTTTTAATTTCTGGCAAAGTATGCTTTGCCTGCTACTATTACAACATCACAACATTAGAACATTATAATTATGTAATACAGTTCTGATATGCTATATCTGTAAAGTAGTTCTGCAGCAATATTCTTCATAGGGGATCTAAAAAGCGAATGAGATGAAGACCGTAAAATGAGGCAGCCAAAAATAAATAAATAATGGGAGAACAGGATACCCCTATATAGACATAACGGTATCAAGCTACATGGGTTGCGGGTAGGGTAACACTAAACATGAATCTCATGGATATAGAAATTTTCATTGATTTGCAACTGTTGTGAGTAGATATTAACAACGCATGGAAGTAAGAGGGTGTTTGTTAATTTCATGAATGCGACATTTTTAAATCACTCCATTGGCTCTAACAAAGCATCATTGTCTGGGAAACAGTTGCAGCTGTTTCAAATTAACTGTAAATTAGTAAAAGATATACACATGTTAAGAAGTGAAACTTCATTATGTTTGTTGTTTGTTATAAATTAGCTTCAAGGAACATTACCGTCCCACTATACAAGCTCAGCAGAAAATGAGATCATACATGGAAAGGACCAATCAGATCTAACTATGGATTTATAGCCGATGTCAGAATACTAATAATCAAGAGAAATAACATACAGCTGTAGGGTCACAAGGGATATGAAATATTAGAGCTGTTTACAATTATTTCCTAGAATTTTACTTCTATGACATGGAGCAAGCCATGATTCAGCACTAACCCCTTCATTTACAAAGACAGCTAAGAACGGTCACAATAAAAGAGGATTTGCCTAATCCTTGAGTTTGTTGTTTGGATGGGGATTTAACACTTGGATACTTGGATTTAAAACATCCATTACTTTTAGCATGGCAAAAATGGCTGCAAAATGTTGTTTCTGCCTCTGACTACTGCCAACACTTGTAAGCTAAAGCATTCAACAGTATGCATTAAAAAGCATAAACGGGTCAATTGCCAATCAGTTACACAACAGATAATAAATAAATGTAGTATATAAACCCAACAAAGCCACTATACAATGGATGTAGTGCTGAGAAAAACAGAGTAGAGTACTAAGGAATAGTGGAAAGTAAAGAATAGAAACAAAGTGGGAAAGTAATGGGTGGTGACCGCAAATAATGCTGTGACACATAGGTCAACACTGCAAAATATATGGGATATTTTTGCAACAGGACACACAACATTTACAGGTCAGGCCTTAACTGGCATTGGGAAACCTGTGCAAATGCCCAATGGGTTGCAAAGGCCATTGGATCAAGGCTGACAAATCAAAGGGATTTAGGAGTAATTATTTCTGATGACTTAAAGGTAGGCAGACAATGTAATAGACCAGCAGGAAATGCTAGCAGAATGCTTGGTTGTATAGGGAGAGGTATTAGCAGTAGATTAGCCAAATTCTGACAAACTGAAGTTCAGAACAAAATTAATCTATGTCTGTCTATGGTACAATACAAAACAGTTGTTGGTTTGAGCTAGAATACATTGTGTCAAAAGGAATCACTACTATTACAGATAATAACAAATATCTATTCTGCATTTAAATTATCCACTGCTGTTTTTAGCATTTAATCTTTTCAGGAATTGTCCACTATTTGATGATGCTAATGATGCAATCTTTAATTCTATGATGAATTGACCAGAAACATTTTGTTTTTCTCCCCACATGCCTTTCCTAGACTAATTTAAATTCTCCCTAAAGAATTACTGGAAAAAACGTTGCTGCTTGTTTAAACAATTTTAATGAAGGTCTAACCTTTTACATTAAACATCTGTTTCCTTCATTTAATTTTTGGCAGCAGTTGGTGTGCGTTCTAAAAAAGGACACAGTTTATTGAACATATACCAGATTATTCAAATGAATTGCTTTAATGAGTTCTTTGAATTCTTTTTTTAAACCCAGCTTGAAATTAGTTTCTCAGTTTGGTTTGAGATAACTGTGAAAAAAACACATATGTAACACATACAAAAAAAAAAAATCTATGTTTAATTAGAAAACAAGTTCAAGGCTTTTAAGAATAACATTGATTATCACTTTATGTTAATCAAGTCTCTGTCAATTGGTTTACATGACACATTAAAAACTTTTCTTGAACTGCTCACAATTATAAACAGAATAGAAAATCTATTGACAATAGGACACAAGTTTGATGCTTGTGGGACATTATTATTATTATTGCCATTTATATAGCGCCAACAGATTCTGTAGCGCTTTACAATACGAAATCAGTGGAGAACGTAAGGGGAGATTATGTAATAACAGGGAAAGAAGCAGAGTTGAAATGATAAATTGAGCATGACATGAGCTAAGCAGGAACTGCATTTTATCATTATATATATATATATATATATATATTTTTTTTTTTGTGGTCAGGACAATAAAAGCCGTAAGTATAATTGATACCTTCTCATAGCAGTAGGAGTATGACTAATTCGGTTGAGGTGTGCCGAAACCGACGTATTGGTAGACCTGTCACTAAAGTGGGCACCCCAAGGGTAGTTTTAAATGAAATAATCATTTTTAAAAAGATGGAGTGGTGGGAGGGGCTCAAAACGGAACGAATGCCTAGGAGGAGTCTAGTGCCGAGGGTGAGTATTTATATCACCACTAGCCCCTTCCACAACTCCAGGCTCCGCCTTTACATTTGTGGTCAGGACAATAAAAGCCGTAAGTATAATTGATACCTTCTCATACCAGTAGGAGAATGACTAATTCGGTTGAGGTGTGCTGAAACCGACGTATTGGTAGACCTGTAAATAAAGTGGGCAAAAGATGTATGCCGAAAGATTTATTCAATCAACAATAACTTAGTACAACATAAAATCATAATACCAAATGTTGTTAAGCTTGTCTGATTTCTCTCTTAGGTTGTGGCACGTACCTACAGTACGCTGTTGCTTTCCAGCACCCCAGTGACTTGATAATATGAGTAGGTATGTTCCTGTGTGAGGCTGCTGAAGCTGCTCCAATACGGAAAGAATGCCGTATAAGGCCTAACCTCGTCAACAAGATTCTAATATAAAGCATGAATTTGCTAGTCGTGAGGATAGTGTCTTGTAAGGTGAGTAACGGGTGATTTGTAGGTGCTTGAAAATTAGTCAGATAGGTTTTGAAAGTCTTTACGGGACACCATTTATTAAAGGTGGAGTAATAAGGTATTGTGATGGTTTGCCCCGGTTGCATTGTTTTGGTATGTAACAGCGAGGGGAGATAATGGTCTTCCTGTTTAATTAGCTGGCCAACGTTAAGACAGGACCTAGCATCGGTAGTATGGATTGTAGTAAATTCTCTGGGCCTAAGGAACCAGTAAAAAGCTATATATAATATACATAGTTATTACGCAGTTGGCAATCTTGTAGGTTGTACATCTATAAAAAGAAAAACGACTTTTAGTATACATAGGGTTTGATTGATTTCACATCTAACAATCTAGGAGTTTGTTGTTATTTAAAGAGAAGTAATAGACTAACACTTAAAGGGAAGAGGCAGTCTAGAGTCTATGATCACTACAATTGACTATAGTGGTTATGGTACGAGAAGTTCTGTAGACCACTAAGTAGACTAAAAGAGGCACTGGAGAGCATTTTGTCATTATGAAAAAATCATTATTTATTTGCAGTATGACAGCCACTAGAGACATTTCCATAAAACAGCAGAGTAAAACTTTACTATGTTAGTCAGATGGTCTCAGAGAGTAGCCTCCCATTGCTTTCTTATGTTAAAGCATTGTATTCGCTGAGATCAACGATTATGAGGCGGAGGTTGAGTGGGAAGACCAGTGAGGCAAAAACGAAAAAACTTTGGTCAACTATCTTTTTTTAACCCTGGCCATGTCACCTAAACAATAACTAGGGAACTAGAGAATTAGCAATACATATTTGTATTCCTAATGCTTCAGTGTTCTTTTAAGAAAAGGAGAAGTTTATATTCTAAATATATTTTAATTGGGTTCTGTCATCATGTGAAAATAGTGCAAATGGTGTCTTGTAAGGTGAGGATGGAGGATGCGGCTACGTTGCCGGAAATTAAAACGGAAGTTTGATGACATCATGACGGATGGAAAAAGGCGCCAAATTTGAAGATATTTAAACCATCAGAAGGAAAGGTGAAGGATGGACTTTTGATAAAGGCTTTGCCGAAACGCGTTAAGTCTGATCCATGCACAAGTGGACTTTACAGATATAACAATTATATTTTATTTTGTTTTTATCCAGCTGCCTTAAGTGTGTCTAATAAATTGTTTGTAATATTTCCTGTATCCTGGAATATTCTAAAGCAACAACACTTTGAAGGACCACAGAGGGGAAACAGCTTGAAGTCTGATAACCACGTGCATTCACCTGATATTCGTCTAGTCTGAGCCAGCTTTTATTAAGTGGCTCAAGACAATGTGAGTGTAACCAGTTATTAAGTTACACCATGAGTTCTTTACGTTATTACCCCATGCTGCGGTTTTCTCTGTTTTTAATTTACAGGATTGTTTAAAGCATTGATATACCAAAGTGTGTAATAAGGGTAATGTGCAATTTTAATTAAGAGTGCTCTCACCATGTGAAAATAGTACTTTTGTGTATTAACCAAATGCTATGATTGCTTATATATTTGTAATAATAAGACACACTAAGCATCTACTTACAGTGAGGAAAAAAAGTATTTGATTCCCTGCTGATTGTGAACGTTTGTCCACTGACAAAGAAATTATCAGTCTATAATTTAATGGTAGGTGGATTTTAACAGTAAGAGACCGAATAACAAACAAACAAAAATCCAGAAAAACATATGTCAAAAAAGTTATAAATTGATTTGCATGTAAATAAGTGAAAAAAGTATTTGATCCCCTATGAATCAGCAAGATTTCTGGCTTCCAGGTGTCTTTTATACAGGTAACGAGCTGAGATTAGGAGAACTCCTCAGAAGCAATCAATCAATTAGATTCCAAACTCTCCACCATGACCAAGACCAAAGTATGTCAGGGACAAGATTGTAGACTTACACAAAGCTAGAATGGGCTACAAGACCATTGCCAAACAGCTTGGTGAGAAGGTGACAACAGTTGGTGCAATTATTCGCAAATGGAAAAAACACAAAATAACTGTCAGTCTCCCTTGGTGCTCCATGCAAGATCTCACCTCATGGAGTTTTAATGATCATGAGAACAGTGAGGAATCAGCCCAGTACTACACGGGAGGATCTTGTTAATGATCTCAAGGCAGCTGAGACCATAATTACCAAGAAAATAATTGGTAACACACTACGCCGTGAAAGACTGAAATCCTGCAGCTCACACAAGGTCCCCCTGCTCAAGAAAGCACATGCACAGGCCTATCTGAAGTTTGCCAGTGAACATCTGAATGATTCAGAGGAGAACTGGGTGAAAGTGTTGTGGTCAGATGAGACTAAAATCGAGCTCTTTGGCATCAACTCAACTCGCCGTGTTTGGAGGAGGAGGAATGCTGCCTATGACCCCAAGAACACCGTCAAACATGGAGGTGAAAACATTATGCTTTGGGGGTGTTTTTCTACTATGGGGACCGGACAATGGCATCGCATTAAAGAAACGATGGATGGAGCCATGTAGCGTCAAATCTTCCCTCCGCCATTGAAAAGGGCATTGAAAATGGGTCGTGGATGGGTATTCCAGCATGCAATGACCCAAAACACACAGCCAAGGCAACAAAGGAGTGGCTCAAGAAGAAGCACATTAAGGTCCTGGAGTGGCCTAGTCAGTCTCCAGACCTTAATCCCATAGAAAATCTATGGAGAGAGCTGAAGGTTCGAGTTGCCAAATGTCAGCCTCGAAACCTTAAAATCTGACCTCTGTGATTGCCAGCAAGGATTTTGTCACCAAGTACTAAGTCGAATGGGTCAAATACCTTTTTCACTCATTGAAATGCAAATCAAATTATAACTTTTTGAGATGTGTTTTTCTGGATTTTTTGTTTGTTATTCTGTCATTAAAATTATAGACTGATCATTTCTTTGTCAGTGGGCAAATTTTCAAAATCAGCAGGGGATCAAATACTTTTCCCCTCAATGTATATAGCAAACCTTTCCTCCTAAAGAGGATTCAGACCACTAAGTGCAGACTCTCAAGCTTATCCAAACTGCAATTTATAAATAGAATGTATCATTATCCATCTCAATGGAACTCACTATATGTACTTCATAAGGATAAAAGGTTTAGTTACCCTTGCCAAGAAAAGAATTTATGATTCTACTTTTTAAACAGAATATTGTGGTTAGCAGATATCACTCTCACCAGCTTAGTAGATTTAAATTTTGCTTCGGTATATAAATAATCGAGGTGGAATTACTACTTCCAAATGCAATAATGTGATGTCCCAATGTGCCAATCAGAATGCGTCAGTAAAACAGTAAGTCAAACAACACTGTGGAGCATTAAATTAATAATATATCAAATTTGAATTTTCACTTAAGTGAATAACCCTGCAAAGTGAATTCAAACTGAATTTCAAATTTAAAGGGGCACTCCGCTGCCCGAATACAGGGGAGGGTGGAGTCACCTAATTAATTATGTATTTTTTCCACAGACTTCCCAGTGCAGCTCAATTTCAGAAAGCTAAAGTGCTTTAGGGGTCTGAGGTGTCACTTTAAGGTCAAACTTACTGACCTGCAAGCCTAGCTGACTTAGAAAAGCTAGAGGGTGTTATCACATTTAATTTGAATTAATAAGTATGTAGGGGTTTAAAACAATACCCCTCTCTGTCTCATTAGATATTTGTTTTGCCTTAAGCTGAAGCAATCAAGGTGAATAGTTAGAGTAGGCCCCACCTAAGAGGTTTGCCTTGACATGGCAGGTGGCCATACATCTAAAGGCCATTGAAGTTGAACTAAAAACCTCTATTTATATAAATATGTACAGAGATTTGGAATTGTGTGCAAGAAACTTCTTTCTTTCATTTTTATTGTATGCATTGGGGTGAGTGCAGGACTTATTTTTGTGTATTTGCATAAAATTTGAAAATCACTTTGAATTCTCACTTTAGGGAATTACTCTGTTAAAGTGGGCCCATGTTTAAAGGGACACTATAGTCAGCAGAACAACTACAGCTGGATATGGTTGTTATGGTGTGTGGGCTTTTTAATGTAAACATTGCCTTTTCAGAGAAAAAGCATTGTTCACATTGCTGCCTATGGACAATTGTGCATATAACTCTGTTCTCTTATCCCAGTTGATAGCTTGGAGCTTACTCAACAAGTTCTGATTTTAATGAAAAGGCTAACGACTTCACACATTCTCTAAATGTGCTCAAGGGTTTAAAAATTGGGATAAAATTCCATACTGCAACTAAAACATCAGATCTTCGAGCAACAGTTATAGCTAAACATTTTACTGCTTGGCTAGATGAAAAAAAAAGTTGTTGAGGTTATTTGGGATATATGTAGAACAAATTGTAATGGTGATACTTGAAGCCAAAAGAATATACTACAAAAATGTTTAGGTTTCATTTTTCAGATTAGACAATCGTGAATGATAGCTCTTTACCAAAAGTTGCAGGTATTACATCCAGGCTATAAATGATAAATGTAGAGTTCTCATTATTAAACTCAAACATAGAAGAACCATAGAAGAACTTTGGATTGTTATTTGGTAGTTTGCATTATCAGTGGAAAGAATGAGAAGAAACAAAAAATGAAAAAGGTTGTCATCACTTCCTTCATGACAAGTATCTCCTTCTCATATCGCAACTCAACTCAACTTATATATGTCTCATATATAAGTGAAATGGTTGCTAAACTGAATCAGGGAGAGACAACCTTTGGCACTCCAGATGTTGTGGACTACATCCCCATACCGCTATTACAGCCATAATGCTGTAAAAGCATCAGAGGAGATCCATGATATCTGGAGTTCCAAAGGTTGCCTACACCTGCGCTACATGATACCTACAGGGTTATTTGCTAAAGTGTGAACTTTCATGAATCCAAAGTAAATACAAATCAAATTTAAAATTCTAGGCCAATGTAGCCAAACTAAAAACATTTTATTTAATAACCCTGTTTGTGACTCAAACCAAAATTGAATAAAGATTAATGGAATGAAGATCAGTTACCAGTGTGGATTCCCTCATTGAGACAATAGCATATTCCACATTGTATGATAAAACACCTAATTCTAATTTAGTTTTCAGTCCTTCTTCTGCAACAGATACTGAACATGCGTAAATATTCTCAAAATCAATTAATTGGTTTCCAGGCCCACCTCTGGTGCACTTGTAGATATGTAATAATTGTATCCACTTCCATTATTTCATATGCACAAGCTATGTATTATTTTGTTGTTTTTAATACCTTTTCATATAAAAAGCACATAACTTCCTTTTTGCCAGAGTGGACAGTAGCTGTTTAAATAGTTTGTATGTTTGCTACTTCAGGTTTCACTTGACCTTTACGCTGATTGAACTAAATGTATCTTGTTCCCTGATACCCTAAGGAATATTTGCGTGGGTTGAAAGATGCTGCATCAGTTTGGGTTAGCCCTTTCTCTTAAGTGGCTTTCCTGTGAATTTGTTCAGACTATCACACAGACACGTAAAGACACACACAGACAGACACACACACACACTTACTATGTTTGAGATCTTTGTAATACAGTTTTTATATTTAAATAAATGTATCAACTATCATTTGAAAAATGTCTGTCAGTCTATTGCAATAAAATAAGTTCTCTCCTGGTATTTGTAACAGGGATCTGTTAATATTGCTTAGATATATATATTAGGTCTAAATATTTAAATCTCTATCCATACATGATCAATTAGGTCTACAACGGGATGCACTAGGCAAATTATATTAAAATGCCATATAAGATTCTAGTAATAATCTAATGGATCCATGGATCTAATATATAAATCTCTACCCATACATGATCAATTAGGTCTACAATGGGATGTACAAGGCAAACTACGGTATATTGAAATGCCATATAAGATTCTAGTAATAATCTAATGGATCTAATGGATCTAATGGAATATTTTGTTATAGCCATTGCTACAGGAGAACATTGTGGCCCTTTAAATTATGTAGTAGCCTCATGTGACTGTTACTACTTTACTTAAGTTTACTTCGTTTGTCTAATTTTTCGACTATACAATGTGTTTTTGTTTTGTTTTGTTCTGGTTTATTCCTTTATTGGACTCAATGCCAATCTGTTTGGTGATGCACTAAGAAAATTAATTTGTGTTCTGTTTTATCAAAGGACTCAGAAGCTACTCATTTCTGTATGTTCTCTTAAGTTTGCATAAATCTTGTTTTTTTTCTCAGAAGTGTGCTATCAAAATCAGAACAACAATACAAAAAAGATCATTTATGCATCAACCACAATTAACCCCTTAAGGACACATGACATGTGTGACATGTCATGATTCCCTTTTATTCCAGAAGTTTGGTCCTTAAGGGGTTAAGTGCAAAGCATCTATATGCTCGCACGCATAGTTGCAAGAATCATATTGTTTTTTATTAATATTATTACATATTGACAGGTAATAATCCAAATGTAAACGTGCACTGCACTTACAAACATGAAAGCAAAAATGATAACTTGCCTACTTGAAGCACACACACATGCCACCTGGTGAGACCAACTGATCACTGGCTATCAAGATAAATGTTCCATATACTGTGGAAGCAGAGGAAGGCTGGGGGCAGCGGTGTCGGTCATCAAGATTCAGCTTTGGGTTTAAACTATTGCAAAATAGTTTAACCGCTGAAGATATAATTGGCACCCGGACAGTTGAGTCAGTTTCAGTTGTTATGGAGGTGGGAGTGCTCATTTAATGTTAGAAAATCAGCATCCAGGAAAATTATTTCGTTTTAGTTTGCACAGTAGCAAGCATATACATTTATAGCTGTGAGTTATTAATGTGCTAGTAAATGTCCTTTGTAAATGTATGAAAAAAACAGTTTCAAATCCATAGATTATTTTGGAATGAAACCTAAATATCCTAGAATACTATTTTCATGATATCAGTATTGGGAAACCATGCCAACACAGGAGGCATCGAAGAGTTTAACCCACTAAAGGACCAAGACTTTTTTTTAAATGCAAGCTCTTTGTGATCAAGGCCTTTTCAGCAGTTTTCCCATGCATTTATTCTTCTGCAATTTACCCATTTCAGTTTAGGTGCACCCCTTCATACATACAAATCAAAATATCAAAATATCCCAAAATAACTTTATGTGATACGACTGGAAGACCATGCCATCATAGGATACATCAAAAAGTTTAAAAAGTACTTTGTGCTATGCTAATTGTTTATGCTCACTTCAGACAAATTCAAACAGTTTTGCACAAATTGGAGCCTTTAGCCAAAAACATAGAATTTGAATGTTCCATGTTTTTTTTAACCCCTTAAGGACACATGACATGTGTGACATGTCATGATTCCCTTTTATTCCAGAAGTTTGGTCCTTAAGGGGTTAAAATGTGTTCAGATATGATTTTTTTTGTTCTTTGTAAAGTCTTCACATACTTTACACTTTATTTCTCGTTTTTTCTAGATTTAGTAAATCAAGCTGTTTAACTGTAATTGCTGAAGACAAATACTCAATAATCCGGTGGTAACATAAAATATCCAGCATTGAATTAAAGTCTACAAGTACTTTATCATGAAAGAGAAGCACCATGTAGTCACTCTGTCAGAAACCAATCGCATTATACAAACGATTACGAGTAGAATGAACTAAAACATGTTTCGTTTTGCGGGATACTCCAGTTTCCTTCCAATAAAAATAGCTAAATAATCATGACTGGTGCTTTAAAATGTATGTTACTGTAAATTGAGACTGTCATCTACAAGAATGTCCTAGAAAGATGACAGCTTGCCTGTAGCAAGCTGTCTACATTAGCCAAACTTTATACATGACTGGAATAAACAAAACAAAGTAAACTGATGAAAAATTGATTCTCTTCTTTTGTCTATTTTTGCTCTGCTGCGAACAATGCATTTTCACTTGATAAGGTTTCAGAAATAAACAATACAGAAAGTCTTTATCCTAATATATTGCAAGTAAACCCATTCTTAACAGGAGGGTAATATTATTCTAGAATATCAGAGTTTACTAGAATATTGCATATGTATAACATTTTATTTAAAGGTTAAATTTGTTGGATTTATAAAGCAAATGTAATCAACAGCAATCATGTCTTACATTTCCATTCCCAGATTGGTTAATAAGATTTTTCTTACCTGTAAACCCACTATCAGCATCTTATTTGCATGTTTAAATAGTTGAAGAGACATTATAGGCACCCAGACCACTTTACCTCACTGAAGTGGTAAGGGTGCAGTTTCCCTGTCTTTGTGAAATATTGCATTTTTTTTATAAAGGGTTCTTCTCCCTGACCGAGTTTTACTCCGTTAAAGAACGTTGGACATACTCACGTCCTCAGGTGTGTATTCCTAATGCTAAAGTGTTCCTTTAATATTTAAATTAAAATGTTAAATGAAAACTCAAATTCTTACTTTATTTCTTAAACCACTTACTTTGGAATTATGTTTGTTTAAAGGAAACAAACAAAAAAAAGCATAGATTTATTTGAAATATCAGATGAGTAACTAGACCAAATACTTAGGGATACAGCAATTTAGAAAAAGAAAAACATTTTTCTTTCTGAGCATAATCACTAATTATGAGTTCCAACTTTAAATGCATTCAAGTTTTCATTTGGGGTATATCTACTAAACAGTGATTTTTATTTATTTTGTACTAGGGCAGTGGCGTGTCCCTTTAAGAATATTGACTTATCAATCATCGAGTTGTTGCCAGAGGGAAACTCATAGGAGGCAGCTATAAAAAAAACTCAGATTATTTTAAAATATGCTAATCTCTCTCTAATTCATACTTTCATCTTTCAAGTAAATCCATAGCCCCTAACAGCAGTGTCCAGTAAAGCAGGAAGTCAATGGGCGTTGTAAAAGGGTGGGCCACTAACGCGGATCATGTAACCAGAACTTCCGAAAGGACGAACATGCCTATAAAGGAGGCGTATCTGCCCAATGAATTGGATGGCTAGCTTGGCAAGAATGCATGTCAGGCTGCCTGCCAATCATGCATGCTGGCCAACAGCATCCTGCACTTGGCATAAATGCATCTAATGATGCGCTTGCTCCATGCTTTCTAAGGACTGTCCCCTAGCACTCACATGTCCACTTGTCTCCTTACTGTCTTACTAGCAGGCAGAAGCTCCTGGTATTCAGTCTGAGACAGAGAAAAGGTGGATGTAGTGAGTGTAGAAGAATGGGAACATGTCACAGAGAGACCAAAGTCAGCATTACCTAACTACTTTCATTACATAACTAATTTCATTTCAGCCAGTCCACACAAGTTTTGTTTCCATATATCCCTCGTAAGTTTCCATACTTAAGCAAGAGTATGTGAAGAGTAGTTAGGGCTGCCACCTTTCTACAGGCCTTACTAATTTGCATAACTAATGATCACATGATGAAAATCAGAAGGAGTGACAGAGAAAATTCTGTGAAATCACCAAAAAACTACTTACAGTTTTATGCTGCTGTATTGATGGATTGCTCCCAGTGTCCCAGTGTCCCCATGTTCCCCAGTGTTCCTTAGTATCTGTGTCCCCATGTCACTAGGGGACACTGTGAGACATGGGGACACTGAGACACTTGGGGATACTGAGACTATGTATCACAGTGTCCCTATGTGTCACAGTGTCTCTGTGTCCCCATGTCTCAGTGTCCCCATGTCACTTGGGGACACAGACACATGGGGACACTGAGACACTAGGGACACTTGGAGACATGAGAACACTGAGACTCTAGGGACACTGGCTGGGAGACATGGGGATACTGAGACACTTGGGGACATTTTGTCTCTAGTGTCTCAGTGTCCCCATGTCTCCCAGTTTCCCCAAGTGTCCCCATGTCTCAGTGTTCCCTAGTGTTTCAGTGTCCCCATGTGTGTCTGTGTCCCCATGTCTCAGTGTCCCCATGTGTGTCTGTGTCCCCAAGTGTCTCAGCGTCCCCAGAGGTCTCCCCGTGTCCCCATGTCTCACAGTGTCCCCATGTTTTCCTGCAGCCTTTACCCCATCCCTCACTTCCCTGAGCTGTAGGCTGTCTCTGCAGGCTGGGAGCTGCTGTCTGGATTCTCTGTGCTCTGTAGCTGCTCCCCCGCGGATCAGTAAATAGAAAGATGCAGGTATATGCTGTAACTTCCTATCCCTGCCTCTCTCCACACACACAGTGACCCCTACTGGCCAGTGCTGGTATTGCAGAGTAATCTCTGTTCATACTATGAAAAGTACCGGCATTTGTATTGCCGGTATTACTGCAATATCGGCATTGGCCAGGCAGCCTCAAATAAATACCGGCCAGGTGGCAACCCTAAGAGTAGTGTGTAAAAAAAAAGTTAAAAAAAGAATTATTATTATTTCTTTTTTTTTAAATCAATGGGCCTATTCCATGGGCCTGGAGCTGCAACTCCATCAGCCCCTATGTTAAAGATCATGCCTGTCAATGATGCATATAAAGTCACCAGAAACCTCCCATCCTGATTTCATATCTCTGAATGCTAGGAGGTATGGGCTGTGATTATTGCCATATGTGTTAATTAAGAATTAAACAACAATAGAAGAACTCAAAATATTTGAGAACCAATTTCTGGCATGTGCAATTTCAGGAGCATCTATGGCCCACTCCAAAAACCCCAATCATTGCTTTATTCATAGACAGAGATTTGTCAGGTATTTAAAGTAAATTCAATATGAATTTAAAATTTAAGACAAAAATAGCAAAATTGGACAAATGCTTGAAGCCATCTTTGCTTCCAGGTCCGCTATGGTGACCTAAATTTCCTAAGTTATTAAATAACCCTGCAGGTGTTAGCTTTAACATTTAGATGCAGAGGAAAATCCTTTTACTTACACTTCTTTTCAAAATGTCAAAATATGCACTGTTAGGGAGCACTATACCGCTATATACTTTTGTTATGGTAATTAATCACCAAGATACATTTTTGATTTGCTATGGGGGTTTGTTAAGATATTTTGTTTTATCTGTGAAAGGGCACATCTCTTTCCTAGTTGGTGCTGCATAATAAAGTTTGCATTTGGAATTACTAAATTAAAAGATCACTCTAGGTTCAGAAACACAAACATGTATTCCTGACCCTATAGTGTTAAAACCATCATCTAGCCCCCCTGGGCCCCTCATGCCTCCATAAATATAGCAACATCTTACTGTATTCAAGCCAGAAGCTGTAGATCTGCATGCTGTTTGCCTCAAAAAAAAAAAAAAGAAACAAGCAGTCTGCTGACATCATTAGAAGTGGTGTCCTGATCCAATCACAGTGCTTCCCCATAGGATTGCCTGAGACTGACAAAGAGGCAGATCAGGGGCAGAACCAGCATGATTCAAACACAGCCCTGGCCAATCAGCATCTCCTCATAGAGATGAATTGAATCAATGAATCTCTATGACGAAAGTTCAGTGTCTGCATGCAGAGGGAGGAGATACTGAATGTTTGGATGCATTTTAGGCAGCCATGACCCAGGAAGGATCTCTAACAGCCATCTGAGGAGTGGCCAGTGAAGGTATCACTAGGCTGTAATGTTAACACTGCATTTTCTCTGAAAAGACAGTGTTTACAGCAAAAAGTCTGAAGGTAATGATTCTACTCACCAGAACAAATTCAATAAGCTGTAGTTGTTATGGTGACTATAGTGTCCCTTTATGGGAACTTGATACCTGCACTGCTAATTTCAAACTTACATGTACTACAACATGGTGTTTACGCATTTCTAAATATATTATGGGCTGTCCTCAACTAAGTACTATTTGCGGAATAAGTCATGCATGATACTTTTTAAATCAATTCATGCTCTTCGCAGTTCCATTGTGATTACGTTAAATTCAGTCTCACTGGATGAGTCATCTGTGCACTGTCCCCAGTTCAGTTAATTATTAATAATATTAGCAGACTGATTATTTTTATCTTTCTTTTAACATTCCCTACATGCGGCAGATCTAAAATCAGTGTATCATTCAGGAGTTAACTTATATTCAATGTATATGTATTTTAATGCACTGACCAATGATATAGTTGTTATATTTAATGTTGAAGGAGCATTGAGTGCTGGTGACTCCACAGCAACATGCAATCCCTCCTACAGTTATCACAAACTAATAGTATCTTCTAAAAACATTAAACCATCATACAAATAAAAAACCATCACAAAGCTCACATATACTACAACTAACCCATATAAATACATGCATGGAAAATACTTATATATGGTGCTTGGAATTTTTATGCTCACACACATTAATTTCATTTTATCATTTGTGAAAATAAGTTTTGCAAGAGTACGGGGTTTTTTTTGGACCGAAGATCTTGTGTGATTTTTTTTGACTTATGAGCTTGTCAACCGAAAATAATCATGAGATCTACGGGATCTATACATTTTAGTTAGGTATTCTAAAACAGCTTTATAATAGCTTTCCCACGCTATGGCAGTTATTACATGAAGTGGGAACATTTCCCACAGTATGCAGTATAATTAAGAGCACCGTTATTGGTTGGCTTGTAAGCCAACCAATCACGGTGCTCTGACATCCAAGTCTTGAGAGAAGTCTTACCAGCCAACCAGCCAATCAGAGCACTTTCACTGATATTGCATAGCATGGGAAATTTTCCCATGCAATGTAAAAGCTGACATAGTATGGGAAAGCCTTCATAATGCCTTCAGTACTACTACTGCAGCAAACTCTTGTGGGACAAAGATGGATTCATTTTATTGCATTGTCTCTTTTGCATTAGATTTTTGTCGTTTTCATATTTTTGCTAATCAGGTTTTTATTTTTATTTTTTTCATTAGTTGCATCACAAATTTTGGATTTTAATTTGGCCTTTTTACCTGAAGAGAATAAGAGTTAGGAAAAGGATTTCAGATGGTAAGTATAATTGCTTTTATGGGTATTAGTTGCATTGGCCCCTCCCTCACTATTATTATGGCAAGGGCAGGTAAGTAGGGTTATTTATTGTTTATGGAGGGGTGGCTGGAAGATTGGGGATATATATTTATTTTAATGTCTCTCACATGATACTCACCGGTGGGAGAATAGGGGGGACTATTTTACAGGCATCGTCTCTGTTGATGCCCAATCATTAGTTTTAAAAATTAAGCAGATATGTCCCCATCTGTCACATGGCAGATGAGAGCATAGGAAGGTTTAAAACTACCTATAGCAATATAAAAAGAAACAGATATACAACTGTTTCAGTTAGGCTTCTTCTTTCTTATGCTAACTGTGAGTATCCTATAGATGATGTCATCCAGGATGTTCATAGGATTCCTGAAGTGTTCACCAAATCACTAACAGTTCAAAACGTGTCAGGAACTGTCATTTTAAAAGACCAATCCTCATATTTAAAGCACTTCAGCATCTTAAAGTGTTGTATGGGTGCAGACTGTCATATTTAGGCATATCAGCACATTTAGAATTTCTGACAGAAATAAATCCCTGGCTGTCAATCAGGCACATTGGGGTGGTGCACACCTGCCTTCCACTGTTCTCACCGAGCTGTACTACAGCTAAATAATACAGCTCATTGAGAAGCATAGGAAAGACCAAATTGTAGGTGCGTGCATGACTATGGCTCCACCATAGAGGCTTCTCAATTAACAAAATGCTGAATTAAATGCGTGCTTGTTTTCATTGGGGGAATATCTACTAAAAACTGATTTTTTTTCAGTATAGTGTTATTTTAACAATTTTACATGCAAACATGTAAATTATTATTCCTCTGTCCGTCAACTTTTACTACATTTATAATAACACAATCTCACGTCATTCATTTCTAGAACTACACCTCTTGCCATCATAAAAGGGCTATATTTACTTTAAAAAAAAAAATAATTCTCTTGGAAAATAAATTATTACAGAACAGATTTTTTGACACGCATTTGTCAGTTTGTGATATTCTATAAATATATAAAAGCAAATCAAGCATATTCAGAATTGCAAATGAATATACTACATACGGTTTTTCATACCAGCCATATGGTGCACTGATGTTTCATTTATATTTCTGTTTCAGCACATTTGCAACCTTAAATAATATATGGGAAGTTCATCATTTGTTAAATAATCCATTTAAAAATTGAATTAAATCTAAAGTATCATATTATGGTGGCAGCAATTAATTTGTTCTTCTCTGTTTCTTAAAATATATACTTAAAATATAGCTGCGAGCAGCAATGTAGGTAGCGAGGCACAACAGCATGGACACAGCACATGTGTAAATATTAAATGTTTAACAATTTTTAAAATGTTAAACATGAGAGAAGATATGATAGCATTATACAAATATACTTGGGCCAATACGAACTATTGTCTGGAAATCTATTCATAAGCAAGACTATAAATAGGAAGTGGGGTCACGCATTTAGACTGGAAGAAAGGAGATTTAGTCTAAAGCAAGGGAAAGTTTTTTTTACAATAGGAAAACTAAGGATGTGGAATTCTCTGCCTGAACAGGTGGTATTATCAGAATGATTACAGATTTTTAAACAGCGACTGGATGAATACTTGCAAAAACAAAATATTCATGGGTATAATTTTCAATATGTGGGTTAATAGCTGTTTAATCCAAAGAGAGATCTGATTGAAATGTTTAAGTTTTTCCAAGTTTGTTGCAAAATTGGAAAACGCTTCATGGCATTTTTGCCCTCTTTTGGAACAGCAAAACCAGATGTTAGAAAGGCTGAACTTGATGGACACATGTCTCTTTTCAGCCCATGTAACTATGTAAAAAAAACAGTCAATGAAACAGAACATTTGGAAATATGAACTAAACTAGAAAACTTTAGAGAAATTACAAGGGAATTTAACATTTTAGATGAAAATAGACAAACTTGAAAATTAGCCAAGATGGAGAATTATTTGATACAGCTATTTCGGTCTAAAATATGTATTCTCTCTGGAATCACTGAAACATTCTGGTTTTCTATCATACTCTGTGTACAACACCTACTAGTTCAACATGCAGATAAAATATACCAATGGGAATTTGTAAGTGTGCTGTAATGTTTTTTAACCTTGCAGAAATATTTTAGCAAAGCTCAATGTTATTTTTTCAAAGCCAGTTAGGATGATAATGATTATTCCGAGGTTTAGCTAAAAAAAAAAAAAAAAAACTTCTACGCTTTAATAATAACATACATTTCAAAACATATTTGTGCATAAATGAAAATACATTCTACGATTTGTCACATTTAATAGGGATTCCATATACTTTACAAATACATATAATTACCACAAGGGTCTATATTACAATCTGGTCATAAACATTTTCTAATGTTTGGCTTCTATTGCATATCATTTATGAAAGGGATTACAATTCATGCTCTTGAAGACAAAAAATGTTATTGTCTTAAAACTGGATCTAAACTTGTGATTTAATCGCTAAAAGAACAGTCTAAGTACCAAAACCACAACAGTCCACAGTTCTCATCTCCCTGCCCCCACACACACATTGTGATGTCCCAAACGGTTCACTGAATGGTTCGCCGAACGGTTCACCACGGACGGCAAACATAAACATAAACTTTGACCCTATACCTCACAGTCAGCAGACACATTCCAGCCAATCAGCAGCAGACCCTCCCTCCCAGATCCTCCCACCTCCTGGAAAGCTCACTAAGAATGTAAAATGGATGCTGTCCAGGAGGTGGGGGGATCTGGGAGGGGGGGTCTGCTTCTGATTGGCTGGAATGTGTCTGCTGACTGTGAGGTACAGGGTCAAAGTTTATGTTTATGTTCGCCGTCCGTGGCGAACCGTTCGGCGAACCGTTCGGCGAACCATTCGGGACATCACTATTGAACAGTTTGGTTTTTTATCTGGGGTTTCATCAGAAGAAACTTCTGCTCCTTTCCTGCCATGCAGGGCATAGCTCATTGATTGAAAGCAACCAGCTGCAATCACTATATTTTTAGTGGTCCTATCAAAGTGTCGAAAATTGCTCTTCATCAGGATTGTGATCACCAATACCTGAGTGTTTAACATGAGATTTTATAGGGCCCATTTTCACATAACTGATAAGGATCAAAAAGCTAATGAAAACTATCAGAACTGTGAAATTGTGATAGCATCAACATCATAATGGCTTATCAATGGGTTTTAATGTGAAGATACACGATAACAAATGCAAGATCATAATTTCCTTAATGTGTAATAAATTGATATTATTATTTTTAGCAATATTTACCAACTGCCATATTGATCGTCATCTACTATCTGAAGATTTAACGTTTAACTGGAAACTGTTGTGGAAAACATAAGATTCAGGTACGCTTTAAATGTATTACTACTTTGGATGAAATATATTTATATGCTCCAAGCTACAAGGGGTGAAACAACTCACTTTGACTGGATGAGACTGTAGATCGCAGGGAACTGGTGATCTCCATTGAGGACCCTCCTGTGACAAGCTGTGTCCATATTTCAATTTTTTTTAAAGTTACTAAATTTCGCATTTATCTGCATGCAAGTTTAATATATGTGCCCTCTATGTTAGATAAGTCTATATTCTTCTGAATGTATAGGTCTAAATGTATTTATGGTGTTTATTTCTAAATGTAGACAATACAACTGATCAACACATGAAACATTTAAACCAGTTCAACATAAAGTTGCTTTTAAGAGATCCAAAAAATTGTATTTCTTGACCTGGAATTGCTTTGAACATTTTGAGAAATGCTTTTCCATTTCTGTTGAAATTGATGAGAGGTTGAAAAAATAAATAATATTTTAAAATTAATATTAGGGTCATGAATGCAATTTCACACAGATGCAATGTTGCCACTATAGAGTGATGTATGTTCACCCTTGAATAGAAAGCTCACAAACCCTAGAATATAATCTTGTAATTTTTATTTTTTACACTATTAGCTGTGAGTCAATTTAATTCTTGACATATGAGCTTGCCTTACCGTGAAATGAACTAACAGAGTATAAAATGTGTTTCATTTAGTGTTTTCAAAAGGATAAATGTTTTCCGTTTACTCATTGGTTTCAAATTACAACGACAACTCACTGTTCCAAAGCATACTTTGAAAACCTGAATAATTAAGCAGCTATCATTCCCTGCATCGTAAAGAAAAATATATAACCATACATGTACCAAAAGTGATACCCAACCATTGGCATTTAAAGTTGTCAGTTCTGAATCCCAAAAGGCAATAAAGAGATGTTGTGGTTCTAAATATTCCAGGACATTAGTAATTGAAAGATAGAACATGACTACTTATAGATCAATGAAACAATTTTTGCTGAAATAATAGAAATTAAGTGGTTAACGTGTGCCTGCCATAGGCAACTTGACTTGATGTCTGTCACAATTATTTACCTTTCTTCCAGGTGTCCACGTGTAGAGCTGACTGCAGAATGCTCCTCTCCCCTTATGTGGCACTTTGGCTCAGCCTCTTCTTATGATGCAATGCATGTGCACTGATTTCATTACACTAATGACATAATTTCCATCACCCCCTTCAGTTTTGGGGGCATGTTTTTAAAGAAAAAATGCTCACACTATAAATAAAGTGCTTTATGCTTTAGTCAGTGCCGTATTGTGGTTCCTTCTTGGCCCCCTATAGTAGTCCATATTCTCAGTCATTAATTTGGTTTCTGACTCAGCTTGTTTACTGACTTGACTGACTGACTTTACAATTATGTTAACACACCTAAAATCTGCTTTGCTGATTAAAGAAGCAATGATAATGACCCTTATTAGACTAGTAGAGTGTCTGAAACATCAGCAATTGTGGGTTCAATCATATGCTTTCTGAAACTCAGTCTGTTCTTGTTCTGAGAAATGAAGTCTATTCAATGCAAGAAACTGACAATAAACTGAAGATCTTGTACAACACTGTTTACTACACTATTTACTACTCCCTTCACAGAACAGCACAAACTGGCTCTAACCAGAATAAAGACAGCCCCCGGTGCACAACTGAGCAAGAGGACAAAAACAATAAAGGGTCTGGTTTGAGAATCCAACTCCTCACAGCTTTTCAACTGGCAGCTTAATTAAATAGTACCTGCAAAACAGTCTTAATGTTAACAGTGAAGATGAGACTCTGGAATGCTGGTCTTCTAGGCAAAGTTGTAATGAAAAAGCCATGTTTCGGATTGGTCAATAAAATTAAAAGAATACGATGGGCAACAGAACACAGACTCTGGATAGAGGAAGATTGGAAAAAAATGTTATGGATAGGTGAATCTAAATTTGAGTTGTTTGCATTACAAAGAAGTACATTTGTGAGGCACAGACCAAATTAAAGATGATGGAAAAGGGCTTGGTATGATCAGTAAAGCATGGTGTAGGCAATGTGAAGGTCGAGGGTGGGGGGTGCTGTGGTGCTGGTAAAATGGGAGATATACATTGTAAAAGGGATATTGAAGTAGGAAGACTATCACTCCAATTTCCTCCTACAACAGGCCAATTACCCAAAACACAGCTCCAGACTATGCGAGAACTTTTACAGAAGATGAAGTCAGCTGGTATTCTGTCTTGAGTAGAGTGTCCAGTACAGTCATAATATCTCAACCATATTGAGCTGTTGTGGGAGCAGCTTTACCGTATGGCACTTAAGAAGAGCCCATCAAGCCAATCCAACTTGTGGTAGGTGCTTCAGGAAACATGCGGTGAGATCTCTTCAGATTACCTTAACAAATTGATAACTAGAATGCCAAAGATCTACAAAAATTTAAGTGCTGCACATTGAGGATTTCATTCTTTGATGAAAGTAAAGTTTGAGTGGCACAATTTTATTCATTTACATAAAATGCATTATGTAACGGATCGCCTGGCACCCCGACTGGGTACCTCCGTTGAAAGATGCTCCTAGCGCTTCCTGAGGACTCCAAGCACTGCAGCAGACACCACAACCACCGAACCGGAGAAGCATATGAATCCTCTCAAGCATATGAATGCTGCAGACAGTTGAATAGGAACCATACGAATAGGTTTACTCTCCTAGCAGTCAAACTGGAACAGCATACAATAAATCCTTCCCCCAATAATGAGACTACACTTCACTTTGAGGGTTAAAACAGGAACTCCCTGTACTGTCACATACAGTCTCTTTTATTCCCAATCCACAAACATAGTACAGCCCACAGGGCGTTACAAAACAACCAATCACATCACAGTTACATCCCACATATTCCCTCCCCTTATCCTGAGAGGAAACTCAATTATACATACAGTTAAAACATACTTTCTACCCAACTTTCATAACTCCAAAACCATACATCACATTCACATAAAATTACATATTCACAATCAATCCATTCAGGGGAACAACATATTCAAAAATGGCACAAATCAGACAAGGGGTTCAAAAGTTAGTAAAAAGTCCTTTGTGACTAAATGAAGCATGGCTTTCTGGCCCAAACCAGTTTCAGAGTCTTCTATCCTGGAGAGTAATTCAATTATCTCCCAGGATAGACACAAGACTCCATTAAGCACATGGTTGCAAAAAGACACAAAACACTTTAAAATACATAAAGTCACATTTACACATAACACACAGACATTTCACATATCCCCAGATAGCTGGGATCTGAGTGCACATTATTAGATGAATGGCACTCAGATCACACAAATAAGCCTTTCTGCAGGGGAAATAAACGGTTTAACCTGCAGGGCCATAGTCCAAAGGGAGCAGGCGAGCAACCAGGCTTCTCCAGTTCACAGTGGCGAGGTTGGTTTCGCCACACATTATTTCTAATTTTATTAATGTCTACATTTCCTACTTAAACTCATTTCATGTATGTTTTCATGGAAATTAAGTAAATTTCCAAGGCAACCCAAACTCTTGAGCATCAGTGCATGTTTGGGAGAGTATGAGGTTTTATGAAGTTGATAAAAACAATAGGGATTGGGGCATCTCCACTGGACTGAGAAATAGGGAGCAGACAAGTGTGTATTCTTACTTAACTCTGCTGCACAACTCACCCCAGTAAGTGCTTTAATAACATTTAATGAAGTGATAAAACAAAGAATTGTACAATGATATCAGTGATACCATGAAAAACCATGAATGAACCTGTGTAAGCTGCGGCTTCTTCTAGTAGAAGGACATGTATGTACTGCCAGACATTATTGGATTGGGTAATAGAGTGAATCTCCAGTTCCTGCCAAATGACCATTCAATACATATGTGCTGTGTACTGCAGACCCATTTAATTTAGATGAGATTGGTGCTTCTGCTATTGCCATATGAGGCCATGATGTGTTCTCAGGGAGAGGAAATGAAGCCCCAGGATGTCACATGTGGAAGTGTTATCCAGATTCTGTTTATTTAAAACTACAAAGATTCACATACAACTGATACATGTATAAAAGCAAAGTTAAAAATATTTTTAATACTACTATATGCTTAATTGTTATGACGCATGTAATACGCACATTTTATTATTTTAGTCTCGTGGACTAATAATTGATTTTACTTCTAAGCACCAAAACAACTTTAACTTAATTAAGTGGTTTTAGGGTATAAATGATGTCCTAGTCCAGATGACTGCTAGGACATCATTTATACACTAAAACCACTTAATTAAGTTAAAGTTGTTTTGGTGCTTAGAAGTAAAATCAATTATTAGTCCACAAGACTAAAATAATAATATGCTGTTCTCACCCTTATGGAGGATGTGTAAGTCACAGCCAAGGGAGGCATTGTTATGGCTACATAAACAGAAACAAAACTGTTATAACTTCAAAATGGCAGAGAAATGAGCAGCAAGACCAAAGGGCATGATCTATGAACCAAGACTGCTGCATTATGCTAACATTGTTACAGTGCTCAGAGTGTCCCTTTAACTACAGGTAAATAAAATTGTGCATCATCTATTGGTCATGTGTCCATGCAATTAGAAAGTTGTTGAATGTTTTTGCTCCTTATACTGTAATTAATCTAATGTAAAACCAGCTTGCATTACATAGTTCTGACAAAAAAAGTATAACTCATTAAAAGGACTTTATAGTCACCAAAGCAAAATTAGCATAATCACGCAGTTTTGGAGTATAGATCATTCCCCTGCATTCTCACTGCTTGATTTTTCTTTTTAGGAGTTAAATTACTTTGTTTATGTGGATGTAGCCACACCTCCCTGCATGTGACTTACACAGTCTTCCTAAACACGTCCTGTAAAGTGACATATCATTTTTACACTTCCATTATAGTCTGTTTAATTTAGACCTTTTATCTCCTGTACTGTTAATAGCTTGCCAGACATTTCCATAGCCTACTGTGTGTGGTTAAAGTTCAATTTAAAGAGCAGGAGATAAAAACTTCCAAAGCAAGTTAATAATGCAAAAGAATAATAAGCGCTCTCTTCTCAGGGGTGAGCAGCAGTTCACCAACAAGGTGTTCCTCTACCTTGTGATAAATAGACAGATAAAATAGAAAGGTGAACAGCGCTAAAAATCAGAAAATGTACATACGTTTTGTAGAAATACTGGCCAGCAGAGTAACTTAAAAAAGAGAGAAACAAAAATACAAATAATGGTACAGTATGTATGAACGATATAATTCCACAAGAACAAAGGTGTTATATTCACACTCACACTTTGAGGAGCTATATCAGCTCGGTGTTAAGAGCCTGGACGGAATAATCCCCGTCTATGGATTTCTTGAGGTTCAAGACCGTTGGTGAATTTATAGGTGTAAATATTCGTTACATGAAAAACAAGAGTAAAATACACCACATGGTATAGTACGTAAATATAAAATATTGTGAAAAAAAAGTGGATGATCCTACTTACATATACTAGAGCAACGACCTGCTCTAGTTTGAAGAATTTCAGGTGGAATAATCCCCACCTTGGGATATAGTGGACCCAGGTATAGCAGCAAAGCAGTATTGGATAGGAAGGAGGACAAAAGGAATGACTGGATAGTTTAAAAAGTATATATACTTTAATACAATAAGTAAAAAGTGAATAATAAACTATAAAACCAGTCCTGTTTAAAAGTCCAAAATTCTTCCTCACTTGACGCGTTTCGCCGAAGCTTTCTCAAAAGTGAAAGCTTCGGCGAAACGCGTCAAGTGAGGAAGAATTTTGGACTTTTAAACAGGACTGGTTTTATAGTTTATTATTCACTTTTTACTTATTGTATTAAAGTATATATATTTTTTAAACTATCCAGTCATTCCTTTTGTCCTCCTTCCTATTCAATACTGCTTTGCTGCTATACCTGGGTCCACTATATCCCAAGGTGGGGATTATTCCACCTGAAATTCTCCAAACTAGAGCAGGTCGTTGCTCTAGTATATGTAAGTAGGATCATCCACTTTTTTTTTTCACAATATTTTATATTTACGTACTATACCATGTGGTGTATTTTACTCTTGTTTTTCATGTAACTAATATTTACACCTATAAATTCACCAACGGTCTTGAACCTCAAGAAATCCATAGACGGGGATTATTCCGTCCAGGCTCTTAACACCGAGCTGATATAGCTCCTCAAAGTGTGAGTGTGAATATAACACCTTTGTTCTTGTGGAACTATATCGTTCATACATACTGTACCATTATTTGTATTTTTGTTTCTCTTTTTTTTAAGTTACTCTGCTGGCCAGTATTTCTACAAAACGTATGTACATTTTCTGATTTTTAGCGCTGTTCACCTTTCTATTTTATCAAAGCAAGTTAATATCTGATTGAAAATGAAACCATTTTTTCATGCAGACTGTGTGAGTCAAAGCCAGGGGAGGTGTAGCTAGGGCTGCATGGACAGAAACAAAAGTGATTTAACTCCTAAATTGCAGAGAATTGATCAATGAGACATGAGGCATGATCTATACACTAAAACTATTTCATTAAGTTAAAGCACGGGTCCTCAAACTCCGGTCCCCCAGATGTTACTAAACTACAACTCCCATGATTCTCTGGCTATCTATGTAATTCAAAGCATCATGAGAGTTGTAGTTCAGCAAGATCTGGAGGGCCACAGTTTGAGGACCCCTGAGTTAATGTAATTTTGGTGACTATAGTGCCCTTAAACAATACATTGATTGTTATCTGTCAAAGTATTCTGTTCTAAAAAATATCTAAACTACTAAATGTTATAGTGTCAACATGGAATTCAGTGAAGCCAGCTGGCATATTCCACTGGTGACCTATCTCCTTTTATATTTTAGCACCATGTTTTACAGAATACTTTAATAAATAACCCTCACTATATTGTGTACTTTGCATACCTAACACTAAATGTAAAAAACATATAGTGACCAATGATTATTGGTATATGAATTCCTTTTACAAAAAACACACTGGGCACACCAACAACACACATTGTCAATCAAATACAGTCAGACAAATTAGAAAAACTTAAAGTACAAATAATGAATCATGATTGCTTCTTTCCTTTCATTTGTTAATGGTTATTGTACACATTTGTTACACTGCTCTATAAATGTACATAATGCAATTTAAACTGTTCATATAATAGTCTCTGTGAAAAATATCAGATAGGTTTTGAGCAAACACAACTTTTTTTACATATCTCTTTTCTAACCTGCAGTGTCCAATAACACAATATACAGTGGGACCTCGGTTTACAAACGACTCGGTTAACATAATTTTCGGTTTACAAATAAAAATCCATTGAAAATAATGCCTCGGTTTACAATTTTTTTTCACAATACGAAGTAAGTTTACCCGGGATGCATTGCACCTGGGAGGTTTATAGCACTGCCCCCTGCATGCTGGAGCCCCGCCACGTCGAGTGTGGAGGTGTTGGAGGTGTTGGAGCGGCTTTTGCATCGAGTTTTGGAGCCATTCTGGAAATTGTTTGCTGTTGGTTTGGGACTTTTTGGTGTATTTCTCAAACTGTGGAAAGGTAGGGAGCTGAGCTTTGTCGTTAGCATGCTTTTTATTGTGTCTTCTGCATTGTGGGTTTCTTATGGGAAACCGCGTTTCGGTTTACAAATTTTTCGCAATAAGAAACGTCCCCGAGAATGCATTAAATTTGTAAACCGAGGTTCCACTGTACATGTCTTCATGTTAGCTGACAGTTTTCATAAGTAAAAAGCCCCTGAAAACTGAACTGATGCTGTGCACAGAGAACTTTGAAATCAGTCCCCCACCTCTATACTTTAATTCTTACAGTGCTGTGTTAAACTAGTCATTGGTCAAGCTATTTCCTGGACTAGACAAGGCTCACGTCTGATTATTTTGTGTGCTGGATTTTGCACAAAAAGAAGGAACGTTAAACATAAGTAATCTATCATATAAAATGTTTTGGTTTGAAGTATTTTTATGTTTTAGCTATAAAATGCTTAAAAAAGGAATGTGCCAGTTTTAGCCCAGATTGTGCCTTCAATTCAGGTCCCTGTTAATCTACTAGATAGCACCATACAAAATGTTATCATGCATCTATACAAAAACGTCTCACTCAGTTCTCCCTCCAACTATGTTTTCAACTATTTTCTTAATGTCAGCATGCACTACAGGGCATGATTGACAGGCAGACCAATATGCGGTCAACATTAGATACACAATATTTTAATCATGGTTAACAGCTCTCTTATATAATGCAAAGACCCACCTTTCTCCTATTGCTTCTTCGTGGCACTACAACAATACGACTTGGCTTTTCAAACATCATTCTGAGGTTGTCTAGAGGGATTGTGAAGCGTTCAATTTTGCGGGATGCCTGTAGATCCTCTTTGACCACTGTCTCCCCAGCATAACTATGTGGTTGTGAAATGGATGACTGGGACTTCATACTGTTCTTGGGTGACTGTGTCTAGATTTTATTTGCCAATACAATTAAATATATTTAAGTTCAATTTGCTGTATGCTTGATTTTCAGAACTGCTTCAACTATCATTGGATGATGTGTGAATCATCAATTTTATTTTTTAGTCATGTCTGTATTTTTTCACTAGTCCGTTCCTTGTTACTAACTCTTTAGAGTTGTGAAATTATGCCTTCAGTAGCTCCTGCTTTCCTTTGTTTATTTATTTTCAGCCACTTTCCATTCACTTTCAGGTCCAAATGACAAAATGCCAATGGCAGTAGGTTCTACTTTGGCAACATCAAGTGAGGCCCTGGCAAAAGATCTTCCCCGGAGCAGGTCGCTTCTGCTACAAGCAGTCTAAGCTTCAGAAATGATTCATAACTTTGGAGAAAGTTGCTACTTGATGTGACTATTTGGATCACAAAACATCAATGAACCTTAGACTTGTTCCCACATTTATAGATTCCTACAGAAAAACATTATAAAATAACTTTTTTGAAGGTCAGATGGAAAAAAACAAGTATACACATGAAATACTCACACTTTTATGATTTACAGCTTTTTGAAAGCTTAAAAGTAAGTTTTTATTCTAAAGGTCAAATGGGTTGAGAATGCTGACGTTCAAAATGAATTTACTCTGAAAGTTTCTGGCATACAACATTCAAGATTAAATGTGTAGACTGTTAATGACATCAGGACAGCTTCTCCAGAGGACTGTGATATGCTTAAAAGGAAAATGTATGTCTCTCTCACAATCTTTTGATCTCTAAATCTCATATAAAAAATACATTTATGTATCTAAAAGGTTTTAAATAAAAAAAAGTAAAACATAATGAACTACTTCTCCATGTTTAATCTAATTGTTTGTAGGAAAGTATAGAGTAATAATTTTTTTTTTTAAATAAACAAATATAATTTTTCGATCAATGCAAGTTGTTAGATCCAACAAGATCCAAAGGTTCTAATTTTCTTTGCAAGGAATTAGAATGTAAAAATAATAAAACAAATGCAATATGATCTCTAACCCAAATTTTACATAAGTTATTTAGCACCACTAAAATGTGTACGTTCAACTGCCAAAGTCAAGGCAAGGTGAGTCCTACACTAACAAAAGAAAATAGCCAAACAAAAATAAATCACTATCCTACAATGATATGACCGGATGAAAGAGTGGAACTATGGTTGAAGCTTAGAAACATTTATTTATATCTTCATCATCCAGTTGGCTTTCCCCTGTAGTGTGACTGGCTGCATGTAAATATAGCCCATTACTGTACTCAGGACCAGCAGATGTTTATAAATGATCTCGCAAACTGTAAGAATGACCATTTTAGGACTCCTCTAGCCACTGAAATAGAGAATTATTTTTGTTTATTTTTTGTAGGTTTTTTTTGCTTTCTTGTTTTTTTTTACGTCGTAATTTTCTTTTTTGTTGCATCAATGAATTTTTTTTTTAATAAGGTCCCTTTTCATGTCCCAAACATTAGGAATCAGAGCACTGGTGACAATGCAACACATGTTAAGTATGTATATATTTGAATTCCACCCTCCTTTACCATAAATTTACAAAGGAACGTGATAAAGATGGTAGAAATAAGTGTATATTGGTTTGTTTGTTTTTCTTTTGGAGTGGGTAGCAGAGGTATTATTACTTTAGTTAAATGCTTACTCTAATTTGTTTTTTTAAATGTCCCTTTTCTATTTATAATCTGCTTTTTGCTAATCATTATGTCCCCCTTAAATTATGTAACAAAACCTACTATAGAAAGTTTTTTACTTCCCTGACGCACTGCCTTCCACACCTCCAGCTGACATCACCAAGGAACTCAGGCAGTCCAATAAAAGTTAGAAAAGTCTGATTAGACCATTTCACTGGCTCAGAGCCAACGAGGGAAAGCAGAGTGGAACATCATTTCAATTTAAAAAAAACTAGCAATATTAATGGTATATGTTGGTGGGAAGGTCTGAACTCAATATGCAAATGAAGGGGGAAGACAAGAGAGACAAATGCTTGCCCTTGCCCACTCTGCCTGCAAGGGAGAAGCTTAATATATCTGTATAAATGCGTGTCTAAAAGAAAAAGTGGTCATAGTGATTGGAGCAACCCTTCAAAAAGTGGTGCACCCTAAGGGGTGCTGCAATGTTTTACAATGGCCTTTGAGAACCTACACTGTATTTTTTTTCTGGGGGATTTTGGATATTTTGTTTATTCTCACTCCAGATATTAAAGAATTATTAAGAATCCATGTTTGTATTTTTTTTTCATTTACATTGCATGTACTCTAATAATTTACTTAATCTCTCGTAGCCTCTACTTAAAAAAACTAAGTTTTTGGTATGGAGTTTAAGTATGATGTTCACACAAGCATCCTAGCTAGATTGCTTAATGGGTTTGTATTTCACTGATCTTAATTTTTTTTTAATATATATTATTGTTTTACCCAGTCATTAGATGTTCTCCATCTTATTTATTCTTTGCCGTAGACCTCAAATAAATTTAACTGCTGCAGTTGAACAGAAATTATCCCGCTGTGGTCTGTTTCAGTTGATACTTACAACTTGAATAACAAATAATATATGTTTCTGCTATTTTATAATTCAAATTAACATAGTTTAGTAAATGTGCAATCAAAATGCTGAAATGACTAAATCCAATAAAAATCTATTATTCTTTTTTCTCGCTCTGACTTTGTATTCATATATTTTTCCATTCAAATAATTATGCTTATGGGCAACATCTGCACGAAACATAAACAGTATATATGTTTATATATATGTTGTATATGACATGCAACATGATTACCTAAAATAATTATTTTAATAACAGGATTAAATACAAGTGGTAGAAAACAATGCATAAAATAACTGTCATATCAAAATGAGCAATGCCCATGATGTATTTATGCACAGCAAAAATAAAGAATTAAAAAAATAATAATAATAACTGCCATATTACATAATACAAATATTTAATTTGTTCTAGGGATGTTTTTTGTTTTTTTTTATATTATATGGTTTGCTCCACTGCACTGTTTTAAAGAAAATAAATAGGATACTGTATTTTTTATAATTAAAACAATCCACCTTTTTGTCAGTTTTACTGTTTTGTTGTACTCATTTATTGTTTTAATAATATAAGTGTAAAGTAAAATGCTTTTTTTATTTTGAACATACGAGTTATGTTATAGCACCTGGAAAGTGGTAAATGAGATTATAATAAAAAAAATTCAGATAATGGTAATTTTATTCTACAATATTTTAAAGTTCTTAATTAAGCATAAGAATAATTAAAAAAAAAAACATTAGGAAATCTAATTGCACAATACTTGAGTCTACTCAGCATTTATAAATGTGTTAATTACTTTGGGGGGTATTAAGACATAATTTCATTTTACTAATAATTAGAGATAGTGACAAAAAGTAAATAAATAATTTAAATATAGATAGATATAAGCTTTTATAAAATATAAGATAGCCTGGTTTCTCATTTAAGTAGTTCTAAAATAATGTTCATTAAATCCAAGTGCATAAATGCTTCAACATTTTATACAAGTCGAAACGTCAAAGATAACAAATTAAAGAGTTTCGCAAAGCTCGAGTCAGTACAGTATCATATAAATAATTCATAATTATTACACAAAACAACAGTAGTTTCGTGCCCGTACTTATTTCAAATACAATATTTATCACTGTGTGAATAACTATATTAAGAGTAAAGTTGAGGTTAATAAAAATAAAGAAATGAAAGAGACAACTCCATAAAAAAGGACAGAGAGACGTACCTCCTGAATCTGCTTCTGAAACATCACTTTCAGCAAAAGCCTCACGTAACACTAAACATGACCAAAGGTCTTTCACTTCCGGTTGGTCCGCCTTCCTTGGTCTTGCCAATGAATACACTGCATGACGGACATGTATTTGATATGAGGTGAAAGACATAGAATCTCCTATATCTACCTAATGGAAATATATTATTTAGTGAGTCATGGCGGGGTAGTGAACTAAACTTTCTGCTATATGTTACCTCTAACTGAGTCAACTGATCAACTTACATCACCGAGCTCAGTGTGGAAATCTAGTGAATGCATCTTGGGTTTCAAGGCTTATGTAGATGGAATGAAGCCCATTCTTACTAATATGATAGAATTATATGCTTGAAAGGGTTTTTGCTTTGTGTGAATTTCACAAACAACACGTTGCAGCTTCAGTATCACAAGACAATGCCACCGACATGTTTTTTATAAAGATCCTGTCACAGCTGTTTTCCTTGATTCAATTGATACCTTACAAGCTTTACATTCACATTAACAGCCTTCCAAGTGGGATACATTATTAATGATTTGAATCATAAAATTTAAATTAATTACTCTTGCTCTGGCTGGTAGAGTGAAACACGCCTCCATTTTATAATTCGTTCTTATAGTTTGTTACCCTTTAATAAAAATGCAGTGACACTTCATAAGAATTATTTACATTACTGAATAATATCAATTATTTGTCAAAATAGGCAAGTGCTATGGTAAGTATGGTTACCATGATGAATTGGGAAACATATCCCTACAATGATGAGCCATCGTGTTATAAATGGACTGGATTTTATTTTCTTACCCCATTATAAATCATTGCTTTGAATTCGTTTGAAGAGCAATGAAAATAAAACAAAAATTGTTCAACTAACCCCCACCCAACCTCGTCTCTAGCAGTGGACATCATCTATCTAAAAAAATTATTTCCCAGACAAGCTCTGAACAGCCTGCCTGCCTTGAGCAAAGGGACAGTAAATGATGTCACCCCTCCTTCCCCAGCCTCACTATATGAGAAACTGTACTGATCAATGTGCACCGGACGTCTAAACAGCATATGTAGGGGATGCCAGATAGAGGGAGAGCTGTGGGCGCACCATAGCACAGATGTTTTTAGGTAACTGCAGCTGTTTATGCTTTTTGAAACAGTAATACCTGGTTCTAGTTAGATGCATTTATTACATTTATGGACATCACATCATATATATTTAGATCATGCTGGTTGCTGGTTCTCAAGGAACCCACTGTGGGGGAGGAGGGAGTGGAGGCTGAAGGCCCAAAATTTGGGCTCATTAGTTTTGAATCTGTACAGTTGTGGTAAAGGGATATTAGTGCTTTTTTAAAATTTGTGTTTTTTAATTATGCAATTTTTAAAGGGCAATTTAAGCACTATAACCACTTCAATTAATTTAAAAGAGAATGGTGCTTTGAGTCCATAAAAGCTGTTTCCCCCTTTTCCGTCAAATCATCTTCTTACCATTTCACAGGCACGCAGGTTCCCTCATTCTTGCTTTATGTCTGAAAAATGTGTCCTCTTTTTTTTCATTGTACAAATGGGCAGGTTTCAATAGAAATTGGCACTTTTAAGAACTGACTTTGTTACACCCCTTGGCTGTCAATCCTGGTTTTGTTAGCCATGTGGAGCTAAACTCAAGAGGAAGGCAACTGACCAGAGCACCTGTGTTGCAAAGAACTCTCACTGAGCTGCACTGGGAAATCTGTGATTGGACAGCTACAGAAAGTCAGGGCTGGGGAAGAAGGGAAGGGCTTGCAAAATGTAGCAGAAAGAGATCTGCAGCTTTTGAAAACTGTATTTAGATATAACAAAATTAAAAAAAAGTATACATGAATGCATGCATGGTTTCATTGGGGGCATATCTATTAAACAGTGATTTAAAAAAAATTGTATTTGGGCTGTGTAGAGTCCCTTTTAATATGTAGAGTGATCTGGTTACTAGTGCTATATTAGAAATTATTACATAAATAACTATTCCTCCACAAAAACTGTATTTACTATCTCTTAGAGGACGTGCATGTCTCTGATATGTCCAAGCATTTTATTAAATCCCACTGTGCTACATTGCAAGTTCTTTATTTACATTTCACCACCCATAATCCCTTGTTGCGTGTACCAACTCATGCTTGTTATGATTTTGTTATTTAAGAAGCATTTTGGGATGTAAGACATGTAAATGTGCTCATTTGTGAGTTTTATGTTTAATGCATTTGAATCGTTATCCATTTGTACCCACACTAATCTGTCTTGTAAAAAAAAACTGCATATAAATTGGTTGCATAACAAACTGCTTCAAAAATAGAATAAAATCAAAGATAATGCTATTTCAGTTTCATAAGTTAAATGAAAACATGAAATTAAATTGTCCAATGCTTCTTCGACTGTCACTCATTTAGTTTGAACTGCATTAACCATTATCTAATAATACATGAATCTTAAAAAGTAAAGAACATGTTTTCTTGTTTTAATGAGCAGATTAAATCACAGGTAACCAGCCTGTGGAACTACAGATATAGAGCCCAAAGTAATGTTTTATCTTATATGTGACTAATCCATATTTTAAAAAAGAGGTTATTCACCACCAATGTTATTCAATAAACCAGGAATTAACAGAAAATTTTATGATAAATGCAGATTTTAGGTCACGTGTTCACGATTATAGCATTCAGGGCTGTGTTATTACCTTGTATCAATAACAGTCCTGCAAATATCACTTTTATTTAGACTCAACTCATACCTGCTTCACTGTCCTGGTGTTCTTAAAGGGACACTATAATCACCAGAACAACTACAGCTTAATGTCTAAAGGCAGTGTTTACATTACTGCCTAGTAACACCTCTACTGCAAGTAACTCAGACGGCCACTAGTGGTGTTTTCAGTGTTAGTGTTGCACAGTGTGCAGCATTGGCGTTTAGCATCACCATGAAACCGCTGAACAGAGATGCATCGATTCAACGCATTTCTATGAGGAGATGCTGATTGGTGCAGTGCATTGTTTTGTCACGCATGCACAATAGCCTCCCTTTCCTATGAGAAAGCATTGGATTGGCTGAGATTGTCAAAATTGATGATCTCAGCCACAGAGGTCGGGTGAGGCAGGGCCAGCCTCTGTGAGTCTGGCACTGCGCTGGAAAAAAAAAAGGTGAGTAAATTCACTTTTTTAGGGTAAAGAGAGGGGGCTGGGGACCTAAATATTTTTTTTTACCATTATAGTGTCAGGAATACATGTTTATTTTCCTGACACTATATTGTTCATTTAAAGCTGTTGTCATCTCAACACATACACACAGGCAGTTACACTGTACATAATCATACACTGGTACATACAGACACTAATACAGCCACATTGAAATACACATACAGAGGTACTCACACATGCATTATACAAATACACTGTAATTAAATTATCCCCCTCTATTCTTCATTTTGCTGCTCACATTACTCAGTAATAGATATAGGGACAGAGGCTCAGTTTTCTGTTCCTACTGATGAAACATCAGCCTAGGAGTGGACCCTTTAAGATATTAAAGGTGTTATGACAATAGTGTTACTTTTTAGTGATTAAAGGAACACTGTAAGCACTATAAGTACTACAGTGTCTTCAGTCCTACCCCCAAAATATTATATTTTAATAGTTTGAATGTACAATACTTCTCTATGGCAGAATCACAGGTGCATCGTGGCAAACACTGAGCATGCACCTATGTTCCCTGATGCTCCTCTATGAGGCTCTCCACTGGAATGACCTCACGCAAGACGTGAAGACCGCAACAGAGCCGATGGAGACTTAGCGCAGTGAGTGAAATTATTTATTTTTACTTTTAAAGCCGTACTGTCTCCACTTCCACCCTTCTCTGCAAAATGAGTATTTCATAAAGATAAAATCTATATGAAATACTAATACTGCCTGTGTTGAAATTTCACTTTTCCCTCCACCTGACATTTCTAGAGACTGGACGGAGCTACCGCTGTGTAGAAATGACACAATTGTCACCGGTGGTGACTGCAGAGATACTGTATAAGGTGTAACTTTGGAGCGTACCAATACAGATACGTATTCCTAGCATTATAGTGTCCCTTTCGGCACACAAACACTTCAACATCTTGTCATGTTGGAAAGAAAACCGAAACGAAGTTAGAGTTTAATTACTAAATTTTAAATTGTAGCAAATTGTAACGTGGGAGATAAAAATCCATGCCAAAATTGCTCGTCTGGAAAAAAATCTCCAACTCAACTATAGTTGCAGCTTGGCTAGTTTGTAATTTGTTTTTTAATTCAAAATGGATACCCTCAGCCAATCTAATGCTTTCCAATAGAAAAGCACCGGAAACTAGTGAGAGTGACAGCCATTAGAGGCATTTAAACCCTGCAATGTAAACATGAGAGGGTCATGGCACATTGAGCTGATGTGGTCTGAGTGCCTATACTGTCCCTTTAAGTATTAATTTGCAAGTTGATAGGCAACTCATTTTGAAATTCAATCAGCCTTTTAAAGTATTGAACACAGTAGATAGTCGTATTTGCTAGTAGATAGATTGCAAATAAACATCTCCTGCATTGGCTAAGTTGTTTTTGATGAGACAAATGGCACATCCTTGCTTCTAGATTAAGAGATTTTAATTGTTGACTGCATTATGTAGAGTAATGTGTGTTAGTCAAACACCACAATAGTGTGGTCAGCATCAAAGTATCAGAGAACACCTTTTAGCCTTTTGTAATAAATTCACTCGTACCTGACGGATAGCACAGGGCGCATGTTCGATCCAATTATAATCGAGTCTGCCAGGCCTCACATTACATCCTGTACATTAATAGACATTTTCGGTTATTATTTTGAATACAAATCAGATTGAGCTATTGACCTATAGTCATTGTTGCCTTTCATCGTCAAGAAATTGGAGATTGTACAGATTTGTTAAAATAGCCGATGTCAGAGAAATGACAAGGGTTAACCTTGAAAGTACATTAAAACAGTGTAGTTATTATGGGTTTGCAAAAAAATAAAAAACAGGAACTTGGAAATATTTTCATCTATTTAAAAGCATGGCAAGTAATGCATGGACTACAAGGAGAATTAACTTTAAAATCTAGGTATTATCTTTAAAATCTAAATATAACCTTTTGTTGCCTGCATTTTTAGGAGGTGGATTTGGGGGCCAACGCAGATGAAATTGGACTCTTTAGCCCCAGATCATAACGATATACTCAACACACAGTAGTTAAATCCAATAGAGACAAAGAAGAGAACTTAAACCAGTCCTTAGAAAAACTAATAGTGAAATGAAAGGTAAATAGGAACGTCAGAACAAGCCAAGATCAAAGGAAACCAGAAAATCACAGTAATGAAAGCCAAAGCTGGGTCAAGGGAGCCTGAATAGAATGGGACAAAGCTGGATCAATACCAAAAAGACAATAAACAGACAAAGTAACGCTCTATAGGGACACTAGGAACCTAGGTACCACAACAGGGCACTGTGTATTGGGCTGTATGAGTTTTCATACGTTTAGGGGCATGTGTGGTGTAAACACGCCCCCAAAACATGACAGTACATTGGCCTCTAGTGTGTACAACCCCTCTGACGTCATGACGCTGGCTCACATTCACTGTGTCATAAAAAAAGACCTGCGCACAGCGGTCAAAGTCCAGGAGGTTGTCAGGCCAGACAGGAGCCTCAGAAGCGGCGGGCCACTGGGTAAGAGCAACAGCTCATTGGCGGACCGCCAAGGTAAGTACAGGGGATCTCACACAGATAATTTTAGATGGCAGGAAGCTAGTATTTTTATCTTTATACTATAGCAGCTGTTAATCAAAGTAACCATCCCATGTAAAAGGAAATATATTTGCAATAGGTGACAGTCGGCAGAGGGGTGATGGGAGGTGATCATGCTGCATATCCATTTCTTTAACACTTCCAGGTCAACAGAAATGTGCTGAAGCTCTACTGTGGTACTGTGTTCTACTCCAAAGTTTAAATTTAGAATGCATCAGTGCAGTGGCGTACTAAGGGAGGGTGGGGGGGCGTACCGCCCCAGGTGCCATCAGGTAGGGGGGTGCCACCAGGGCTGGCCAGGCTTGGAGTTCAGTGAGCTGTGTGGCTGCACAGGTTGCCATAGCAACAGGGGCACCGGGTAGCCGACACAGCTCACACACGCAGGGGCTGTGAGCAGGAGACCTGCACATAGTTGGGGGCGGAGCCAGATCTGCCATGGGGCGGAGCTAAGTCAGATGTGGGGGCAGAGCTAAAGGCAGCCTCTTACTTGCTTCCCCAACTCTGACACAACAGGGACTGAATACACTCCTCCTCCAGCCCAAGCTGACTGTAAGTGATAGAGAGTGTGTGCTGTGTGTAACTGTGATTGTGACTGTCTTTGACTGTGTGTGTGTGTGTGTGTGTTTGTGTGTGTGTGTGTGTGTGTGTGTGTGACTGTCTGCCTGTGATTGTGTGTGTGACTGTATGTGTGATTGTCTGCGTGTGTGACTGTATGTGTGACTGTTTGCATGTCTGACTGTCTGCCTGTGACTGCGTGTGTGACTGTCTACCTGTGAGTATGTGTGTGACTGTGTGTGAGTGACTATGTGTGTGGGACTGTGTGCATCTGACTGTGTCTGATGGTCTTCGCCCTGCAGTGAGCCGGCAGCTGGGATATGATGTAATTGCGGCCTTAGTGTCATTACAGGGCACGCGAGGGACCTGTGCAGGAAGAGCACAGAGATCCCAGCAGCAACCACTGACCACCAGGGACTGATGATCCACTCCAGCCCTTCTAGAGCAAGGTAGGGAGGATGGGTGGACCTTAATTATTAAATGTGTGTATGTATGTAATGTTTGTGTGTGTATGTGATTGTTTGTGGGTCTGTGATTATTTTTGTGTATATGATTGTGCGTGTATGTGTACATATATATATATATTTATTTATTATGCACACACACACACACACACACACACATACACACAACCACAGATATATACACACATAGACATACATCTGTTGTGTTATTGTGTGTATATAAATGTGTATGTGTTTAGTAGATAGCTCCCTTATTTGGTGTCCTTAAATATTGCAATAACACATAAGGATAACACATAAGGGATTTATCGTCTAAACAACTGAAATTAAGAAAAGGGCTTTTTCATTTTGATCTTTTAGCTGTTTAGTAGATAATTCCCTAAATTGGTGCCCTTGTGTGAGATTTCCATATTTAAAGATACCAAATGATGGTGCTGTTTAGCAGATAGCTCCTTATTTGGTGTCTTTAAATTTGGCAATCCCATTTAAGGATAGCAAATAGGGGAGCTATCCGCTAAACTAAGATGAAAGTTAAGAGGTCTCAGCCACCCCACAACAAGAAATCTGGGATGATAATGTGAATTCTATGCAAATGTGTTGTCAGATGCCAGCATGCAGAGCACAGCATGTTGGCATCAGACAGTCAATGGTAGCACATTACCCCATCGTCTAGTGAAAAGTTTTAGTGCTCACCCTCCTCCCCCGTTTTGACTGTGGTATCTTATGTGGCCCCCCTATATATTGTTCCAAGAGTCTCCACGATGTCTGCATGTGTGTCAATTGGTGTCTGTGTGTGACTGTGTTTCTGTGTATCTTCATGTGTGTTTATATATCTGCATGTGTCAGTATGTGTGTATATGTGCATACATCTCAAAATCTCACCAACACTACACACAAATACACTCATGCATTTCAACATCAACACTACATACAAACCCCCACCATTATACATAACCATACCACTGCATTCAAAAACCACACTACACTCAAATGCATGCTTGCATTCAAACGCCAACACTACATACAAACACACCCGTACATTCACTCACACTAACTCCATACAAAAACATGCTTACATTCAAACACACAAACACTGCTCAGTGCTAAATACATTTAAAAAATTTTGGTTATTTTTTACATTTAGAGATGAAGGTAGGGCAAAAAATAGGACACACCCCAGGTGCCAAATGCTCTAGGTACGCCCCTGCATCAGTGGCACTCCAAGAGTGCATAGAGACAGGAAGTTATGATACGTGAATAGACATACACAGGGTGCTGCCAACAGGTTCAATGTAGACGTTGGCAAAAAAATCTTGTTCCTCATGTTATGGAGATGCAAGGGGGTTTACAGAATATCAGCAGATCAGAGGGAAGAGACACAATGAACCTAAAGGGAGACAGAGGAATAGAGTGATATTTAATGTCTCTGCAAATGGGCCACTTGTTTAACATATCATGTGAGGTTTAAGTTGACAGAACCAAATCTGCGACCTATAGGATTGGGTGTATATCTATGGATCTATAATCTCTCAATTAACTGGGATGGGGCCTATTATTTCCTCAATTAATTCACATATCCACTCCACTGATTTATCATCATAGCATTATACCAATTATTATAGAATGAAAATACAGATAAATGGAGAAATATTTCCTCAATACATTTGCAGGGTCTCACTATTCTCTTAAAGGGACACTTTGGGCACGAATACAACTTCAATGCATTTGCAAGGTATTGACCTATGATTTATTTCATGCTCAGAAATAGTTCACAGCTCCTCTCCTGACAGCCCTGAGTGGGTTGCTTTGAATTCACAACCTGACTGCAGACAGGCAGAGAAACTACAAACAGGTAGTGGTAGCTATTTTATATGTCTCATTGGATGCTATCTCCTTCTAACATAGGCTACTTTGTAGTTCAGATAATTCAGTGCTGTGGCTGAGCTGTGTGCACATATTTGAAAAGCAAGTCTTTTTCTAGGGTGAAGGGGTGTTGTTAAGGAGGCAGGCTTATGGTGCCGCATACTACAAAACATTGTTTTTTTCTGTGCAAAAGCAACAAGATTTGAGCATGCAACAATATACAATATACAATATTAATTATGGCTAAAACTCCTCTTTTAAAACTGGTTTCACTTCACACAGAAAATGCATAGTTTAGCGGTCAGACTCTTGACTGAGTCCACTAAATTTATTTTTATTTTCTTTATTTGATTTTATTATTGCAGGATAAAGGTCTCTTGAGTTTTTGTTACTGGTAGTTTTCTCAAAATGTAAAAGTAAACACAAATACACAGAAAAAGCAAGGCTTATTGAGATTGTGTTATGATCAGGTAGATGCTATCTTGGCATTTTGAATAATATTGATGACACTTTCCATCTTTTTGAGGTCACACAAATATGTTTACTCTCTTTGATAGATTTCAGAAATTATTTTGATTTTAACACTGTGCAGATATGTGATGGAAACAGATTGATGTTTCATGTTATCCTCCTCATTTACAATGTTTGTTGAAGAGGATTATGATGCAATTTGCTAAATCTTTTATATAATATTTAAAAAAAATGTAACGGGTGGAAAAACCACCATAGAGTCTATGTTATTTTCAATGTTTTATTAAATGATTACATTTCCAGAGAAAAGGCAAATTTAAGGAATACTAAAATACTAAAAATAAATACTGTACAAGAGTCTGCATGCTTTTACATGAATTGTCTTTTTGACAATTGCTTCTTGGTTAGGCATCTTATGCATGAATGTCCTAACAGGCTCATGGGACCATACACCTGCAGTCTCAATGCTCAATTATCTGCCATTCAGGGGCTAAAACACTTTGTTGAAGCATCCCACACCTCTCCTGGCTGTGACTCACACAGCCTACCCATACATCACATTCACAATGTTCATTTTGGAACCTATTAAAAGAGTTTGTTTATTTTAGAAATGTATTATTCCCTAGTCTCGTAAATACATACTAGTCTAAAGTATACACCTGTGTTACATTAGATAGATTTCGATAAAGAAATATACATTTCAAAGTAAGAAGCAATAATTCTTCCAAGCCTGGAGTGGCTGCATGTGGCAAAGTTTGTTATGACCTGATTGTGAGTGCTGCCTACAGCTTTCTTGAAAATCAATACTATCTGAGAATAGATGTAATAGCAGACCATCTGTTTCATAGAAGGAAGTCATGCATAAATGTATTCTATAGCTTTCTAAACTCTGCTTGCTGTCAGGGCAACCAGCCATTTTTTCACCCTGCAGACCTTTGATTTGTCTTTTTACTTCTTGGAAGTAAAATCTTGCTTACGGCATAACTCTCGATCTATCCAGATCTATATGGCTGAGAAACCACCTGACTGAGGCAGTCGAAGAAACACAGTTTTTTTGTAATATACTACATACACTGTATATGATAAAAAATCTTTTCAGAAGCACACCTACCAATAGGCGAAATAGCTTTTTGGTATTTATAGTGGAATACTTTAAAGGACCACTATAGTGCCAGGAAAACATACTCGTTTTCCTGGCACTATAGTGCCCTGAGGGTGCCCCCACCCTCAGGGACCCCCTCCCGCCCGGCTCTGGAAGGGGGGAAAGGGGTAATAACTTACCTTTTTCCAGCGCTGGGCGGAGAGCCTCTCCTCCTCCTCTCCCCTCCGACCGCCCGCCGCGAATGCGCCGCGCTCGCGCGCCAGCCGTCGCATAGGAAAGCATTTACAATGCTTTCCTATGGACGCTGGCGTGCTCTCACTGTGAAAATCACAGTGAGAAGCACGCAAGCGCCTCTAGTGGCTGTCAATGAGACAGCCACTAGAGGATTAGGGGGAAGGCTTAACCCATTCATAATTATAGCAGTTTCTCTGAAACTGCTATAATTATGAAAAAATGGGTTAACCCTAGAAGGACCTGGCACCCAGACCACTTCATTAAGCTGAAGTGGTCTGGGTGCCTAGAGTGGTCCTTTAAGTTCTCTGCCATATATTTTTTTATGATACGTTTTCTTTTGTTCTATTTTTACATTGTCCGCTTTAGCTTAACTATCTATATTTTATGTTTCATTTTGCTTATTATTTCATTACTTGTATTGTCAATACACTATTTTGTAGCATGTATTTTAGATATTTTCACAATGCAGATAAAGATGTTTCCATGGAGAAAAATATCTCAATTGTTATAAAATTCTAATGTGTGTTTCTGCGTAAATGTGTTTATCAGGATAAAAAGTACATTTGTACCCACCATGCCAAAAAGAGAAGAGAGCTCTAATTGTAGGTTTTCATCTTTCATTGCAGATGATCTAAAAAATTGATTACGCAATTGTTTTTAAAAATGTTTTTACATCACTTTATTGTACCTAAGTTCTCTTGTACCATGCAGCTGGTATTTTTCAAACTGGGCAAAAAATCTGAAAATACATACATTGAGCATATAAAAGTTGTGTCTTTTTTTTATATATATATATAAACCTCACCCATGGAGCTCTAAATAAACCATAATGAAGGCAAAATAATATAGAAAGGACCATGCTAGGTGTAAGAAACTTCACCATATTTTATACATGACCCTCTTTCTGTCCATAGGAGATAAATAATGTAGATCATCTTGATCTGAAGACCTTACGATAAACTTGTGCTAGACTGAACAGTGAAGTTCTTTTGCAGTGGCTATCACTTTTTTAACTTGATGAAACTATTCAAAACAAGGAGGGACAAATCCAAAGAATTGTGCTGACACTTACTTTGAAGAAAAAAAAAACACTGTACGTGAGAGCCTTAAATTTCGCAACACTCAAGAAATACATATTCATCAAGAGACTTCTTTTTCAGCTTAGCCTGACACCGAACCCCTTGCCAGTATGTAAGACAGTAAATATCTGTCTAATTTGTGAAGTTAAGCTGAACAAAATGTACTTATTCTTCTCAAGACACCCTCTTCATATTTTATGTCTCTCGGTATAAGCAATATATAGTGTTGATAAGTCATTACATTCTTTTTTGTCACAACATTGGCCCAAAATAATGAAGTTCAATAATTAAGCCGATAAATTAAAATGCCAGAGCTTCGTCTTAATGAATCATCCAAAGGATTCATTTTAACGAGTGAATGCTTAATAAAGTTTTTACAGCGTATCAAATGTAAAAGAAATATTTTCAAAAAGTCTACTGAGTTGTTCAGAAATAAAGGACAAGTTGTGTTGATATATGTGCATGCCAACAACCTAACAGTAAACTCCTGTGAAACAAAGCTTAAAATATACTTTTTTGGCTCTGGAGGCACAGTATGATAATGTGATTTACCTATCTGCATATCTATGTCAATGACATTACTGAGCAGCCTGGAAGCCCCTTTTAAATATATAATGATCCTATTGCTGACTCTGCCAGAGAACCATGTGGCATTAAAGTATCTTAGCTGCTTCGTGACCTGTTTAAAAGCAGAGCAAGCTGTAATTTAATCTGTGCAATGCCCACTGAACTGACTATGCCAATCTGAGATGTCCCTCTAGTAACAGTTATACGTGCAGGTACATGTGAGATGTTCATGTGTGCAGATGATTTTACATTAATTATTATATTATATATTTCACTGTATAGGCAAAAATCTTCATATATATATATATTAAACAACAGAGTGTGGTGGTATGCAATGTGCACAAAAAAACACTACCAACATCATTGTACAATCCTCTAATATACGCAACATTTTAAAACAATACAAAACAGGTATTTTGAAACAATGCTTAAACCCATAAATCAATATCTTAATGGCGGAGCGTGCAAAAATGAATTAGCTTTTATAAATTAACTTAGGACCACCACCCCTGGCTGCCAAGGGAAGAGGCAGGCAAACTCTACTTGAGCGTGCCTGTCTCTTCCTCACAGATCTCAGCAGCAGCCGTGCGATCGTTTGCACAAGTCATTGCGTGTGCACACAACTGTGTGTGCACGCAACAATGTGCAAGCGTGTGCACACTGAGACCAAGTCAGAGGCTTCTCCATGAGACTGAAAGTCTCTTTTTGGGAAAAGGGGAAGGGTTTACAAAGGCTGCAGTCACAAAAATTGCAGCTTTTGTAATCTCTTTTAGACTATACTGCCAAAGAATGCATACATAAAAATATGTGTGCATGTATTCATTTGAGGTATTTCTACTAAACTGTGTTTTCTTTAGGGGGGAGTTCTTTTAAAGTGTGGGGTGGTCCTTTAAGTGAGCATCTATTTTCAAATAGCAGTTGGGTGTAGTATCCTTTGCCCCGTGATTTTTAGTGGTCAGCTCCTGTGAATGGCAGTTCGCTACCTAATCATCTATCCTATAATGTTAATGTACATCTGCTGTGTTTGGCAGTTGGATACAGCACTCTCTGTCCAATGATATTTAGATAGCAGCTTCTCTGAATGGCATTTGGACCCCCTTAATTTGCTGTGAATTGTATGTGTTCTTTATGATTGTTTACAGAATTTAAATCAACTGTCAATACCCTAAAAGATTGACCATATACTCGTAATTTTGTTTTCTAATTCCTACATAATTCTTGTCATATGAAATATTCAAGAGAATTGTCCCAGTTTGCATTACCTCTAAATATCTCTATCTTAATTCCATCCAACAAAGAAAATGATAGAATAATACAGTGAGGCATTATGTGAGTTATCATGTTAACTTAATGAAACATGACCATGCATTGTAAAAAAATTACAACAGTGAATATGAGATTACTTATAACATGGAGGCATTCTGTTATTTTCTCATCAATATAATTAATATAGATATTGAACAACAAAGGTGTTCATCTAAACGCAGTGGGGATAACGATAATGACCTCCTACTAGACTGAAATTATCCCTTATTCATGCCATCTGTTTGCTTCATAGTAATTGCTGCATCTGTGCGTAAAGCAAGGAAATGTCAAATTTGGATGGTGTGGTTAGTGTTTATTCCATAACAATGTACTACAAAAATTATTTATATGCTGGACTGCATTAAATGCCTTTGACAATTTACCGCATTCTTTTATCCCATGTTTTTATATCTTTATCCATCAGTCCTTTGAGTTTGTGTTATTATTATTTTTTTTTCTGCAATGGAAAATTCTCAGATTAACTAAGTCCAAATAATTAGGAGGAAAGGGTTTCACGTTTCCTTTTTAATTATCAGGTTGGAGGAAATATTTGCTTGTTTATCTTAAGAAATAAGTAGAATTGCAGTGAAATTGAAAGTCATTTCAGGTAAAACATTGGGTGCTTAAATGGTGATGTACACAAGTTAAATGACCTGCCCAACTGCTTAATACAATCCTTCATAATGAGTAATGAGGCAGTTTACGTTTATATCATGACGATTCTGGTCTCCTATGTGTCGTTAAGTGGTTAAAGGTATTTGTTGCTCACCTTTATTATGCTTTATCCCAAAATGATTATTGGAATTCTTACAAGGCCTTACTGAACATCATTTACACAAAAGGTGCTTGAACGCCAAAATTACTGTGAAGAAATGGAAACCCTCACTTTACATCTCGATTATCTCAGTGCTACATTATGACCATCAAGTCTATTATAATAGCTCTGGAGATCGAAGAGGAGTGCTGAAACAGCTTGTGACTTTAGTATTGATATGTAGAATCCCACCACCACCGTGATAGCTAGTTTCCCCCTGACATTGGTTGAAATTTAGATAATAATAACTATTGGACAGGGGGAGGGAGGATGGCATGCTGAATGAAGATGAATATACGTTTTTGCACAATGATTTTCCCAGGATGCCAGTCTTTTATACCCTGCCCAAGGTCCATAAGAATAAAGAGAACCCCCCTGGGAGACTAATCGTCTTGGGTATTAATTCTATTTCGGCTAATCTTTCTAAGTACATTGACACCTGGCTACAAGATTTAGTTTAAACCATACCTTCCTTAAAAGATGTGATTAATTTAAAAAAAAATACTAAATGGAAAAGTTCATATATTTTGGTAACTAGCGATGTATCTTCCTTGTACACATCTATTCCTCATGTTCAAGGTTGCCAGGTGATAAAAGATTGTTTAAATAAATCTGGCAAGTTTTCAGAGTAACACACAGATTTTTTAATTAGAAGTATAAATTGGATTTTAAATAATAATTATTTCCTATTTAATTCTTAATTTTATTTACAATGTCAAGGGACTACTATGGGGACCAGGTTTGCCCCCAGTTACGCTAATTTGTACATGTTAGGATGGGAAAATAAGTATATATGTGAGAGCCCAGAATGGGGGGCAAACCTGGTCACATACTATAGATATATTGATGATCTAATTTTTATATGGGACCGGAAAACGATCTAACTAGATTTTAGAAAGACTAATTAATAATAATAATTGGGGGATCATTTTAACTAGCATTTTTAGTAAGTCAAATATTAATTATTTAGATCTGGAAAGCTATATAGAAAACGATGAGATTAAAACAAAAAAAAAATTTCAAAAAGGCGGACGCCACCAATTATGTTCTGTACAATGGTGGCCACTATACTCCTTGGCTTAATAATATCCCAAAGGGGCAGTTACAAAGAATTAGGAGGAACTGCACGGATAAAGAGAAATTCAAAGAACAAGCTATGGTAGTTATGAATAAATTTAAACAGAAGAAATATCCACAGCAAATTTTAGAAAAAGCATATAAAGAAGTAATAAATTTAGAACCAGAGAGTTTATTAAACAAACAAGAAAATACAGAAACTTTAGACGAGGAGAAACAAGAAATATTACCCTTAGTTTTTTAATCAAGACTGTAATAAAGTAAGATCTATTATTAATAAACACTGGCACCTTTTGAAGAAAGATAATGAACTTAATAAGATAATCCCAGAAAAGCCTTTTATTACTTTTAGAGGAGCGCCTAATTTTAAACGTATTTTAACTTTTAATCACCCTAAAAAGGAAATCTCTAAAACGTTTTTAGAAAAAAAAGGGTTCTATTCATGCAACAAATGTGCAGGGTACAGATGTAATAGGAATGCCACTTTAAAAGGCATTAGCAAATCTAAAAGTAAATCTAATGAAACTGAGTTAGTTATAAAAGATTTTATTAAGTGTTTTAGTAAAAATTTAATTTATTTGTTAATATGTCCATGTGGACTACAATACGTTGGGCGAACGATTCGCCCTCTACACAAAAGGATATACGAACACGTGAATAATATCATTAAAGCCTATGATAATGATAATCATAGTGTTTTTGCACATTTTAAGAAATGCCATAATAAGGACCCAAAGGGCCTCGCATTTTTAGGAATAGAGGTAATTAATAAATCATGGAGAGGAGGCAACCATAATATAGATATAGGCAAAAGAGAGATGCAATGGGTCCATAGATTAAAGACTTTAGAACCTAGGGGATTAAATATTGAATTTGATTTATTCAATTTTTTTAGGTTAAAATAATAAATTGACATTTCCAGTTTTTTATATTTTTATATTTTTAGAGATCAAAAAATATCATTTTTTCCCCCCCTTGGCAGTATACTACTTTTCATTCGTTTACATTTTATTTGTTTTTATTTTTCATTTTTTATTTTAATTTATATATTTTATATATTTTTTAAATAAATTGTTGATATTTTATATGAATTTTTATAAGAGTTAAAATATACTATAATTAAAATGGGGCTGTCTACATGTATTATGTATTACTCTCTCTTCTTTTATTTTATTTAATAGAAATTGATCTCTTTGAAATTTATAAATATATTTTTTTCTATTGAGATTACCGTTTTTTTTTAAATGTGAATGTTTTTATGTTATTAATGGATGTCTAGTTCATGATAAGTGTATTTTTAATTTTACGTAATATTGTGTTTTTAACCCCTTGAGGACACATGACATGTGTGACATGTCATGATTCCCTTTTATTCCAGAAGTTTGGTCCTTAAGGGGTTAAATACCCTTTTTTATATGCTGGTATGAACGCAAGCATGATATGAATACTAGCTATATAGTTTTAAGTTAGAGTGTTTTTATAAGGGTTGTTTCTGAAAAAATATAGAGATTTTAGTTTTTTTTACATATTTATGGTCTATATGTAATTTTGGAGTGTGAAAATGTTATCAGCTGCTGGAAGACTGGAGTATAGACTTTTCGTTAGTAACCTCAACACGCCCACAAGGGCGTGTATAAAAGACTTGAAAGGAAGTAAACAGACAGATCTGATGAAGCCGTGACTACGGTGAAACGCGTCATCATGCAGCACGCAGTACACACGACGCACCTTTGGAGACTTCTCCCCCGGAAGTGTTTTGGCGGGCAACAGTAGCAACAGTATCGGCTGGTAACTGAGGGACTTGTCGACACCCCTTTTTGTGAACGGCTTGTTATACGTGTACTTCATACAGAGGAAGGAGGAATTCCTGTGCTGTGTTGGGCAATACATTTGTGAAGAGGAACTCCTGGTCCGAGCAGTCTTTTTTCCAGAGGGTATATTTAAAGGAGCTGATATACTTAGAGTGTATCCTCTCTTTATTTTTATTTATAGTTGGTTTCTCACAGATTTACACTATTGTTGTTTTTTTGTCTCTCCCTTTTACATGTATACGATACCTGGAGAGGACGCATATATGTATGTATAAGTATATTTTATAAGATACTATCACTGTACACACAGAGTGCATATATGCGTCCTCACTTTGCACTTTAATTTATTTAGCACTTGTGTCACTTTATATATTTGGTCTTAAAGACACAGCACACCTTAATTCTGTTTTTTGTATTTTACGAGTGTTTGTTGAAGCTTTACACTTGTTTTGGTGCAGTTTTCTTTTTTTTTTTGAGATATCCTTTGGTTTTGATATTTATTCTCTTTTTTAGACATTTATTACTAACGCCTATTTACTACTTATTCTTGTATATAAATTTAGATAATAGCTGTAGTCATGGCTAGTATCTAAGTTTTTAAGCACTGGTCAGGGACTAATTGACCACTCGGACACTTTGGTCGTGGATCAAGGTCACAAGATTGTCATGAGCCCAGCTGTGTCTGTGGGCCAATTGGAGAGATCAGCAGATCTCTCACTTTATAATTTTTTTCTATATCTAAACTGCGGGACCTATGGTATAAAGGGTCCCTCATTGTAGCTTACCCTTGATTCTTCCTCCTCTGTAGCTACAGCATGTCTCTCCACTGTTTCTGAATGTTGAATTGTTTTTCAATGCCAGGCTGCCAGCACAGTGTCAGAAGAGAGGCAGGGATATCTTACATCATAGCCCCTCCCCTTCACACTCTGTCTGCACAGGGGCTGCTTAAATATGTGCTGAGATCATGAGGAGCCAGCAGTATGCCAGATAGCCTCACACAGCCTGGCCATACGACTAGGATTAAGATAAGAAAAGCACCTCTAGTGGCTGTCTGAGTGACTGGCACTGAGGGGTCCCTGAAAAGGCAGTGTTTACATTAAAAAGCCTGGAGGGGTGTAGCGAAGCCCTTGTCCTGCCCAGGACTTTCCTCCGCTGGATCACCAAGAGTAGAAATCAGGAACAAGATACTACCAAGTAAATAGCCCACCTACTCCCCAGTAACTGGACGACACACCATTCAGGGAGTACAACTGAAATTTATTCTGTCACACACGGCTTTTATGCACTGGCCCCTAGCATGGGGTTTTCACATCAAGAACACATGGGTTTCTTCCCAAGAGCCTTTGTATTTGAGAGATAATTGAGCTCAAATTAGGATAACTCAATTATCTCTCAAATATAGAAACTTACATACATTTTTAAAATACCCTCAAAATACACAAAAATAATACACCAGCACTATAAAAATCACATTCCCGAATAGCCTCGATCTGAAAGCGCACAGATCAATTTGGTAGCATGAAAGTTCTGTTCGAATAAGGTTTTGAACGACCAGAAAATTGGGCAGGATTGCCTGTCGGCTTTCTGGGGTTCCTGTGCGAACGCCGACAAACGCTCCCCCTGGCTGCTATGGAGCGAATGCTCTCCCTGTTTGGTAGATCCTATCTCCTAAACGTCGTTCATCTAGTTGGTTGGGAAGTGGGACGGGCAGCGGGATCATCTTTGCCCAGGATCGTGGAGATGCGAGTCCTAAAATAGTTCCAGGCGTATGATGACCAGGTACCACTGCCTGCGTTCAGGAGACAAAATGGTCCACGTGCTTTCTGTTATAAGAATGGTGGCCACCCAGGGAAAGCACTCAAGTAAAGGTTTCAAGTTGTTAATTTGTGGTTGACAGTCAGGGGAGGTCAGTGCTCGCTGGGGCATAACAAGGGGACCACGCACCAGTCATTCGTGAGATGGACAAGGGGGTACTGACAACAGAACACAAGGGAATAGAGTCTGCTACAAGGGACATACTACACACACCAGAACAACTACCTTAAACTGTGGTTATTCTGGTGACTATAGTGTCCCTTAAGGATGGAGGCATTTGTCTAAGTTCTAAACCAAAACAAATCCTAGAATTTGAGCTAAATGTCTGTTCAACCATAATTTACCTCTTTCATAATAAGTGCAGCCACACTTATTATATATAGTTTCATTCAGGAATACAATTTAATATAAATACAATCTAAAAACATTTGAGAAATTAAGATTTTTTTGTCAGTTTACAGGTCCTACATGTTATTTTAACTGTGAATGTCATATTTCTGTTACCTTTTACTGAAATAAAACACATACATATTTGAATGCTGTGATGTCCCATGAGTACAATCCAGGCAGTCCCCCTGCAGCCAATCTTGCAATCCGGTTGATCTGAGTCATGTGATCGCAGTGTCATAGTGATCACATGACTCAGATCATGACTCAGTGGGATCCAATCGGATCTAGCGAGGTAAGTATAATCCCATTGAGATTCGTGGGGCTTCACCGGCACTGACGTGTCATTACGCCCTAAGTTGTTAAAGCACATGCCGTTTGGGACATAATGACACGTCCTAATGGCGCAGATTGTTTAATGTACAGCTGTAGGGTTTGTTTACTAAACAGTTATTGTAGTGAACTGAAAAATTAGTTAAAATAGCCAAGCTGTGATTACAGGTGAGTTGAAGAATGTTTCCAAATGGGCTACATTGTGCAATATATCTTTCAATTCAGTACATTAAGCGGTTTAGTGAATAAACTTATCAAAATTTGTTTAAACACAAAGTGGTTGTAATATGGGCCCAGGCCAGGGCCTTTGTTTGTCCAGGAGGGATAGACTCTTGTCAGTTCACCTCTGAGCAGGGTAACTCACTAAAGATAGAAAAGTCAGGAATTCAGAGTGAATTTCAAATTTAAGGCCACAATAGTCAAACTGGATTCATTCTCCAAGTTAGCTGTGATTCCAGTTTGGCTACTTTTACTCTTAACTTTTACTTTTGGAAGCCCATTGTAATGTTCGTTACCCCGGCTCCAATTGTTTCATATTGTAACTGCTATAGTAATTTTTTTACATACATTTTTTCCCCCAATTATTGCTACATTGATAATGTAACTATGTAGTGATAGCTATTAGTTACTGCAGTTGCGATAGATCGTACTGGAGCAGAATATAGGTTGGAAACGTATCAGTAACTTGTGGCAGCTAATATTTACCAGCTGGTGTTAATTACACCGATTTCCAATAGATATTTAGCTGGAACGGAGTTCTAAGTTGGGTATTAATAACACAGAGAACCATTGAACACTGGTAAAATCTAAATGTGCATTTCCTGTTTAAGTACTTTGATAGCATAGTGTGGACGTAAGAGATTTCTAACTTTATGGCTATTTGAGTCACCTTTGAAAACCTTGCTTCTCTCATATTTCTAATGAGTATTACAGAATTAACACAACCCCTTCAATTTATTTGACATGAAAGAGAAATGATCAAACATCGCATCTGAAGTGGGACTCCGAGCAACTGAAACATTAAAGCCACATTTCAGTTTCAGGTAATCAAAAGTGAGCGCGTATTCTTTGTAATATTTATCAAAAGGTGCTAATTAATGCAGACATAGATCTGCACTGCATGAAATTGTTTATTATTCTATTTACCATTCAATAAATACTTAAGGTGAGCTACGTAATGCCATTTATTGTTATTTATAGCACCAAAAATAGACCATTTGGGAGACATTATTGTACATATTGCATAGAATGCTACATACAGTTTCTTTATTTACTGGTTAGTGGATACAATTATCAAAAAAGTAGATAATGTCAGCTACCATTTGTAAGTTTTACGAAATTCCCTTGGTAATAAGGTTATTTCCTTAGGACTGCCACTTGACCTATTGATTTAAACTATTTACATGCAGTATTTATAGTGAGATCTTAAAAGCACAGGCTCGAGTGCACATGAGTGAGAGATAACATGTGAGGATATCCGTTTTATTGACAGTTAATACATAAAAAGCAAAAGTGCTTTTAATACAGCGTAAGGGTTCACAATATAGGGTCAGGGTTCACTTCTAGTCTTTCCCAGTTCTGACAACTTGTTAATGGTCAAAATAAAACAAAAAATTGTTATGTGATGGTGTATTCCTGTGTTCTTCCAGACTGAAAGAAGAAGAGCATAACTCAGCATAGCAAAGGAATTATCCAATGCTCTGCTCCACATGGGATGCATGGCCAGAAGGACAGTGTTTGTATGAGCACAGTACACTTCATATGTTGGCTTTTAAGGTCACTAAAGGTGTTGTATCATTATCATTTCAAAAGGCACACCCTTCTCCGTAACAAAAGGAACACTGGTACTTCCAGTATGGGTAATTTACCATGTGTTATGTCATCACAACCTGCACAGTGTTTCAGTTATGGTCGACCGATGTCCCATCAAATTAAAGGACCACTATAGGCACCCAGGCCACTTCAGCTCAATGAAGTGGTCTGGGTGCCAGGTCACCCAGGGCTTAACCCTACAGCTGTAAACATAGCAGTTTCAGATAGGGTTAATCCAGCCTCTAGTGGCTGTCTCATTGACAGCCGCTAGAGGTGCTTCCGCGCTTCTCACTGTGAAAATTCCAGTGAGAAGACACTTACGTCCATAGGAAAGCATTGAGAAATGCTTTCCTATGGACTAATTGAATGCGTGCGGCCCTTGCCACGCATGCGCATTTGGCGGATGACGTCGGAAGAGGGAGGAGAGTTCCCCAACGCTGAGGGAGCCTGGCGCTGGAGAAAGGTAAGTGTTTAACCCCTTCCTTCCCCTTCAGCCCAGCGAGAGTGGGACCCTGAAGGTGGGGGGGGGGGGACCCAAAAACCCTATAGAGCAAGGAAAACGAGTTTGTTTTCCTGGCACTATAGTGGTCCTTTCAGCTCACCGCAACAAAATTGGTCTTATGCCTTCTTTGGATCAACGGCAGCTATACAGAGCAATACAAATGTTTAAAAGCCTGAACTTGGCTGACTTGAGTCTTGTTTTAGATAATATTACATTGCAACTACTTAACTATGCATTTGCCTCGTTTATATCAGAATGTACAGGAATAGTGGCTTTGACATTAAAGTGCGGTTTGATAAACAGTCGCAAAAACCGGGCTTCTTTATCAGTATTTTCAGTGCCAAGAAGAAAATGAATATGGTCTACATAGAAAAAGATTTGGAAACAGATTTCCTATTTTCTTGGACTTTAACTTTAACATTAATTTAGCTAGATTTATAAACATAGTGTAAGGTACCGAGAAATCTCTAGGTCTATAAAACAATGATAACTATTTACATTTCCTATGTTACTCAGCCTACCTAAACTCTAGCTGAATATGTGAAATGTAGTTCAGAAATACACAGTGTTCCACAGTTAGCCTTCCCTGCTTCGGTCGATGTGGTCCACAATATCTCATGATGCGGATGAGGGCTTCGAATCCAACAGGTATTAAATTTATCAGAGATTGGCTTATAAATTACCACACAATTAAATTATCTAGAGCTTGAAGACAACAGCAATATGGGTTTCATGGGACGCAAACATCACATTCACTTAAATGTTAAACCCTTAATATATTAGAAACGCTTTCACAGATGCTGCATCTGCTGACACAAACATAATTGTAGAAAAACTAATAACCACCTCATTACGCATACATTTACCTCCTGCCACATATATTTCACCTTGTGGCACTTACGGCGTATGCATGGGGAATGCCTAGTTTCTTGTAGAAAAAATTGCTTGGCGTTTATTAAGATATACAACTTCTCGATATACTGGAACTAATGCTAGAAAATATTTATTTACATGGAAAAGCCAGAGGTCTAGGGAATTAATAATTTCATGTGTTGTCTGTTGCACCTCTCTAGAAGTCTAAGAGCCTACAGCAAACATATTTTAAAGGTTACATTTAATTAATGGAGAGTCATCTATATTCTGTGTAATCATATTTCAACACATTCCTATGCAAAGTAGTGTAATTTTCACTTTCATCAATGCCCATTAAATTCTACACGTATAATGAAAGGCAGAAGGCACAAAATCATGTTTTCATACTAGATTCCTTATGAAAACGGTAAGGGATTAAAGGTTAAACATTTAAATTAAGTACGTTATTGAGATGGTTCTGTTTAAAGGGCGACTTGTGTGTTACTATTTCAGAACTTCCGGCTCTCCAGCAATGATAGAAGACATTGTTAGCAGTGCCAAGCGGACCCCAGTTGTGAAGTCAATTCCTTCAAAAATGGTTTGACTCCTTACAATGTGAGCTGGCAGGGCACTTCTGGCACCATAACAACTACAGCAAGCTACAGTGTTTATGGTGCTTGGAGTTTTCCTTGAATGTAATTTATGAGCGTAGCATGCACGTATACATGTATATTAAAGGACCACTATAGGCACCCAGACCACTTCAGCTTAATGAGGTGGTCTGGGTGCCTGGTCCATCTAGGGTTAACCCTTTTTTCTATAAACATAGCAGTTTCAGAGAAACTGCTGTGTTTATGTTAGGGTTAATCTAGCCTCTAGTGGCTGTCTCATTGACAGCCGCTAGAGGGCTTCCGCATTTCTCACTGTGAAAATCACAGTGAGAAGACACCACCATCCATAGGAAAGCATTGTGAATGCTTTCCTATGGACTGGCTGAATGTGCACGCGTGCGGCTCCTGCCGCGCATGCACATTCAGCCGAAGAGGCGGAGAAGAGGGAGGAGAGGAGGAGGAGAGCTCCCCACCCGGCACTGGAAAAGAGGTAAGTTTAACCCCTTCCTCTCCATCCAGCCCGGCGGGAGGGGGACCTTGAGGGTGGGGGCACCCTCAGGGCACTATAGTGCCAGGAAAACGAGTATGTTTTCCTGGCACTATAGTGGTCTTTTAATAGATATATGTATTAACATAAAAATATTAACATAAAATATTAGCATAAAATACATATATTAATATAATAGACACATGCGTATATATGCATAGTACTCTCAGAAATCACAAAATTGTGTAAAAATTTTTTTAAAATCATAGATTGATGGATGAATGCATGGATGAATGGATGGATGGATCTATATACTCATAGACACACACTGTCACTTACACACACTCTTTCTCACTGACACACACATTATCTTATTGACATGCACTATATATAATATATATATCAAGTTTTGTATAATAATATTCATTACATAGTTAACATTTAGTAACCTTGTGAACTCTGTACTCCTATAACCTTTTCATTTATGTCCTCTCTTTCAGCACCTGCATATTAGGTTCTGTTGCCTCCTAATGATGTAAGACAAGTTAATTTATCTATTTTGCCTTCAGCCGAAGTCATACAGAATGATGTTCTTTTTTCTCAAGTCAGCTCTTTAGAATTGCCCAAAGCTGTAAATCTTCAACATTACTGCTAGCTTCCACATTTCCATGGTTGGATGTTTGCAAGGTTCTCATTCATTGTAACTTTCATTCTAGGGTACCGTCAAGAAAAAAAAATTAATGCTCAAATTTTTAAAAATTTTTTACTTTTTATTTTTCAGTTTAAATTTTCTCCGCTTCAAACTTTTACATGTGAATCTGAGTATTGGAAACACCAGTGCACTCACAAATGTTATTGTTGTCTGCATTAATCAGTTGTTATCTTCAGGATTTCATGCATATTGACCAGTCCAGATTTCTTAATCAATACATGTCTCTTTACTTCAATGTGAATGTGACTTTTATCTTTATGTTTTATGGCAACCAAGATGGCAATCTAATTTGCCCCATCTGCCTGATTTTCTACATGCATCAAATAAGCCTGTACTATATCAACACACGTCCACCATTAGGCCTTCTTCAACGTTACCAGAGTCATCGTCGTAAAGAACGACTGACACCATGTTTTCACTTCTCATCTGTTTTTAAATGTATTACATTTATTATTAATTTTTTTTAATGATGTATATGGATTTTGATAATAAATCACTTTTTTATTTGTCTGAGAAGCCATGTTTCGTCAGACACTATTGTTAGTTGACCCACTTCTGCTCACCCAGGCAAGTTAGGTTGAGTAACTGTTTTTCAGATAACAGTAAACTCTGACCCAAAATAACTCATCCAGGCAATTTAGGTTCAGTAGCTGTTCTTTAGATAACAGTAAACTCTGACCCAAAATAACATAGGGAAAAAAATGTGGTTTGACTGAATCAATTTGTCCCCCAAATGTTTTTTATTGGTTGACCAAATATTGTCTGTTTAGTGATTGGGCTCCTCCAAATTTCATTCATACAAATTATTTAGATAAAAACAATTCAAGTCGAAGGGTATGCAAATTGGCCAATGGGTGGACTGCAAAATACACATAATATTTACATGACAACTCTTTTTTCCTGAAACTAATTCTGGTTGAAATACTGGCAACCAGTTTCTTACTGGATTTTATCATTCAAATTCTGTTCACATTTGTTTCAGCTAATTTGAGTGTTAAATTACTTGTGAGCATTACATTGGGAATTTTAAGCATTATGTCCAGCTGATCCCTGTGATAATTTATTTATTAATTTATTATTTATTTGAGGTAGTGGCTACCTCCTAACAATCAATCATCTCTTTTTTTGATGCCATGGGAAGAACTCCAAATCATAAATAAACTGTACGGTTCGGTTATTTCTCGAAATTTGCCATAAATTCTGACAAATTGTATTCCAGAGGAAACAAATACATAAGTATACAGCTCATCTGAATATATGTATGTGTGGTTGTGCCTGTGGATACGTAAAGCAGAGTTTGAGAATGTCTTTATGTATGTATGTATGTATAAGGTGTGAGGGAAAGTCGCTACAGTGGAGTGTCGGTATGTGGGTATGCGTATAGGCATGAGGAAAAAAATAGAAGAAACTTAAAAGCCTTCCCACATTTAGAGCTCCAGTGTTTGTTGTCAATCCCAGAATTTGTGTCTGTATCAAAAAGTGTTTAAAAATGTTTATCTAGTTCTGAACCTTCTGTTGTTTTCAGTGAGTTACCAAGCATATCTTTTAAAGCCCCTAGTTTAACTAGTTTATGTAGTTCACAAATCAGCAGATATTTTATATATAGCATTCGTTAATTTACCAAATGGCTCTATTTAGGTTGTTTTCACTAATGAAGATAGCTACACGGCTGCTATGAGCTGGCTATTTCAAAGCAAGAATCAGGGAAGACTGTAAAGCATAGTGAGGACTTGCATGCTATGAGGAAACTGTCCAACAGCATGCCATACAACCCTTTGCAGGGGCAATACAGAACATAGCTTCAGAGTTTATTAGCAATTGACTGAGCCTTATATTTTTGGACCCAAGAATCTTTGCAAAATGACAAACTTATTTCCTGATAACACCTTTCTTTAGTAGAGCCTACAATTTTGTCATTACTTTCCTCCAACAAGGTTATGTCTTCATCCTAGGGGGGAAAAAAATACTGAATTAGTAAGTATGTGACATGTGATATTAATCAGTTGGGTGGCTTTTTACAAAAATCCTTAATAAATCCATGTTGAGCATGTTTACCTTTGCCGATTCCGATGGGGATTTAAATTACAGCTTTTCTGCTCACCTCACTTCACATCCTTAATGTGAGTTAGTATTTTCTCCAAAGTTTATCCTTGAGAGTTGCAGAAAAAGTCACTTTACCTGGAAATTGCTTTGTTTTAAATAACACACAGATCACAGACATAAATAATGAATGTGCTAGTAATTAATACATTTAATAATATACACACAAGCATAAAACCCAGGAATAAAATACCTTTATAACAAAAGCCTAAACATTAGACTACATCTTTATTATAGTGTGTGTTTCATATCATATTTTATGAATGTTGTTGTGCTGTTATGTCATGTTCAATTATTTATTTATCCCAATGGATTAAAATGTTGCTTTTCAACAGCTAATCAAATCTATAAAGATATAAATATATATTTAGGTTCATTAAATTACATACAGCAGGTAGACTTTCTGTAGTTATACAAAGCTTTCGCTGTGTGAGTTACAGCCCCAGGTATGAGGTATGACTCTTATCACAGTTGATACATTTTATCCCATTCACAAAGCTTAAATAATTTCTGTTTGGAGGGATTATCCCCATATAATGCAATTATAAAATTGGTGTTTAAATTTTTAAATTCACATCTGCAGATGGAAGCCAAATATTGCTATACTGAGTTCTTCATTGCATGCTACAAATGATTAATCTATTGTAGCTAAATGCTCTATAGATATTATTTCAATTAATTGCTATATACTTTGATGAATATTTTTATATGTTACTAAAATATTTAAAGGGTTTCTATACTTCCTTTGAGAGGGAGGACATTTCAGGTGTAACATTCCCCATCGGGCATTATAGGGAAGGTCCCCCTCACAAGTAAAAAAAGGTTTTACTTATCTGAAATCCACGGCACTGCTCTTCTGTGCCACTTCTGATGTCACTGTGGGCACATGAGGTCTAATCACAGGCTTCTTATTTCACTGACTGAGAGCTCATGCGCACATTCTGGGCCAAGGAGGGAAGGCAGAGGGAGGAAATGGGGAGGACGGAGGCTTTTATTTTCTTTAAAAAACATCAATGTGGTATGAAGTGAGGTACCTATAGGGTGCAAGGGCAAGATTTCAATGCAGAGCACTGATAACATACAGAATTTATGCACAGAATTGGCATTGGCAGCCCAGAGCCAATGCCATGTGTGCTGGGGGTGCAACTAACACCCAGTACACAATTACAAATATCCCAGTATGTGCAGTGTCTCAAGCAGAAACACTGCGCATACACACTCATACCACCATGAGTACTGCAAATCACTGAAATGTTCATGATGTTTGAAGTAACCCTTTAACACAGAACAGCATGGTCATGACAATTAATTTAGTACATTTATATGGGTTTCTATATTTTTCTATACATTTTAATGTATGTTATTCACTTTTGAAAGTATATCCTGCAATATAAATTTGGTGATTTTAATCATTTTATGTGTTTTTCTTTTTTGTTATTTTTTTGTTTTGTTTTGTTTTCTCACATTCAGTAACAAATAAGGACAACAAAAATGGTGTACTACTTTATATGAAGAGAATACATCAATATATAAATATATAACTTTAATTCCAGCCTTCTTACCAACTCCATTGAAAATGAAAATGGGGTTATGGTGCTTGGAATGTTAAGTGCTTAAATGCTTGGTGTAGCAGCATGTTTTATTATTATACAGAACTATCATTGGAAAACATCTGTGAATGTAATGAAAAGAACTCAATTTGTGCCGTAAAATATGATAAAAGTGACAATGAGTCATGATGGGAAGAATGTAGGGATGATGGTTGCTATAAATTAGGTTTTACATCTCTTGCATTCACTGCTTTATTCTGTTTAATTAAATTAACATACTTACCTTTTTTGTTTTTTACACAGTTTTGATGGGTAGGAACAAATAAGAGCAGAATAATATAAACATGGTTTTGAAAAAATCAAGATGATCTTAATGATCCAGATATCAGACCAGCTGCCAGAGCCTTTCATGTGCACAGTCTGTTTGATTGTAGAGGATGCCAGTACAATACATATAATATATCAAGCAATTCCACCATACTCTAAACATATATACCTCCCTTGGGCATATGCATACATTACAGTAAAGGGGGCCCAACGACCAATTCATATTATCAGCGTGCTTGTGCAATCAATCTGTGTCTCCCAATGGCCAATGGCTATTCTATCCGTTTTCCTGCATGACCTTACTTTAGTACTGGGTGCCGTTATTGAGCCAGCAACACAACAATGTCATTGCACTATTCGGCGTCTGTAGCATTGGTGGGCAACCTTTGGCACTCCAGATGCTGTACTACTTCTCCCATAATGCTATTTAAGCCATAACGCTGGCAAAGCATGAATGGACATGTAGTCCTCAACATCTGGAGTGTCGAAGGCTGCCAATCTCTGGTCTTTAGGATGATAGTGAGTTAATGGAATTGAATGAGATGCGGAATAACAGTTAAAGACCATAGTGGAATATTAATTTATTTGATTTACAAATGATTATAATTGTGGTGGCATCAACAAATACCTTTGTCTTCAGTATTTGGGAATGAAGGGGGTTAAATGTGTTTAATTTGCCTACAGATTTTTACACCTTTGTAGGCCATACTACTGGTCCCTGCACATCGGTACCATGCAATCTTATTTTTTATTTTTTTGTGATAATACCTTGTCGATGCTTCTGACATCTTCATGAGTCTATCCCCTTAACTCTGATACAAAGTAGGAGGAAGAAACACTAATTTGGAATCTCGCCATGTAGCTCTAGGAAGAATATAGCCCAAGGGGTTTGGAATTATTGCCCTGAAGAACCAGGAAGTAACATTCTAAGTTCAAACTATTTCTCTTTATGAAAAACTGTTCATGATAGTGTTGTAAACGCTGCTTTAAATTCTCCTCTATTTTATGATTTCAACTTAGAGCAGTGTTTAGATATAGCCCATAAACACCTCGGGTGCTGTAAGTAACAAGGATACACCTTAGGGATCCTCAAATGAACTTCAATAAATGTTTAGATTATTAATAGACTCTACAACCTAATCAGATGCTTTCCAGTACTTGTTCTGCATTTCAATCTGGCTGTGATTACATAAGTACAGTTTGTGCTGCCCTTTAAGCTTGTTTTAGATGTCTTTCATTGCTTTATTTGTGTGAGTGTCTGAGTATATGCAAGCTGCACCTAATGCATTTTTTATATGGCAATTTATATATATAAATTTATATTTATATATATATATATATATATATATATATATAAATTGTGTTTTTATTGATATTTTTTTTTTAAATGGTTTAAGGGAAATTGCAATGTTGTTTTTTGCAGTTATAACACATGTACCATGTTTAGCATACTGTGATAAGCAGTTGTTTGTTAATGGAAAAAAGGATCAGAATATAGTAACTAACAAATTATTTTCAATGTTGTTACTTAAAGGGACACTATAGTCACCAGAACAACTACAGCTTAAGGTAGTTGTTCTGGTGAGTATAATGATTACCTTCAGGCATTTTCATGCAAACACTGCCTTTTCATAGAAAAGGCAGTGTTTACATTGCCCCTAGGGACACCTCCAAGTGGCCACTCCTCAGATGACCACTGGAGGTACTTCGTGGCTCAGTGCTGCACAGTACACAGCACTGCCGTTCAGCGTCTCCACGCTCTGCATGGGTACACTGAATTTTCTTCATAGAGATATATTGATTCAATGCATCTCTATGAGGAGGTGCTGATTGGTCAAAATGGTGTTTGGCCCCGCCCCTTGCCGATTTCAGCCAATCCAATGCTTTCCCCATGGGTAAGTATTGGATTGGCCAAAAATCGGCAATTCTGATGATGTCACTAAGGGGGTGGAGCTAGCGCCGGTGGACCCACACTTCGCTGGAAATAATGTGAGTTTTAAATGCTTTTAAGGGGGCTGTGGGGGGGGGCAAGCCACCTTAATGGTGGGTTAAACACTATAGGGTCAGGAATACATGGTTGTGTTCTTGCCCCTATAGTGTTCCTTTAATTATTCAAGACTTCAGAAGAATGTAGTTGTGCTTTGAACACATATTGCAGGATGCATGCAGGTACTTTGTAATAGAACAAGCATTAATTAATTAATTAATTAATTAGGCTTATTCATAAAATACAAATTCAGTGATTCCCAACCCAGTCCTCAAGTACCACCCAACAGTCCAGGATTTAGGGATTACCCAGTTGTGTCTAAGGTGTTTTTAGAAAAGAAAAACAAACAAACAACACTTTAGACACAACAGGGAAATCCCTATATCGTGGACTGGTAGGGGGTACTTGAGGACTGGGTTGGGAACCACTGTGCTAATTAATAGAAATTCAAGTAAATTTGCAATTTCAAATCGAATTTGAATTTGCCGGACTGGAACTATTTGCCAAGTCATTTTTTTAGTTCGGGTATCCCGGCCTAAAATTTTATAATCATTCTAAATTCCCAATAATTTCGGTTTTAGTTGGGTAAACATAGAAACATAGAATGTGACGGCAGATAAGAACCATTCGGCCCATCTAGTCTGCCCAATTTTCTAAATACTTTCATCAGTCCCTGGCCTTATCTTATAGTTAGGATAGCCTTATGCCTATCCCACGCATGCTTAAACTCCTTTACTGTGTTAACCTCTACCACTTCAGCTGGAAGGCTATTCCATGCATCCACTACCCTCTCAGTAAAGTAATACTTCCTGATATTATTTTTAAACCTTTGTCCCTCTAATTTAAGACTATGTCCTCTTATTGTGGTAGTTTTTCTTCTTTTAAATATAGTCTCCACCTTTACTGTGTTGATTCCCTTTATGTATTTAAATGTTAATGTAATTGTCGATTTAATAATATTAGATAAACTTCTTAAAAATGTTTACATTTTTTTGATAAACTTTTAAAATTATATAATGAAACATATTTTAATTGTATATTTTTGTATTTTTTTAATAAATGTTTGCTATTTTAATATTTTAAAAAATAATTTTTAAAGTTTATCTAAAAGTATTAAATCATTTCAAAAGCGTATCCAAAAGTATACATTGAGGCCTATGTGAGATGTAAGGTAGAAGTAATTACAAGTAAGGTTTCATTTCATGATATTCATTGTAGTCGGTTAAAGAGCAATTTAAGGACCCCAGAGCAATGTAATTTTCATTCAAATTTTTATGCTTTACTTGTAACACCCTTGAGACTGTGTAGATTATTATATTTCTATTCTAAGCAAATTTAATATTATTTAGCATTATTGTTTATTTTTACAAGCACACCTTGTTTCATTAATGAAAAATTACTATTTTTGTAATACTTAGTACTGCAATGTGTGATTTTATATCTACTTTCAGAAACATTAACTAAGGATTATGCTAATAGATCCCACCGGAAAACTGCAAGTGACAGGTTCAATAAAATACTATAGTTTATAAATGCAGACCAGATTATTCTCAATTAATAACTATGCACTACATGATATTCAACTGCTTGTAAAAACTGTTTCAGATCAAAGAGGGCTTGCAAAATGTAAAAATTTTCAAGCACTGTTGTTGTAATTTACCTGGTTGTTAATTTAATTATGTACCATTAGTTATAAACAACCTTATACCTTGAAGTAAACAGATCATAATATTTTCCATTTTAGCATAAACATCTGCAACAGGTGTAGCCTAAGGTATCCCTTAAAGTGTTGTAAAAAAAATAAATTCAATGCACTATCTCATTTTATTATGTATGCTTAAATAACAGAAGTTTAGAGTACCACTGCAATTAAAGTGTACGCTCACCTGCCAACAACAAGGCAAACTCCTGAGATGAGCTCTCGAATGATAAGCCGTCTTGCTGCTTTCCTCTAAATGGTAAAACCTCTAATGAGACAGAAAAGGGTATTCTTATGAACTTCTACATGGTAAAATACCCTCAATAGGGCTCATATAGCACTGTAACATAATGAAATAGAATCTTCTGTCTCATTAGAGATTTTGCCTTTCTGCGGAATGTAGCAAGGTAAGTTGTTAGCATAGGACTCACGTAAAATGTTTGCCTTAATACTGGCAGGTGAGCGTAAATTGTAATTGCCATAGCTGCAGTGCTAAAATGTTTATTTAAAAGTACATAGAGATTTGGGATAGTGTTATTTCGAGGTTTTGGTTTTCTTTGTTTTTTTTATAATTTTGTTTATGTATTTGGGCCAATGTTTTAACACTGGGTTTATTACTGTGTATTTTTGCTTTAGAGCTTTAACACCGCTCTGCCATAAAAACTCACAAAAAATATTTAGCATTACTCTCCTGTCTGCTCCTGTTAACTTTATAGAACGCAACGAAATCTTGCAATTTGAGCATTTTCAAGCACTGTTGTTGTCCTTTTAACTGTAGATGGAAAGGGTTTACTAGATGTCATGGATGCAATGGTAATAACTGAACTTTCAGAGGTTGGGAAAAGGTTCCACTAAGACAATCATGAACTCATTTGAACAAATCTGCTATGAAGATTAGGATTATCTTGTGGAATGCACAATTATGATTAAAGGAGAACTTTATTATAACCAGTACAACTTAATGTAGACACTACACTTTTTTTTTTTTTTATCTTGATTGCTGATTAGTAATGAAAGGTTGAAGTGATGGGCATATCTACCTCCAGTCCTCTCAGACTATCAATGATATGTGATTGGTCTTTGGGCAATGGAGAGAATCCCAGGCTTTGTCAAACTTCTATTGGGGACAAGTCACATAGATGTATAGCACCATAACAACTGCAATGAGCTGTAGAGGTGTTGGTGCTGAGAATGTCCCTTTAAAACAGTGCACTGCTTCTGTGTTCTATAAAATACACAGTATCTGAAGTAATTAATCCCAGGATTAATGAATTATTATTTAGAAAACAAAGCTTTTAATGCAAAAGCTTTTCGTGTAGATTTTCATGCATTTCAAGGGAAATGTGGTCTTGAAAAACGCTGCTCTTCTATCAGGTATTCTCCTGCCTGATTGGCTGTACCTGTTCTGTCAATCCATTACTTCACTGTGTGATTGACACTCAATCAGTCCAGTGTAGCTGAAATGAAAGTGTAGGCAACAGAGAATTTTCCCAGTTCTGATATTTAAACAAATATGAAATCCACTTTGAATTCTCACCTTAGTTAATAAACCTGTTAGTAAAATGTGTGTCCATTATGTACAGGTTCTGTTCATGTCTACTGTCTGGAAATAAGACACATTATAAACACCTTATCAATGAAAAACTCGGAAAGTAAAATACTCAAGCCTGATTGCTTCAAAATTGCCACATCCAATATTCTTAATAAGAACAATACTACATAATTTTGTCTGATGGAATACTGTTTAAACGTACTTATGATTTTAGATTGTGATAAACTGGCTGCAAAAGCGAAACAATAGGTCACAATTTCTTTATAATTGCATTACAAAAAGAGCTTACTGTGATGATTCAAAACAATCAGATAGGAACATTCAATGTATTTGTCTTGGGCACTAAACTAATTTTCATTCTAGTGTTGCAATCACTTATTACTGGAGTTAAGACAAAAAAAAAGATGAAAGAATAATGTATCAGATATTTTCTACTGATATAAATTGGAGTATATTTCTTGATAAACACTGTGGTTAATATAATGAGTTTTTCACTGAAAAGTCCAGTGTTATATAGAATTTGTCTCATTATGACAAACCAGGTTGTTTATCTCTAGATTTCAAGGGTCACTCATAGCCTTAGATGTCTACATAACTCTTAAAGGTACACTCCAGGCACCCAGACCACTTCTGCCCATTGGAGTGGTCTGGGTGCCAACTCCCACTACCCTTAACCCTGCAAGTGTAATTATTGCAGTTTTCATAAACTGCTATATTTACCTTGAAGGGTAAGTCCTCCACTAGTGGCTGTCTATTAGACAGCCACTAGAGGACACTTCCGTGTTCATAGCACACTGAAAGTGTGCTATAACAACGCTGGACGTCCTCACGCTATGTGAGGACCTCCAGCGTCGCTGAAATCCCCTATAGGAAAGCATTGAAAGCATTAGTCAATGCTTTCCTATGGGGAGGTCTAATGCGCGTGCGCGGCATTGCCGCGCATGCACATTAGGTCTTGTCCGCTGCCGGCCGCGCATGCTCAATAGGTCTCCCCTGCTGGATGACGTCAGCGGGGGAAGGAGCGTGGGCGGACCCTGACCCAGCACCGAGAAACATTGGCGCTGGATACAGGTAAGTCACTGAATGAGTTTTAACCCCTTCAGCAACATAGGATGGGGGGTGGGAGGGAGAGGGGACCTGCAGTGCCAGGAAAACGGTTTGTTTTCCTGGCACTGGAGAGTCCCTTTAAAGGGTTACTCCAACCTCTGTGCAAACTATATATTTTTTAATTGACAATGCCCCATGGGGACATTATTATTAGCACCCCCTCTACTCCCCCACCCATAAAAAAAGTTTTAATAACCTGGAATCTAGCACTGCACAAAGCTCCCAGCGCGGATCTTCAATGCCCAATCCTGACATCTTCCTGGCACTCATGAGGTTCAACCACAGGCTTCTAATAGAAAAGCCTATGATTGGACCAAAAGGAGGAAGAAAAAAACTATTGAAGTAGCAGAGTTAGTGCCCACATAGAGGGGAGAGCTGTTTTTTTTTACATCAATTGCCAGCATGTGCGGGGGTTCTACTTGCCCCCAGCAAACAATTCAAATAAACTCTGGATGTGCAGTGTTTTAAGCAGAAACCCAGAAACACTGCTTTTACCACAATGACCACTTCAAATTACCTCTGATTGGTTATTTCCACAGCACACACTGAAAGGTCTGGGGAAAAAAGAAGAGGCTTGCAAAAGTTATAAGAACTGCAGCTTTTGAAAGCTTTTTTTAGGCATACCCCCAATACCAGTATTTATAATGAAATACATGCAAGTTGTCATGGTCAGTAAATGTAATAGTGATTTATAAAAATAAAAAAAAATTATAATAATAAGATTCCCATGCGGAGTGTATTTTTTTTTTATATTAAAATATCAGAAAATATATCAAATATAAAAAAAAAGTCAATATATCACAAAATATTGAATTCTTACAAAATGTTAATATTTTTCACAATATTAAAGTTTATCTGAATATATTTAGTCATTTAAAAAACTTATCTGACAATAATCTCAGGCACCCACACCATATCCTCTCCTCCAGGAGAATCCAGATCATAGACTTAAGCCAATGCAGGATTAAATTGATCTCATTGGCTAAGAGTGCTTCGCTGACTATCTCAGTCAATATGCACAGTTCTGCATTATGCAGTTTGGCACTATAGAGCAATCTAGCTATTCCTGCTGGAGAAGACCTTGTGTGGTAGATGTGGCCACAATCAACTGGTTGGACTCAGTAAGTTATCAAGTTGGTCGTGGTCATCTGGTAGGACTCAGGTAAGCTGTCTAATCATGCTTACTGTGGCTGTAGAGTTTCTGATGCTTGGAGTGTTTACATTAAAATAAAATAGTAATCTATTAAAGGGACATTATAGTCACCAGTGCAAATATATGTATTCCTGAGCCTATAGTGTTAACACGACCATCTAGCCCCCTGGGCCCCTCATGCCTCCATAAATATAGTAAAAATCTTACTGTATTCAAGCCAGAAGCTGTAGATCTGCATGCTGTTTGCCTAAAAAAAAAACAGTCTGCTGACATCATCAGAAGTTGTAGCTGAGATTGGCTGAGACTGACAAAGAGGCAGATCAGGGGCAGAGCCAGCATGATTCAAACACAGCCCTGGCCAATCAGCATCTCCTCATAGAGATGAATTAAATCACAATGAATCTCTATGAGGAAAGTTCAGTGTCTGCATGCAGTGGGAGGC
>OW240918.1:32587907-32622295 GCA_933207985.1 Pelobates cultripes | reverse complement strand
TACCTCCTTGACTAGCTCAGCTCAGCCAATCCAATGCTTTCCTATGGTCTGTTGCACAATATTACATATTTGTAGAAACTAGACTTCCTAAGGAATTTAATTTATGCATTTTGATGCTTTTTATTTTAGCATTTTACCATCACCTTCTGTCACATCTGATGGTTATATTCAACTCTCCTGTTTTTCCCCACACTTGATATCTCCCCCTTTTTTATATCTCCCCCTCCCTGTGTCCTACCAGCATCAAGGGATGGGGCAGCATATTCCCTGGTGCTCCGGTGGTGCTGCAGAAGCTCTCTGCCTTCACCTCTGCTGTTTGCAGGCTCTTGTGTGCGAGTCCCGGCACCACCACGGCAATGCTCGGAAAGCCGGGACTCAGCGTGGAGGTTGAAGGCAGAGAGCCTCTTTCCCTTCCTGCTGTGCAAACTCTGCAAATACTGGGGAGGGAGATCAAAAGATCTCTCTGACCGGGTCTGTGTGCTTGTAAGGGGCCTGAGCTTATGGGGCCCTCAGGTGGCCTTGGCCTCTTACCAGTGAAGTGGCTGTACCTCCCGACTGGCACACGGTCACAGGGATCACACCTGTGGCCGGGCCCCATGGAGTGACGGGCCCGGTCGCAGCTGCGACCCCTGCGACCATGGTAGGTACACCCACTGGAGGGTACCCCTTTGAATATTGCATCTCCAGCAAATGTCAGATGTGCCGGGAAAGATGCGAGCCAGCCGTGCTGGCACCATGTAATAGCTAAACAGCACTTCCCTGCTAGTCTCCCAGTGGGAAGTACATCGGAAAACTCCTGGCATGTTAGAAAATGCTCTTAACCAGTCTTCTTGTGGATTCTTTCTCTTATGGTCATTTTCCCATTGCACAATCCTAAGTGTATTAATAGCCACATACATATATGTGGTTGTTTTTTTTTACCCTCAATGAAGAATAATTAAAATTAGTATAGTAACATCAAATACATTACAAAATAAATATGTCATTAATACAATAGATTCATCATAAAGAACATAAAAAACTGTAAGGAATCTGCTGACATTTTTGGCAATGTAGATTTCCAAAAACGCCAGCAGTATGTGAAAATTATTTTTGCTTGTTAACATAATGTCATGTACATAGAAGGGTTACTCAAAGCACCATAATCACTTCATCCTTCATTTCCCAGTAATGGGCAGAGGTGTGCACACTTATGTGGGTCACTTTGGAGGGGCAGAGTTAGCATCAGTGGAAAGTGACATGTAGCAGATAGAAAAAGTATTAACAGTGGGAGCGAGACCTTTGAAAAAGCCTTTGGATTATGGTTGGTGAGGGTGGATTTTTCTGCTGTTCAGAGCCAATGGGTCTGTAGGATATGTTTGAGTCGTAGGTGGGTAAATAATGCTCTGGGGTGTAGGTTGTAAGTAGATGCCAGGGTCAGAAAGGGTATCATAGCCTCCGTTAGACAGCTGTGCTACATTGCTCACTCCTGCCATGCTCCAGGTCCGCAGGAGGTAATCTGGGGTTAGGCAGGGGGTAATCTGGGGTTAGGCATTAAAGCACTGATAGAGAGAGGCTTAATGCCTGAGACAACAAGTGGAATGCCTGTCAAGTCTATGCCTTCAGGTACATGAGTGTGAGAAATGAAGTTAGGAGGAAGCCTTGGCTGATTTTATTCCCATTTCTAGGGTGGTAGAAGGGCATTAGTTTGTAGCTAACATATTTTCTAGATAGTCCACTTGAACATAATTATTGTAATGATCTTTTCTCAAAACCATTTTCTAGGGAGCTAGCATAACTAAAAATCTCAATAGCTACATACAAAATATAATGTATATATAGAATTCTCACATTTAGCCATGTATTTCATTGTGATTCCTACTGTCTTTGTCAATATTGCGCACAAATGTTGCTTTAAAACATACTGGATCAAATCAGTGTATTGAAAATCCTGCCTTTATCTATTGTCATTTGTTTCTTATTGTGAAGCCTTTATCACACAACCTCAGAAAACTCCCCTATTGCGAGAGTATTTGCATTTTCTCTGATTCTATTTTACCTTTCTGAGAAAAAAAGAGACATTTTTACATTTTATCATTTTATTTTTTCTTTGTCTGCACAGCATTATATTTTAAAATAAACTAGTAAATTGTCACAAGCTGTAAAGCATTTATAAGTCATGCTTATATAAAACAGGTAGGTATGAAAAAGCCAATGTAAAGCCATTTCATAGTAACAACAAAAAATTGTTATCAATTTGTCTGCAACTTTTATTTGTGAAATGTCAGATGTTTCATGTTTTTTCCTTCCTTACAATCATTATAGATGTTTTGCATTTTATAACCTAGAGACTCCTCATTATGTTGTTGTTCAAAACCCAAGGCATATTTTTATTGTAGAAAGGTTATTCCTTCTTTTTTTTAAATTCTAGTTCAAAAAGAATGCATATTTGCAATGCTCGGCTATTTAGTGTTTTTAGTTTTGAAATGTGCTTCTTTTGTTTTCTTTTTTTGGGAAGCATTGTTATACTTTTAGATGTTTTTTACTGCTATTCTTTACAATTGCAAACTTCATATATATATATATACACACAAAGGACAGGATTCTCTTAGCAGAGTAAGTTTGTACACTGCTTATTGAATAGCAATTCCTCCATTGTAGTCTACGAGGTAAATACTATTCAGTAAACAGAGTAAATCCTTATCCTGCTATGATAATCCAGCTCTAAGTATTTTCACTGAAATACAAATTTTCAGTTCATAAGGGATAATCCTAAGTGTAGTAATAGCAACATACATATATGTGTTTTTTTTTACCCTCAATGAGGAGTAATTAAAATTAGTATAGTAACATCAAATACCTTACAAAATAAATATGTCATTAATACAATGGATTCATCATAAAGAACATAAAAAAACAGTAAGGAATCTGCTGATATGTTTGGCAATGTAGATTTCCAAAAACGCCAGCAGAATGTGAAAATTATTTTTGCTTGTTAACATAATGCCATGTACATAGAAGGGTTACTCAGAGCACCATAATCACTTCATCCTTCATTTCCCAGTAATGGGCAGAGGTGTGCACACTTATGTGGGTCACTGCCGGTTGCCAAGAGACCTCCAGAGATGCAGAAGCTGGATATTGATTATTACCTGAGCATGCATAGGAATATGCTCAGAATTGGCAACAGCCATTCTTAAACTCTGTTACCAAGCTGGCTAATGACACTCAATGGCCCTGCTAGTGGTGGAGTAACAGCATAGTTACATAGGCTGAAAGAGACATGCATCCTTTAAGTTCAGTCTTTCTCACATCTTTATTTGCTGTTGATCAAAAGAAGGCAAAAACTAGGAAACATTAATAGATTTTGTAGATTTTTGTGTCCCTACCCCCTACCACTAGTTTAAAATCTGCTCCAACCTTTCACCCATCCTGTTCCCCAGCACAGCAGACCTTTTCCATTAAGGTGCAGTCCATCATGGCTATAAAGATTGCACCCAAGCGCAAAATCAGCCCTGTACTCTAAAAAGCCCAAATCCTCTTTCTTACACCATGACTTTAGCCACTCGTTAACCTCTCCCACTGCATTTCTATTGCAGCACATGGCACAGGTAATATCTCTGAAATTACTTCCTTGGAGGTCCTTTTCTGCAATTTACTTCCTAATTCTCTGAACGCAATCTTTCGGGTACCTCCACTTTCATCTGACTTTGTTATTTTTACCAATATGGACAACAACAGCCGGGTCATCCTCATCCCCAGCCCCTACCAATAATGCATGCTCCCTGTCAGCAATATGCCGGCTCAAACACCAGGGAGATAGCACTGTCCGGTTCAGACGATCAGAGCGCAAACTACCCTACCTACTCTCTTAATTATAGAATCCCTACCACCACAATCTATCTAGCCTTTCTAACATTCTTAGCCCCAACTGTAAACTGTGTATAATAATAATAATAACAATATGAATGTCCAGGGGTCCTCAACTCCTTTAATATTATTCTTGAGGTATGTAGGTAGAAATATAGGAAGACATTTTTTTAATGACAATTCCCTGAGGGATCGGCATACAGAATTGAGTGAGAACAAACATTGGAGAATTCCTTGTTACCAGGGCACTGCTTGTCCAAAAGGTTAATCCTCAGATTTAAGATGAAGATGATGTTTGTTTTGAGTTGTTTTAGAATTTCAACACAGTCGATCATATTATACTCAGATATCAAAACTGGCAAATGCTTTAAGATACATTAATTCTCTCAAAGCTTTTGTATTTAACAATGTTTACAAATCCCTAATCATTCACCTTTCCCTAGCAAATCCAAATGAAATAAATATAAACCAGCATGTGAAATAAAGTGCAATTAATTTAGCTGCTCTTTTTAAAAATAGAATACTTTGCTGTTTTTTTAACACATATTAGTGTGAAACTGATATGTCAAACTAAAGACTATCACTTATTAAGAACTTTTAACATTATTAAAAGATGTTTTCTGCGGATAATATAATTACGTTATTGTGACAAAAATATACTTGAGAATGACAAGGTTAACACATCTGATGTTCTTTTTCGAGACTTCATATATTATTTCTGATTTTGAGTGATGGCATCCTTCAGCCTTATATTTTACACTGACACGGAATGAAAAAGTGCATGCTGTCAAAAACATGTTCATTGTGACAACTAAAGCTTGCTATTGTTTTGATTAAGCTACCTTTCAGATGTTGCACACATTACCCGGCTGGAAAATGTTGCCTATGGACATTTTATGAACATTTTGTGAATATTTTTTTATAATTCGAGAGCCAATAACACAATACAACCATCATTTGCAATGTCAAACTACTCAAGAGTAAAGGCATAATAAAGCACATTTGTCATGTCTGTCAACTGAATTAATAAGACAATTTTCTATATATAGTTATAGGTTCATAATTTTTACCATATTTCCTTAATAACTATATACAGTTACTTTTCAGTGCAGGATTTTAATGATTTATTTATTTTTGCTTGCACATTATTTTTATTATTTATATAGCGCCAACAAATTCTGCAGCGCGTTATAGTGGGTGGAGGAACAAACATGTAGTTGAAACCAGACAAGTTGGACACACAGGAACAGGAGTTGAGGGCCCTGCTCAATGAGCTTACATGCTAGAGAGAGTGGGGTAAAGTGACACAAAAGGTAAGGATAGTATTAGACTAATGACAGTTGCAAGAGAGGAATATATTATACATATGGCAATTAACCACTCTGCTATCAGAGGTGTTAAAGGGCATCAATAGTCAACCCAAAACTAGAGTTCCGAACGGCTGTTAACTCTGGCCAAAATTAGTGTCCGACGCCAGCATGTTGGCACCAGCCAGCCAATGGTGGCACATTTCCTTTCTGTGCTGACCCTACCCTTCCAGTCCTTCCATCCCCTCCTGTGAGGGTGAGTGACATCAGTTGAGGTAAATTGGGCTCAATGAGAACTTGGACTCAGCACCGGAGAGTAAGGTACATTTTAGCTGTTTAATTTTTTTTTTCTTTTTAAGTTTGGGTGGACCATCAGGGCAAGGGTTACTATAACCATAAACAGTGCTTTATTAAAACATTGTTTTTTGTTGCAAAAACCCTTTAAGCCCTTAAGGACCAAACTTCTGGAATAAAAGGGAATCATGACATGTCACACATGTCATGTGTCCTTAAGGGGTTAAAACCTGATTTGAAAAAACTGATCTTACATCGAAACAATAGTCACAGCTTGGCAGTTTTTCTCAAGATTTGTACTTCAATTTTAACTTCATTATTAAGGAATAAACCAAAATGTTTTCAGTGATGTAATGGAATGAAAAAAAAAAAAAAGAAGCAATTAGGCACTGTCACTGTCAAAAGGTCATTCGTAATGAGAGCCTTTTTAATAAACATCGTGTTTTTCTTTTTATAAATATCTCCACTCTATGATTTGTAGACTTTATTTTTCTTGTTGGGTTTATATTGCCATTCTGATACATGACTCTACAGATGTGTCTGGAAACCTTGTTGATAATTCCTTTCAAGAAATGAGTCCCTTGTGGCTTTAACCTATTCAGCTGCACTTTTAAATTCTCAATTATTTCAAAGAGCTTAAATCATCTGATAATACAACAGTCTATTTCATATGTAGATGAAAGCTAAAATAATTACATAACCATATATTGAACTCTGTAGAATATAAAGTAGCCCATAACTGCAACCTCTAGACGCTGTTGGGCTACAGCTGTCAGAATCATTGCTTCAGAGTCCATGGCTATATTTTATAAAGTAAATAGAAGCAGAACACAATGACACAAGGAAACAATAGTATTACTAATAATCAAATAATTATAGCAAAACAATATGATAAATGCCAGAAATACACGTTCCATGAATCAACAAAATGTGGATGTTTTAATTAGACTTGGAGATTACAAGCATAAGGTTGTCGTATTTTGGATAATCAAGCAATCGTATGAATTCTTAAACTATGTGACAAAATGTAGCCAAAGCACGAACCAATCACGTAACATGCTTGTTCATTTTGACTTGTTTTTCACTAAAAAAAAAAAAAACAGTGGTTCAGCCAAAACAATTTTTTTTATTGTAAAACAATCTAGTTATAATCTAAAAATATTTAATAAATAAAAACTCCTACTTGAGTGTGCCAGCCCTTTCCTTCCCTCACAGACCTCAGACCAGCTCCTCAACTTCAGATGTGTGCACATGAGTACCAAATCAGAGACTTTTAAATTTACAGGGAAAAAAGGGGAGGGCTTGCTAAGGATGCGTTTCATAAAAAATGCAACCTTTGCCAGCTCTTTAATGTGTGCCCCCAGTGAATGCATGCATGAAAAACTCATGCATGTGTTCACTGGGGATGTATGTACTAAACAGTAATTTTTATTTTTTTTCTAAAAAATACGGTCATTTCAAGGCAAAATGGTGAATCAGAAAAAAATTCTAAATCTGTTTTCCTTTTGTTATTTTACATTAAATTTGACCAGTTACACATTAATGAACTGCCTTGCTTGTGAGTAATCCAGAATTAATGGTAAAAAAAATGAATTTCATTTTTTTTCAGATCATTAATTTGACATCTAGTGGGTCTTAAATGTATTGCAATTAGTTCAGTTAACCAATTTCAATATTAAAATGTATATTGTTTGTATGTCACTTGGTTCAAATAGTCTATATTCCTATAAGGATTGCTTTTGTTAATTCCCAGGATTTTTTTAGTCTGTTAATCAATTTGCCCTAAAATATATTATTTAGGGCTGGATGAATTTCCCATTATTTTTACTATGTGGCATGTAATCCTCACTACTTCTAGATCACATCGTTATCTGTCTCAGCATACCCGATCAGAGGATTGCAGTGTTGTGAATAAAACATCACTATGTCGGTTGCATGATAAAAAAAAAAAAGACAGGTCCTGCATTCATCACACAAATGTAAGATAAAACATTTATTGAAAATAAACGTTTCACTTACCAAACTGTTGCAATGTACTTTACCCTACACAAGCATTTGCAGAGATATCGCCCCTGAACACAGTGATAAACGTAAGAGCATAGGTGTCTGGTGAAGTTAAAAGATAGTGGTGCATTAACCTCCACACCTGATGTGACTGCATCCTCTGATGCTGTTAGGCAATGACAGCCCAAGAACACTGGGCAATTTGTAAGTCCTTTTGGAAGTCAAGATGGACCAGTGCAAAGCCAATAGTTGATGTCAAAATCACGTTAGAGCAAACTAAGCATGTCTGACTGGTTTATACCCAGAAAGTGGAGTTATTTCAAAATACTTAAAATCCCGACATAATTAGGACCTAATAACTAATCATGGTAAAAACATGTTTAGATGTATAGTGTTCCTGTAAATATATATATGTGAGTCTAACAACATTATTACAGATCATTTCACTTGATGATACTCTAAGACAACATCAGCTATGTTTTCATTTAGGTCTAATATTTAAATAATCACTTTGAATTTACTTTCAATTCATAACAATTCACACTTTATTGAATAACTTTGTGAACACCAAGACAAATGCATAATTTACATGGCCCCAGCCTGACACTGTAGTTTAAGGATTTGTATTTATTTTCCAAAATCAAATTTGATACTTGCGACTTACAAATTATATTTTAACAAAACTCTGTTCTCTTGACCTCCCGTAGTTTGAGTATCTGTAGGTCGGTTATGTGACGCCTTCCATTAAATGTTTAAAAACAAGGAAAATATATTTAAAATGTTATTGATCTAGATCAGAGGTGTTCAAAACTTTTTTTTAAAGAGGGCCAGATTTGATTCTGTCCCTCTCTATTCTGTCCTTCTGTATTCTGCCCCTCTGTATTCTGCCAGTCTGTATTCCGCCACTCTTTATTCTGCCCCTCTGTATTCTGCCCCTCTGTATTCTGGCCCTCTGTATTCTGCCCCTCTATATTCTGCCCCTCTATATTCTGCCCCTCTATATTCTGCCCCTATTTATTCTGCCCCTATTTATTCTGCCCCACTGTATTCTGCCTCTATTTATTCTGTACCTTTTTATTCTGTCGATTCTGTTTTCCCGTCCCAGCAGGGAGAAGGAACCAAATCCCGCAAATCCCATGACGTCCACGAGATCCCGCGACATCCACGAGATCCCGCAACGTCCAAGAGATCGCGAGAACGCAGACTGAGGTCACTGCACGTCTGTTGCGTTCTCGCAAAATCTTGGCCCCCCAGTGAATCCCAAAGATCTCAGGGGTCCTGAGTGGAGCTCGGGGATTCACTGGGGGCCACATCAGGTAGATTAGCCAAACTACCTGTGGGGCCACATCAAACTGTAACGAGGGCCGCAATTGGCCCACGGGCCTGACTTTGGACTTTGGACATGCCTGATCTAGATCATGTCCTCAAGTCAATGTTATTCAAGGTCTTTAAACACCTTGCTTTTTGTTCTCCAATATGAATTTCTATTTTGCATTTGGTTTCTAAACTTAATTCCTAAAATAATAAATTACTCACTTGATACAGTTCCCAAGGCAGCTTTTTACACCATGCCTGTTCTCACGGGTATTCCCAGTCATTTTGATTCAATAAGGCGAATGCTGGCAAATATGCTCTGTAACCTGTAAAGAGGCCAGAAATCCTTAAGGGAATTGACAGCGACATCAAAGTCAAATGGAAACCTAAAGGTTTCAGTTAATAGATTCAGATTTTTTTGACACGCCACCATCTGTTACATTTTTTCCCCTTTTATTACATACTGCACTGCATATTTACAAGATTTAAAGCCTTAGGTGTCAGAAGGTTGTACAATTAAATTGTTTTATCACTCAACAGGTTAAAAATTCCAAAAAGCATCTGTTACTGTCCGGTATTTGATGCTGCAAATTGTTGGTTTTTGTCTTTTATTAAAAAAATGTTGATAGAGTTTTATCAAAGTGTGGGTGTCTATGATGCTAGCCAGCAAAGTCCATCTAATTCTGATCTTAAATGTATTGGCTGGATTCTTTTAGCGCAATAAGGGAATACTCTACTTAATGAACAGCAATTTCTCTATTGTAGGTTAAAGGAGCCTTGCCATTTGGTCAGCAAGATTAAAGGGACACTATAGACCACTTTCCATCTTTATGCAGCAGTCTGGATGCCATGTCCCTCTAGCTCTGTCGCTGTGCAGAACAGCAGGGATTGGTAGCTGTGACTCAGACAGCCACTAGAGGTGCTTCCAACGAAACTGCAGAGTAAAGCATTGTTATTTTAATCAGATGGTGGCATCCACACCAGCCCCCTAATGCTTTCCTATTGGATTGTCTAAGATCATCAATCATCAAAGAAAGCATCACAATGTGGGATAAAAGGTGAAACATATGAGTATTTCAATGTCTTGATATGATAATCCGTATGTTTCATGTGGATTTTGTTGAGGGATGCTTCCTTAATTAAACTGATTTCTGTACTGAGCAGTGTCTATGATGTCATTATGCACTAATTATTCCCACTAACATGTTTTTTCCTTTTAGAATGAACTACAGAAAGGTCAGACCTCATTATTATTTCATCTAATGTAAAATGTCCAATATCTTTATTGAAATAACAGATTATTAAACCCCAATCTGCCTTCATTATTATTTTCCAACATTTAAGACGAAGCTACAGAACAGTTTTATTGCAGCATACTACCCTAATGGCATCTAATAACTCAACGTACTAAGCGTGACTAGATATGGCACGTTATATTAGTGTGACATCTGAATCTTGTTTAGGTTATTTTGTATTCTAAAGAAGACTTTTAAAGTTGAAGTTAATGTACCATTCATAATTTGCATTTCCGAGATTTTAAAATACAACATAGAACAAAAATCGTTAACAGTTCCTAAAAATCCATTTACATTGTCTTCTTTTTAAGCTTAAAATGCATTCAATAAGCCGCATAAATTCCATGACATGACCTAAATGCAGACAAGTCACCTTCATGCAAAACTGCTTCATGCAATACAGCTTGCAAAATGAATTATTAATGCACGTCTTAACTTAAGAAACAAATACATTAAATGATCTATGTAATACTTTGCACAATCCATACAAAGTTTGGGAACAGAAAGCATTGCAATGCTATTTTATTTATTTCCAAATACAACCACTTGGGGGGTTTTGAAGTCAAAAATCTGCATATGCCAACAACAATCTGACTAATAAACAAGTCTCTTATCTGCTGATTAACAAGCATAATTTCAACAGGCCATGCAAAATAGAATTGTAGTTGCCCAATTTTCATCTGAGAATTCATCTATCTTTTATCTCTTCCTAGCCCCAACTATCACGATGGTTGAAATAACAAAATGCTATCTCTCATTCCAAATATAAGATTGATTTAATAAGCAAATGTTCTCTCCATTTCCAACTACCTCTAGACAGATATGCCAAGAAAATGCTCATGTTCTTTTTGAAAATATATCGGTGGGCAACAAGTAATTTGTCAAATGGGATCTGTGTGGTGACTTTTATGTATTTTAGAATGCAGAGTCCAGAAATAAATGCGGTATTTGCTCCAACACCTGATTTTTTTGTGAGAGGCATCTTTTTATAAATAGTGTATAAACACATACAACAAATGTTTTGTTACTGAATTCATTTCAATGTTTTGTAATTACCTTCCAGTTTGTGATGAAGCATAAATTCAAAATGATTTTATGTTCTTAAAATATGGATTGATTCCTTAATTGCTCCAAGAAATAAAGGATATGTAGCCAGTGTATGTTCCAACTAAACAGACATGTTCCTCTGAATTTTAATAACAGAGAGAGGTTTAGGTACTCCAAGGTTCAAGCAGGCAATTTTATTTGAACCAAATGTCAAACAGCAACGTTTCGACAAGTAAGGTCTTTATCAAGCTTGATAATAAAATTGCCAAGGTTCAAGCAAGCAATTTTATTTGAACCAAATGTCAAACAGCAACGTTTCATCCAGTGAGGTCTTTATCAAGCTTGATATGATAATCCGTATGTTTCATGTGGCTTTTGTTGAGGGATGCTTCCTTAATTAAAATGATTTCTGCAGCGAGAAGTGTCTATGATGTCATTATGCACTAATTATTCCCACTAACATTTTCTTTTAGAATGAACTACATAAAGGTCAGTCCTCATTATTATTTCATCTAATGTAAAATGTCCAATATCTTTATTGAAATAAAAGATTACTAAACCCCAATCTGTCTTCATTATTATTTGATAAAGACCTCACTGGTTGAAATGTTGCTGTTTGACATTTGATTAAAAAAAAAAAAAATTTGACGGCTTGAACCTTGGAGTGCCTAAACTTCTCTCTGTTATCTGCATATTGTACCTGGGACCTGGTGCTGGTTCTAGGTTTAGTTGCACCCTGGCTCATAGTAATGGGATTGAATGCAGTTCCTAACTCATTTACGGAAAAGAATTCCTCATAATTTTAGGCTGAATTTCATCCAGTTAAAGGCACACTCCTTATAGAGTTTTTCTATTTTATAGATATAACCCCTGATGCATGTGCTTTTTAGAATGTTTTCATTGGGGGTATATGAATAGAGTTTTCCAATGCTCCTCAATGAGCTGCAGTAAGACTTCTTGAGAAAACAAGAACATGGGGGTATTCTAGTTCTGTGAAGTTAACAGAAGAATAAGTAAACCTCCCTGGATACTTGAGTGACAGTCAGGGACGTGTTTCTGCCTCTATTATAAATTTCAATTGATATCGGCACTCTTATAAACAATTGGGGGGAAAAACTACAGACTCCAGAAGTTCACTGTTATTTATATGCAAAAGAATAATAAGCGCTCTCTTCTCAGGGGTGAGCAGCAGTTCACCAACAAGGTGTTCCTCTACCTTGTGATAAATAGACAGATAAAATAGAAAGGTGAACAGCGCTAAAAATCAGAAAATGTACATACGTTTTGTAGAAATACTGGCCAGCAGAGTAACTTAAAAAAAAAAAAGAGAAACAAAAATACAAATAATGGTACAGTATGTATGAACGATATAATTCCACAAGAACAAAGGTGTTATATTCACACTCACACTTTGAGGAGCTATATCAGCTCAGAGAAGGTATATAATCTCAAGGACCCCAAGCAGCAAGCATTCACTTTTGAGAAAGCTTCGGCGAAACGCGTCAAGTGAGGAAGAATTTTGGACTTTTAAACAGGACTGGTTTTATAGTTTATTATTCACTTTTTACTTATTGTATTAAAGTATATATATTTTTTAAACTATCCAGTCATTCCTTTTGTCCTCCTTCCTATCCAATACTGCTTTGCTGCTATACCTGGGTCCACTATATCCCAAGGTGGGGATTATTCCACCTGAAATTCTCCAAACTAGAGCAGGTCGTTGCTCTAGTATATGTAAGTAGGATCATCCACTTTTTTTTTCACAATATTTTATATTTACGTACTATACCATGTGGTGTATTTTACTCTTGTTTTTCATGTAACGAATATTTACACCTATAAATTCACCAACGGTCTTGAACCTCAAGAAATCCATAGACGGGGATTATTCCGTCCAGGCTCTTAACACCGAGCTGATATAGCTCCTCAAAGTGTGAGTGTGAATATAACACCTTTGTTCTTGTGGAATTATATCGTTCATACATACTGTACCATTATTTGTATTTTTGTTTCTCTTTTTTTTTTTAAGTTACTCTGCTGGCCAGTATTTCTACAAAACGTATGTACATTTTCTGATTTTTAGCGCTGTTCACCTTTCACTGTTATTTATAGCAAAGTACAGATACCATGCTTATTGAAAACGCGTTAGCGTACATAAACATACAATGCATGTGTTTTTATAACAAAGACATATTGAGAGTTGGCAGTGATAAACTTGTCAGTTGTCATGTTATCTTCACACCTAGATTTTTCTCAATTAAATACAGTTAGAAAAGTTATAACATTGTCATCAGAAAGTTTCATTAATAGTAGTGTGTGTTGCGATAATATTTGTTTGTTTTTTAAATCTAACCAACATTTTTTTTAACAAATAAAGGATTTATAGGTAACACCGTAAGTGTTTTTCATGCCATCAAGCATTTCAAACAGCCATATTCTAGTTTTGCAAAGTCGAGTTTTGCAAGTTAAACAGCTCCCCTGTTTAAATCTTAAGGACTGACTGGCTATTGATCTGGTGGCTTGTTTGTTCATTAATTAATTTATTTTAGCAATAAAGACCACTGAGGTTTTGAAAATTTTGAAAAAGCAGAACACATAGGGCCTGGTCGCACTTGGAGTGAAATGTCTAGTTTTGTCTTTTGTGTTCTTGATTTTACATAGTTGTACAGGAAGAAATAACTTTTCTGTGCTTTTACGTCCTATATAATTGTTATATAACAATATAAGATTTTTTTTCATATACTGGGTTTATTATAAAAAATATCCGGGTGACAAATACTCAGTTACATGGCTAGCTTCAACTCAAACATGATTCTAATATTTCAGTAAATGCTATGCAGAAGATAGCATCTAGAGAGGTTTACTAATTTGAAAGGTATTACTTTCAGCCGAGCTTTAAAGCTGAGCTGGTTGAAAATTCAGAATCTAGTTTTATACTGTGCAACTTTCAAAGACTTTGAGTTTCGCACAGTAAAAGCTATCAGAGGGTCAAGGCAAGTTCAACTTTTCAGTACTCAAAAATCATACCATATTCCATTTTCTAGATACCCAATTAAGTAGTTCATTGCAATCTTCGGAGGATTTTTTGACAATTGCTTGCATGTTATATATTTTCAATAGTTTTGAGAGTTAATTCATATGATATGCATTGTGTACTCTCTTGAAAATATAGTATTTCAAGATGCCTTGGATAGCTCTCTAATAATCAGAGCATCAGAAGTGAAATTATAAATCAGGAGACAGGGACATTCTTTGTGTTGTAACAGTCTCCATCTGAAATCTCAAGGAATGGATAAAGGACAGGATGGACTCTATAAGCCCTTGTTTTGTATGTTAACTCACACCATGCGGCACATGGAATGAGGTGGCACTAGCGGATGTCTCCTTGTTTTCAAATATTTCCAAACCCCTGATTTCAGTGTTTCCTATACAAATATTAAAGGGACACTATAGTCACCAGAACAACTACAGCTTATTGCATTTGTTCTGGTGAGTAGAATCATTCCCAACAGGCTTTTTGCTGTGAACACTGTCTTTTCAGAGAAAATGCAGTGTTTACATTAAAGCCTAGTGATAACTTCACTGGCCACTCCTCAGATAGCTTTTAGAGCTGCTTCCTATTTCAGCCTTGCCTAGTGTGCATCACAACATATCAGTATCTCCTCCCTCTGCATGAAGACACTGAACCTAATTGAGATTCATTTATTTAATTTATCTCTACGAGGAGATGCTGATTGGCCAGGGCTGTGTTTGACTTGTGCTGGCTCTGCCTCTGATCTGCCTTCTTCACACTCTCAGCCAATCCTATGTGGAAGCATTGTTATTGGCTCAGAACAACACTATTGATTATGTCAGCAGACAGACAGGGGCAGAGCCATCAGCTTCAAGCTTGAATACAAGTAAGATTTTACTATATTTAAGGAGGCAAGAGAGGGCCAGAGGGGGAGAGGGTGGGAGAGGGTTAGATGGTGATACACTATAGGGTCAGAGATATATGTTTGTGTTCCTGACCTTATAGTGCTCCTTTAACTTTCACTCTTAAAGCAGCACTGTCATGCCAAACTTACATTTCTCCTATTGTTTCCTATTCTCTTCCTCTCTCAGAATCCGTTCTTCTTTTCTTCATTGCTGATCTAGTATTCTTAAAAAAAATAAAAAAAAATAGGACATAGTAGGGACTACTTTGTCTTATATAATTTTTTTCAATACTTGACCAAAGGAGGAGCTTAAGTCAACTTAATTTCCTGTGTCAGAGATAGTGCTCACCCAAGGTCAATTAAGAGATGCTGAATAAAAAAATAAAAATTCTGAGGGTCTGTATATGATGCATCCTCTATAGTGTACATGCATACTGATTAATTGTATTATTCATGGTAATTATACAAAAATAAATATGTTTATTTTTTTTAAAAGTACTATAACACTTTTAAGAAGTTTAAACTGCATATTAGTACATGAGGTTAGATTGTGAGATTTCTACAAGTGTATATAATGCACCGATAATGCAAACAATATCTTGGTTCCTGGTTCACACCATTAGAAAAACAATTTCTTTTTAGTATAAGCCATTGAGCTTTCTGTAAACAAGAACTGGTCTGAACATCTACATGAATTAAATTAAACTAGTTCAAGTCATCAATCAAGTCGGATGTTTCCTGAAAACTCTAAAGTCTGCTGTTTAGCCTGACCTTGCATCTAACAAATAGTTTTAAAGACAAGTATAGTAATACAATGCTTAAAGGGACACCCCAGAAGGAGTAAAACAGGACTGCAATCATTGGCTGGAAATATCAGCTTGGAATTCTCAGCCAATGAGCACGGCCCTCCATTAGCTCACTCTTCCCTATAGAGTCATCCAGTTGTTCCTGCTGGAGAGGACTAAAGAGAGTTGTAGTGGTTATGGTATTTGGAGTATACCTTTAAAACTGCAACTACCCCTTTTGATGCTACATTAAAAGGACCTGATAGCATTATAAATTGAGATGAATCCTAGAGACCAGAGTTAATTTTATAAGTGCAATCATTTGATTGCAAGCTGCAGTGGTTATGGTGCTCAGAATGTTCTTTTAATAGTAATGAGATACCAGGGACTGCCAGGCTGTCACTGGAGGTGGTTCAGATAGCAGAGAAAAGCATTTAGAGTAATATTTTGTCTTAAGAATTTGGGTTTTCAGTACATTCTGTTTAGGACATTATGATAAATAAGCAGTATGCCCAACCAAAAGTGTTATATAACTCAATTTCTACATAGTACTGCTACAATAATGTATTGTATACAATAAGCTTTAATCACAAATACAATTTTCTTTTAAAATAAAAATGTAAATATTTTCTTAAAAAATGCATATTTTATTTCATACAAGGATGGTCAGGAAAGGACCAATGCTGTCATACTTTTAAGTAGCCAAGGTGTTTTTTTTAATGCTGCAATCACTTGGCAGGCAAACGTTGGCTGTATTTATGATAATAGCAAAAGTATGTATTTTAGCGATGTTCTAATTACAGTACATCTGAATAGACAAATTATGCTCTACAATTAGCTGCCGTCAAAGCAAACTAACAATGCATTAATTACACCACTACAAATTTCCTCTATTTTAAATTCATATAATTACTGAAAAAATTATTGCATTTTTTTAAGAGAATAGTAATATTTTAGCAGTTAATCCATATTTTTAATTTCTCATTTCAGTTTCTACAGCAAGTTACTATTGTAAACAGCTCATCGTTGGCAATTCTAACACGAGTTGTTGATACTATTATAAGTGTTATTATTTGCCACATCAATGACATATCTTTCAGCTTTGCATTATGTACATTCTCCAGAGGGCACTTGAACACATTCAAACATTTGCTCGACCTTTCAAGTTATCAAACTGAACAGGCTGGAATTGACAGAAATTAATAGAAAGTGCAGGGATCTCTTTGCAGTGATTAAACCCTCCATGACCACATTCACTTTTCTTTTTCTTTTTTTTACATTTTCATAGGTGGAATGTATGGCTAGCACCTAAAATAAGGGTAACCAAAAACATTAATTATACAAAATAAAAAAAGAATATTGTTTTTTAATGAATTCATCCTTTGAGTGGTGTAAAGTGCTAGAGATTATACTACTGTTTTGCAATCCCTAAAGCGTGAAGAATACAAACTTGTATTCTTAATGAGGGAAATGGAGCAGCGGTAAATAATCGAACAAATAAAATAAGTAAAGAATAAAGAATAAAAGGCAGCGCTCCTGAAAATAGGGGTATACATCTCACCCCTAGGATAACTGAAAGAACAGTGCAAGGATACAGAATGCATCAAAATATAAAACTCCAGACATTAAAATGGAATACAATAAACCCTAATAAAACTGACTCAAAAATAAACAACAAAATTCAACTCAAGTCAAATGGTGAAAAAAGCAAAAGGTACCAGAAAATAATAAAAATTGACAATACTTATTCAGATATTTGCGGGTTTTTCTAGAGCAGCTTCGATTTGTGGCAGCATATGAAAAAAAACAACAGAAGGGACCAATAGTGCAATATGGCAAATAAAATAGACAACATACAACACTAAGTCTAAAAAATGCCAAATCACACATACTGGAGTTCAAACCATCTCTCGGTAAAACGACATGCAGTGCATTTATATCCCCACTTTCATGATATTCCTCTGACGGTTATTCAGGATATTGGTTAGGTAGACAGTATGAAACAGAAAAGAAAAGCCAATAGTGCACTCCATACAGGTAAGTATAAACACTAAAATGAAATATACTTAAAATAAAAAGAGCAGACTAACCGCTCTGTGAATCAAGCTTTGGTGGTACAATCCCCACCTAGGATAGTGTTCCTAATGGTATAGCACCCTAGTTAAATACAGGACTCCAATCCCTTAAAAATTAATAAACTTAATGATCTACATTTTCCTTTCAACAAGACTCCCATGGAGCTGCTTACCTCTCCAACTCCTGCAGTGTCATTGAGGTGGCATGGCCTTCTCTGCAATGGTCTAAACTAATACTTCTCATAGAGGACCACATTCAAGGTTTCCTGTAGGTTTCCGTGTAAGATGACCAAGTTTAGTGGCAGTCAGTATGAAAGGACCACTTCACCCAGACAACTTGAGATGAAGTTTTCTTGGTGATCACAGTTCTAATACAGGTTCTAAACCATATCGGGAGAAAAAGTTACAAAAATAGAAACAACCCTATTAGAACAAGGGGCTTAGAGGGCTATGACAACCCTGGAACATCATTTGTCATGAAAGGGATATATTTGGTCAAATACTCTGGTTATAGTTATGTGTGCGGAATCTGCTGGCACTTTTTGAAGTGCAAATTATCACAATGACAGAATGTAAATATTAACAGGATTATTCAAAGTAAATTTTAACTTTAAGGTCAAAGTAGTCAAATTACAAAAATTCCCTAAATCAGCTGTGCTTCTGGTTTTGGAACTTTGGCGTAAAATTTTAAATTCACTTTGAATTCACTTTGGGTTCTCAGCTTAGTGAATTGCCCTGTGTGTGACTGCATGTCTGTATAATTATTTACGGTATCTCTTCATGTAATGAAACATATTGTATTTTGAAAGGCAATTCTCAATATAAACACAACAATGAGTTCAGTTTATCCTCCATCTAGCTATTGTATTTACTGAGAGGTCTCTGCTATTGTTCTTACCTGCATGATGAGTTTTATTTAACTCGTCAGTTAACGGCAAAATGTTTGCAGTGCATATTTGCAGGAGTACAAGACCACATAAATGAACCTTCAAACAGATTGGTGATGTTAAAATCATGATCTTCTATTAGGCACTAAGGGCTGACTCTCAGCATGGTTTACACTGATTACTGTATAGCATGTTTCAATGGAGGAATTCCCACTTAGTAAAAAGAGCAAACCCATACTCTCTTAAGAGATGTGTGTGTGTGTGTGTGTGTGTGTATGTGTAGAGAGAGAGAGAGAGAGAGAGAGATAGAAATATATATAAATACCTTGCTTACCCACCTTAGGTAAGGGTATCTGCTGGAGCAGGGAGTCTGGGACACCTTGACTAACTATTTTACAGACAACCTGCAGAACTGTGACAATAAATAGCCCACACATAAAACACATACAAATTAGACAGTCAACAGTGAAGAAATATATACAAAATATATTAAAACATGAATAAAATGCTATACAATTAGCAATTAGAACAGTATGCCTATCTATCAGTATAAATGCGGCTATTTGTTAATGTCCCCAGTCCACGTGCATCTCCAAAATTGTATCCCTTGTTGCCATGCTAACCTCTCTGGGAAGCAGTCATGCTCCCCCCTCCTTATCCACTCCGGGGGTTGGCCTTTACTGCTGACCCTCTCCATTTTTTCCCTTCATTATCCTTCCTCCCTATAAATCACAGACAACCAACTTTGTGGGTAAGGGCAACGGCAACAGCTTTTATTAACAATCCAGCATAACATAAACAACTGTCAGCTGCTGGTATTTGCCAGCAGACAGCTAACCATAACTTTATTCTTACTGAGCCTCTTCAGCCTGAAGTCCGTCCTCAACCGGACCAGGCTGCAACTCTCCAAGCCCATCTGGGCAATGTTCTCAGTCTCACTTGCTGGCGAAGGACAAACCGCTTCAGCCTCTCGCCTATCCTTGGAGAAGACTGCATCCCCCACGATGCCAGCGCCTGTTCAATGGCCGACTGCAATCCCAAATTGAAAATATCCAACCCAATTTCATTCAGGTGGACCCCATCGATCCTCATCAAGTTTACGTTGTTCCCTTCCAGCTCCACATGATGAGCCACAACTCCACCCAGCCTCTGCACAAAACGCGAAATCGCCATGTGAACCACCGCCTACCGCGCTCCACTGCCTTTCCAGTTGGCAGCGTCCCCCAAACAGGACTAGTAATGACTTCAGACCACACCAGCGTGACATTACTGAACAGTGCAACTCGGGAGGGGCTTCACTCCTAAAACAACGAACCGCTAGGGAGCCCCGCCACAGTGGAAGCACTCATGTTTGAACCAACAACTGCTGTACCAGCTACAGTGGCTCTTGTTAAAGAGCCAACAGATGACCTTTTTGCGCCAAGCCTACACTCCTCCAGAAGCGCTGCAGCTGAAGGAAAGGACGATGATGATGGACGACAGGGAGTAATTAGATGCAACCATAGGTTGCCATCCTGCACTCCAAAATCCAGGTGCAGCTGCACCACCATCTTCTGTCTAAACTGCTGGTTGTAATTAAACCAGCACTGCCCTACCCGTACACCTCCAAAGCCACATGCAACCCCCTGGGGTGATGTCACACACTGGCCCACCTGAAGTACCACCCTCTATACCCAACGGAGGAGTCCCCGCAGGAAGCGTTGAATCCTGTGCGTTGCCCATAACGTCCCTACCAGCACCAAGTGATCTAATACTAAGCGTAGCAATTGCACCACCTACCCTTGACCCCCCTTTCCAAGCGCAAGCTCACTCCAACTCACGGTTCAGGAGCAGGGGTCTCTCAATCTGCTCCACATCCGATCCTCATTGCAGCAATGGTGCTACGGCCTCCCTGCTGCCCCTCCAGGGGCGCAGCGGCTCACCCCCATACGTACTCCAGATCTTCCGGGGCTGACCATTCCGGCACTGTTGAGCTCCTCCGCCGGTCTGCTTGCACCCGCTGGCCAGCACTACTTTCGGACAGCAGTGTTCTTCAGCGGAATCCCGCCTCCAGACTTCTGAATTCTTCAGTGGCCTGTGACGTCTGCGTTCCACGATGCGCAGACATCACGTACGTGCCACCCGGGTTCTGGCGTGCTGCGCTCTGCCTCTTCCGGAGTGCAGCCGCACACCATGACATTACTTCCGCCGACGCTGGAAAAGAAGGGTGAGGACTCCGGGACCTCCACAGCGGCACCTTCTTGGGACCTGTCATCTTGCCTCCAAGGCCCCGACTGGGCCATTCGACACCTGCCACTCCGGCTGCTGCTGCTCCTCCTTCTCCTGCTGCCTGCATTCTGCCCCAGGGAGCCATCCTCACTCGGCCCTGGACTGTCTGAAGATGCTGGCGCTGTCCTGGATCTCCGAATTGGACTAGGGGACAATCTTGACGGTGTCCTGGAATGGCGGGCTTGAAGCTGATGCCGTCACCATTCATTTGGCAAAGAGCGTCAGCTGACTATTCTCAATTCTTCAATGAAAACAAAATTGCACAGAATTGTCATTAGCCAGATAGAAACTCTAGTTTTCGCCTGGCTGATTAAACCCCATGACACTGCTGAAAGTGGAGTTACACATTCAACAGCCAAGGGGCTAAACTCTGTACGTGCAGCGTTTCACAGTGAAATGCTGCACATAAAGACTTCAGGCACCATGATCACTTTAAATCACTGAAGTGGTCATGGTACTTAGATTAACCCTTTAAATCCTGGGGTTACTTGAGAACAGGATTGGAGACTAATTTAGAGAAGATTCACTGACCATTGTATCATACATTTTTATCAAATAGTTCTTAAGAACTAGATAAATTCTCTCATTTTGAAATATGTGTAAATTGATGCATTTTGTTAAAAATGCTTCCATACCCCATCCAGTTTATAATATTTAAAACTCAGCAAGAAAATGTTAGATAATGTTCCTTTCCATTCTTTTGTGATAATAGCTCAATTTGTGATAGCACAAGGAAATCTACTCGTCATCTGTCAATAAGTTACTTAGGTACAGCTGCAGGAAAAATAAATACATATTTTATCAGAAATGAATATGACCATCTACAAGAGTTCAGTTTGAAAGTTGAAAATCTGTTAGGATTTCGTGAGGATGAACAATTGTGAGCAAACCTCTCATTTACACAGAATGATTTCTTAATACATTTATTGTAGTTTAAAGATACATTACAGTGAAATGTATTACTCAGCTCTGTTATACAGTCATGCACACCAACACAATGGAGCGCCAAGAAAAGAGAGATAGCAGGACAGAAATGAGTGACTTTTGGATTTAGGCTCTAATAGAGACCTTCTCTGCTATATAGGGACAGTTGGGAGGTATGTTGACATGACATGTTTCTTACACTCCTAGTATGGGTCATACAGCCTTTAAAGTCCCATAGTACTCACAGGACAATTCCATGGTACTTATATGGAAATAAAACAACATTTGTAGTTTTTGTAAATAGTGGAAGCAAAATAGTTTCAGGAACGCATAGTGAAAAATACTTTGCCCCTCTTTATAGAGCAACTGCCAAAAGTTAGATCAACTGTTGTACAACTCCAATAATACTTTGTCAGCCATGAAAATATAATTTGCCCATCCTCGCAGGATTGTATTTGTGAGGAACAAAAACGAAAAAATAAAATATTGGAAACAAAGACACAAACACACCACTAAGACACAGCAGTGGTGTCTTAGGGCCTAACTCCAAGTTCAGTCCACCTTCACTAAATCCACAAATATCATTATGGAAGCTGCTAGCTGGACTTGTACCAGCTTTGTAAAGTGCATAACTACAAAAGGTCATGTGACTCATCAAAACATCCGATTTGAGCTAGCATACGCTACTGTCATCCATGTTGGCATCTATAACCTTAAGTTTCTTGGACGTAAGATCCTTTGGTCTAGGAGTAGAAGAGCCAGAAGCTTACAGTATAATTTACAAATTTTCAGTCAAGCAAACGCAAGACATGTTAGAGTTTGATATATTTTTACATGATCATTCTTAGTGTTTGTCCTAAAAGTATACTTAAATCTAACTTTGTCTGAGGCAATGTGAGAAAAAATATATAATCGCTGTACATGTACCTTGTTTTTATTATGTAATTATTTCATATTTACATATTACAAAACAATCTGCACATATTTTTTTTATTATTATTTTAGTAAGGGAACTATATAACTAATTATAATGTGGCCACCTTTCATTTTCAAATCATTTGTATTTCCAACCAGCTGGTACAAAATTAAGGAAATCTAAGCCATTGTTTGCTTTATGATCTATAAAATGTGTTTCCAAATTACTTTATGACATTTATTCCAGTTGGAGAACATTTCTATACCTAGTTATAGCCGAATCGGAAAGAACCACATTCAGTTTTAGTCTCAGACCCACACTGAACTACACATATTCTTGATTTTGTTTAATATGGTATGGCAAAATCTACAGGTATATTGCCACATATAAGAGGTAGAATAAGGCTATAAAAAATGCTATAAATTGAATGTTGCTTTTTGATAACACAAACTACAATTATATATGAAAATGGGTTATATATATAAAGTTGGTTAATTAAACAGAGATGGATGGGTGGGTACGTGGGTGGGTGGATATATACTCAGTACTAATTTCTTATAAGAAAAATGTATTTAATAGTGTATTATGTGTTTAATGTTAGTCTAAAACAATAATCAATATATATTAATGTATGTTTTCTTATTTTGTACCAAGAAAAGGTACAGTTAAGTATCAGAATCCCATTGTAGAATGTTTCATCTCTAAAGTTGAAAGGATAAACCGATAATATACTGTCAAAAATCTCCCGTAGTATCTTGAGTCATCAAACAGCTACATGGAAAAATAAAGACGGCAGATTTGTAAAGTTTACAATTGTGCAGCGGACATAAGATATAACATATAATTATGGCACAACAGGTCAAGATTATATACAATCAGAATTATATTTCAGATTGTTAGAAACTGCATCTCTGTATTTCAGGATAGAAACCTGGACTACTTTATGGTGATATATAACATCTTTGTTAATATGTCTGTTTCTGTTTCATATTTTCAGATAAAAGTTGTTGTACCTGATCCTTAAAAGCTTTTATAATGGGAATCTGAAAATGAAAAATGAATGTTAGTTTCCACTGTTCTATTCAGCAACACACTAGCCTCACTCTGCGAGTTCTGATTTCGGAGGAAATAAAACAGGCTCAGCGTTAAGGTTGGACAATTTAAGGAGCATCTCAGAAAAAAATGCATGATGTCTGACAGACAACAAGAAAAGGAAAGTATTACAATGACTGTATTTGAGTGAGTGCTAAAAATAAAATGAGCTGTAATTTTAAAGAAAATCTAGTAAGTCACTTAGATTTTAAAAAATATATAAAAATAATATTCAGATTCATGAATTAATATAACTTACTATAAAATAGCTCAACATGTTAAATGCACTAAAACTCAATAATAAAACTTGACAAAGGCCACAGTGAGTGGCCGAAACGTTGTCATGGCAGTATGATTCTACAAAAGTCTGTTTTTGAAGATCTGACTAATTATCTTGATTCAACTAAAACTCAATAAAGGTTAGTAATACATACTCCTATATTATGGTATAATCTGCAAAGAATTGGGTGACTTAACTAACTCATACATGCTCAATCGTAAGAACAGTGACATAAGCACACTTAATCCAATTATAAAAAGTCAAGTGAAACCTGTTTGAATTAAATCTTTAAAGCCATCTTGATACTGACTAAGTACCAAATGTTTATTTCTCTCTTTCTGTGTATACGTGTACACTGATCAGTCACAACATTAGAACCACAGATAGGTGAATACCAAGTGAATAACATTATATCATTACAATGGCACCTGTCAATGGGTGGGATATATTAGGCAGCAAGTGAATAGTCAGTTCTTGAATTCCATGTGTTGGAGACAGGTAAAATGGGCAAGCGAATAGATCTGAGTGACTTTGACATTAGCGATGCCCAGAGAACTGTGACAGAGCATCTCCAAAATGGCAAGTCTTGTGGGGTATTCCTGGTGTAAAGTGGTTAGTACCTACCAAAAGTGGTGCAAGGAAGGACAACCAATCTCAAAGAAGAGCAACTGTAGCTTCCTTTTTTCTTAAATAATGTTGGTCGTGAAAGAAAGGTCTCAGAACACACAGTGCATCACAGTTTGCTGTGTATGGGGCTGCATAGTCACAGATTGGTCAGAGTGCCCATGAGGAAATCGGTACATTGCCAAAAGCGTCTTCAATGGGGACGTGAGCATCAGAATTGAACCATTGAGCAATGGAAGAAGGTTGCCTGGTCTGATTAATCGTGTTTTTTTCAGATCAGGTGGAAGGTCGGGTGCGTGTGCATTGTTTACCTGGGGAAGAAATAATAGTAGGATGCACTCTGGTAAGAAGGCAGGCCAGTGGAGGCAGTTTAATGACCTGATCAATGTTCTACTGGGAAACCTTGTGCCCGGGCATTTATCTGGATTTTACTTTGAGATTGTTGCAAACCACGTACACCACTTCATGGCAATGGTGTTCCCTGATTACATTTACTTTCCCCTACTAAGATGGCCACCATACTCCTATTAAACTGTCTCATTTAATTTTATGTTTAAATGTTTCCCCCACTCTATCCTTTACCTTCTAGCAATTATGCTTAAATACATGTTTCCCACCCTTATCTCCACTTAAACTCGGCTAACACACTCTGTTTTCGCCGAAAACGAGACAAACTACCATTTAAACTACATTTCTCATCAGACCTTGCGGCCGGTAAGCACTGCCGCGCACGTGACCCTAGTCACATGCTTCGGCTTTAAACAGCCGATACAAGTTATATAATGCTCGTTTTTAAAATTAAATATGATGCCCATGGTCCCCAAGTCTCCTGCTATCCACCCACACCATTATTTTTTGAATTTTTAATGTACAAAATTTCGATGTGTGCTGATTGGTGGACAGCCTATGATGCAATTTATCCATTTGATAAAGCCCACATGGTGAAACGCGTTATGGATATTTATTTCAAAACTATTTATATTGAATAAAGGATTTTTTGGTTTTATTACAAACTACTACCTCCTTATTTCAATAATTTACTCAATTTGAGTTTTTTATCTCTCCCTGGCATTTTTTCATTTTATTTATTTTTAACCTGAAGAGCGGTTATCTACTTTACTCTCAAGAACATTCTAGGTGGGGATAATACCACTAACGGTGTCATCACTGAGCAGTAAGTCTGCTCCATACTTGTAAGTAATATTCTGTTCACTTTTATTTACCTGTATTATATTACTGAGAGTACGATCTGTGGCTATCTCTTCTGCTTCGAGTACCTAGATTACTATCTACCGTGAAAGACTACGACCATCATATCCCATAAGTGGGGATTATACCACTGTATGTGATATCCACTAGAGCTGGTCATAGCTCTTGTTCATGTGAGTGCAATATTTTTATTTCTTAAGTGTTGTCCGTCTAGCCCAGACATATTGCACTATCAGGTCACTCTGTCTTTTCTTTTTCCACATACGGAGACTGAGAAGACCCAGACCCTTCACATAGAAACGTAGAATGTGACGGCAGATAAGAACCATTCGGCCCATCTAGTCTGCCCAATTTTCTAAATACTTTCATTAGTCCCTAGTCTTATCTTATAGTTAGGATAGCTTTATGCCTATCCCACGCATGCTTAAACTCCTTTACTGTGTTAACCTTTACCACTTCAGCTGGAAGGCTATTCCATGCATCCACTACCCTCTCAGTAAAGTAATACTATCTGATATTATTTTTAAACCTTTGTCCCTCTATGTCCTCTTGTTGTCTTCTTTTAAATATAGTCTCCTCCTTTACTGTGTTGATTCCCTTTACATATTTAAATGTTTCTATCATATCCCCCCTGTCTCGTCTTTCCTACAAGCTATACATGTTAAGATCCTTTAACCTTTCCTGGTAAGTTTTATCCCGCAATCCATGAACCAGTTTAGTAGCCCTTCTCTGAACCCTCTCTAAGGTATCAATATCCTTCTGAAGATACGGTCTCCAGTACTGTGTACAATACTCCAAGTGAGGTCTCACCAGTGTTCTGTACAATGGCATGAGCACTTCCCTCTTTCTACTGCTAATACCTCTCCCTATACAACCAAGCATTCTGCTAGCATTTCCTGCTGCTCTATTACATTGTCTGCCTACCTTTAAGTCATCAGAAATAATCACCCCTAAATCCCTTTCCTCATATGTTGAGGTTAGGACTCTATCAAATATTCTGTACTCTGCCCTTGGGTTTTTACGTCCAAGATGCATTATCTTGCACTTATCCACATTAAATGTCAGTTGCCACAATTCTGACCATTTTTCTAGTTTACCTAAATCATTTGTCATTTGGCTTATCCCTCCTGGAACATCAACCCTGTTACATATCTTAGTATCATCAGCAAAAAGACATACCTTACCATCAAGACCTTCTGCAATATCACTAATAAAAATATTAAAGAGAATGGGTCCAAGTACAGATCCCTGAGGTACCCCACTGGTGACAAGTCCAAGCTTCGAATATATTCCATTAACTACAACCCTCTGTTGCCTGTCACTCAGCCACTGCCTTACCCATTCAACAATATTGGAATCCAAACTTAAAGATTGCAGTTTATTGATAAGTCTTCTATGTGCAACATTGTCAAAAGCCTTACTGAAATCTAGGTAAGCAATGTCTACTGCACCACCCTGATCTATAATTTTAGCTACCCAATCAAAAAAATCAATAAGATTAGTTTGGCATGATCTCCCTGAAGTAAACCCATGTTGTCTCTGATCTTGAAATCCATGTGTTTTTAGATGTTCAACAATCCTATCCTTTAACATGGTTTCCATCACTTTCCCCACTACTGAAGTAAGGCTTACTGGCCTATAGTTGCCAGACTCCTCCCTATTACCTTTCTTGTAAATGGGCACAACATTCGCTAACTTCCAATCTTCTGGGACTACTCCTGTTAACAATGATTGGTTAAATAAATCTGTTAATGGTTTTGCTAGTACACCACTAAGCTCTTTTAATAGCTTTGGGTGTATTCCATCAGGTCCCATTGACTTATTTGTCTTTACTTTTGACAGTTGAAATAAAACCTCTTCCCATGAAAACTCACATGTAATAAATGACTAATTTATCCATTTTCTTAACTGAGGTCCCTTTCCTTCATCTTCATCTGTAAATACAGAACAAAATTATTCATTGAGGTAGTCAGCTAGACCTTTATCCTCTTCTACATACCTCAAGTATAAAGAACCAAGATATCAAAGCTGGACTTACCTATTTATCTATTTATTCATTTTACCTACAGACAATTTTTATTCTGTTTATCGTATTTTATTGGGAATATATTTCATTATATTTTAGTACCTCTTTCTGTGGCGCAGCCCTTCCCCATTTGTTTTCTTTTCTGTTATTCTGAAGAGTTCAGAGGACATGAAAGATAACATAAAAGAAAAGGAAGTAAAAGGAGAAAAGATCCTTATATACTCTGCATCGAATGGTAAAGATCCACGCGACAATACTGTTTTTTAAACAATGTTTAGACACAAAAAGTTCATTCTGATATTGTGAATTCTCATCAGTGTTTAATTGTAATATTTAAGGGTTAATTTAATAGGAATGGATGATAATAGCAGCAAATAAATGTTATTTAGAAAATATAGCACGTAGCAGTAGCATTTTATAATTTGCTCGCAGGTTGAGTCATTTTTGTTGACTGCAGACAAAAGCAGGATACTCTGATGTGCAACCTTACAAGAAAATTACAGCCTTGTACTTACTTATTTTAACCCCATCACACTAGAAAAGAGTGTAGTATATCAGTAGGTTATTCATTTCTTGCCACTCTGTCAGCAAAGGTCTCAGAATACCTTAAAGGCTGCACTAATTAAAAATATATCACTGCTTTAAGGGAAATCTACTATGGTCTACAACTGAGATAAGCTCTTTGACTGAATACATTATCTAGTACTCGCCTAATTAGGTGACAAGCGTTTCAGTATCACTATCTGTGACATTGTTACGGTACCACAGTTCCTTTACATATGGTTGAACATTGGTTTTATGGTATATCCGCAGAAACATGATTAAGATAATTCATCAATGCAGATTCAACAGAACTGTTCTTTTTAATTTAATATAGTATGGTTTTCGTGTTTTCACTTTTAATTTTGGTCTTATCTGCATTAACGATCTTTCACTTCCAGTTATACATCCTCTACAGCCTTGACAAATCAAGCATTTGTAGTAAAACAGGAGTGTTAAAAGCAGAATTCTCCAATTAACACAGATCTTCTGTCCTTCGGAATGCATCGTGTAAAGAGCCCTGTGGGTTTAATTTCACTTGATTAAGAAGGAGATGAGCAAGGAACGAAGTGCAATAATATAAACTGAAACATGTAAGTGTATCAACTAGTTTTTGTTACATGCATTTGCTTTACGAGCTTGTGAACATCACCACCAACCAGTTCTTTGTTAAAGCTGTTGTAATAACAACATTCCATTAAAACTATTCCTTTTACTATCACGCTATTTCTGTTGACTTTGCTACGTGAGTTTTTTCCCCTATTGACTGTTAGTAAATTCAAATTGTCATGGTGTAAGCCAAGCATGTCAAACTTGTGGCCCGCAGGCCACATTAAGCCTGTCTCCACAACACCACTACACTTGGTGCCTGAGCCTGTCTCCACAACACCACTACCCTCAGTACCTGAGCCTGTCTCCACAACACCACTATCCTCAGTGCCTGAGCCTGTCTCCACAACACCACTACCCTCAGTGCCTCTCTCCATAACACCACTACCCTCAGTACCTGAGCCTGTCTCCACAACACCACTATCCTCAGTGCCTGTCTCCATAACACCACTACCCTCAGTACCTGAGCCTGTCTACATAACACCATTACACTCTGAAAGTGCAGAAAATGAATTATGTAGAGTAACAGACTGTGCAATATGCCTTTCATCCACAACTCTAAGTCTACCAGATCCTACAGTAATCCATCTGCCATTCCTAGTACGTCTCTGCGGCAATGGCTTTGCAGCAGTTCCAGCCTGAGTTTGTTTACCAGATAATTTACAAATCTCAGACTTGAAAAATACAATCTACTGCCACAATATAGAGAACTGTCTACAGATTAGACAGTATCCAAATTTCCAAAAAGTGGAACATGAAACAAATGCATAACAACTATTACACTGAACTAAGTCTGCCATTTTAATGAGGTGAATAATTTAAACCAAACAAATCTTACATTTTTTTTTGTCCTCTGGAATTCCTCAGATTAACTCCAGTTTATCTCCAGAATATCTCCAATCACACACTTTGTTGCAGCACTCTCCAAAATATCTCCAATCACACAATTTGAAGCAGCACTCTCCAGAATATCTCCAATCACATACTTTGTAGCAGCACTTAGAAGCAGCTGCCAAGCTCTATTAGCCAAGCTAATATCTACAACTTTATATACACTCCTAAATGCACCACCCACTAGGAATGTTTAACACCTGGGTAGGCCTGTGCTTATTTGCAAACAATAGCTAATTAACCAACAATCAATAGCAAGTACCTTGCTAATCAAATCAAATGCCTTACCAATTACCAATAGGAAATCAAACCTTGTGCAATCAGTAACCTTTTCCTATAGATGAATCTTACTTACCGGTAACAGTAAAAAAGAAAATTCTTAGCAAAATCTTAGACAGTTGAAGATTCTGTAAACTTCTCCAGAATATCTCCAATCACACACTTTGTAGCAGCACTTAGAAGCAGCTGCCAAGTGCATCCCAGTAGCCAAACAAAATAGCACGGCTCAGTGTGCCACTAAATATCTCCATTTGAATAAAATAGGGAAATACATAAATCATATACTGTTGGTGGTCCATGAGGACTGGGTTGGGAACCACTGTTCTAGAAAAAAAAAACATTTAGGAAAGAGCAACAAGAATGGTACAAGAAGGGTAAGTCTAGAAACAAAGTGAGAAATCAGAAAACACATTGTAACAAACAGAGCAATCCCTAGGGAACAAAATAGTAAAAATGCCAACAGGCAGAGATTTTCAAAAGATAGGGTATTCATGTAAAGGATTCAAGGCATCCTGCTCATCATGCATCCCAGTAGCCAAACAAAAATCACATATAACACGGCTGGTTATATTTAGTCAGGCCCAGCTACCCAGTAGGGGTGAAAAGCAAAAGGCCAGTCATAAGAACCTCCAGATGTCCCAGCCTCTCCACAGAACAGCTAATAGTTTATCCAATGGTTACCAAGATTCTCTGCGATGTCTCTAATCTCACCCGCCACTCAATTGCCTCTGGCATTTCTTGGCCTCCTCACCACTGGTCCACCAAGGAAATGTGAAGGTAAGTATGCACACCATACATGCAGTGCTTAAATCTATGTTGATCTATGTTGAGAGGAACAAAGGATAGGAATGTGTTACTGGACATAATGTAATTCCTTTAGCAGGAAATATATCAGAGTTAAGGAACACAACGGAGGTCAGGGATCCCAAGGAAGCCTATGCTACTGGGATCACAAGGAAGCCACAATAGGGCACACTGAACAGATGTAAAGCTCAAGTATTTATAGTTCAGGGGTGTTTCTGTCATAATCACGCCCCCAAAATGTGAGTGGGTGTCTGCAATGACACAACTTTGCACTGATGATGTAATGATGTGGGTGTGATTTCACAATATCATAAAAAGGTGCAGTACTAAAGTGTCTAGCATCAGAAACTCTGGCAGAGGTGACTGAAGGTGTGAAACTGATGTGGTGCCTACTTGGGGCACTAGGTAAGTGGCGTAGCACTAGGGTACATATCTTTACAAGAACAAGTCTACCTGATCAGCAACAGGACTTTCAGCATGGCAGACATTACACCAATAAACATTAATCATACAGTTTGAATCTCATCAATGTTTTTTCACAATTAATAAAAGCACACTCATTCCACCTCAACAATTCTAGCATATAGTCACATGAAGAGTTTATGTTTAATCAGATGTTCATTAGATTAATATATTTTGTTAATTGCTCTTATATATCAGTGAATAAAGCTGACTCCAAGCACAGCTAAAAACACACTGCTGTGAAATCTTTCTTACAGAATGCAATGTAAAATGAAAGGTAGCCTTGTATACAAGGTTTGGATGGGAGCTGTTAACATACATGCATGTTTTGTCTTTTTTGTCTATTATTTTGCCATTTTTGCGGGGGATTTGCAACGTCTGTGGTTTCACACCTTGTGACCATATAAGGTCAACAAAAATGACAATATCTATTTTAAAGAAAAACGTCATACATGAACTATGAAGGTCACAGAATTTAACTGAAGCCACAGGTCTGTGGTTCTGAGTCTAAAAACCACAGCTGTGCATATGACAAATAAATATATCAGTATAAAATAATTCCCCTATGCCTGACAAAGCACCAACTATAGAAGTTTCGATGAACAATGCAAACTTGACAGCTCAAGGGGAATTGCATTAAACTTCAGGAATTAAACAAAATACATAAGGTACATAAACAAAAAAGTGAAAGGATTATCTTACCATCTTAAAAAAATAAAAGTAGCCAATTTAGGCATGGGGCAGGTTATGTAGCTAAATGACCTTAATTAGTCATTTTCTATGTGTTCGAATGATATTAACAATGAGAAAATTATATTGTATTGTTGCACAAAAAAAACAGATACAGAGAAAAACATCAAAAATGGAAAAAACAACAACAATATGTGCTGTAAATGCAGACAGGTTTGAGTAAATAATCCTGGAATTCATGGACACTGACCATGACCCTATTAGGTAAGTATGTTGCAAACAGACAGGGTAATGTAAATTGTGTAAAGGAATTGTTATTGTGCATTAAGCTTATCAGTTAAGCAGAAATTCAAAACATTTTGTCAATGGCTTAAAGCTGTTTAAAAAGCTGGGTGTATCATTTAACATGTTCCGCGAGCCACGAAGATCTGATTTAAATTAGTTTGAAAAAGCTTACTGGCTTATTCCAAATTCAGTCCTAATTTTCTGTACTTTTTGCATACACAAAAATGCAATGTTATATTTTACAAGGCTATTTAAAACCACCTATCTTGGCAAATAATAAAGGGGATTTAGTTACACCATGTGACCATACCATGTTTAATCCCACCACTTCTTCAAAGTATTCCAGTATTGGTGGATCCTACACTAACCTTAACACAGAAGACAAACATGCTAAATTCAATATTGACTACTAAACCTCTTCAGGCATTCTCCTAAAATATATACTTTCCTGTGGTCGGTTCTAATGGATCACCTGCAGTGGACGGCTTGGATGCTCCGATGAGGAAACTTAAAATGTAATTTAAAAAAAGTAAAACATACATTTAACCTTTTGCTACGAGTGAGTGCTCATATTTAGTGTGGAAACCCACCCTAACGACTGCTTGATTGACAGCCAGAAAGGCGTGAGCAAGTAGATTTATAAAAGAGCCATTTAGTGTAGGATACACCAAATCGGGGGACTTTTAAGCAAGTATGGGCATAAACAGGGCAATGAATGCACTATGTAATAAATGCAAAATATAACCAGTGCTAACTATAAACCTGATTTTTTGCTTTAGATTCAATGCAAAAAAAGCTAAGAATAAAAGAAAGGCATTGATGTTGGCACTTAGACGTTATCTCGTGATCTTGGTACAAGGGGTCTATGAAATATATGGCCAGACTGTTAGGTAATTTATCATTCAAAATATCACTTTTAACAGGAGCTCCCAAGCTAGAGATAGTGGATGTTAATAAAACCATTCTCGTCTAATGATAGTAGAGATTAATCCATGCCAACAGACAGCATAAGTGTATCAGCATGTACATGTAGATGTAGATAAAAAATGCTCTCATTAGTGCAAACACATGGGAATTTGTGACTTATCTTGATTGAACATTGAGAAGATTTAATCAATGTCCGTAGGGTTGAAGTGTCAAACTGAGTCTCTCGATATGTTTTCAGATTATAACTCCCATAATTTGCTTCAAGTCTATTAGTGACAGGGAATCATGGGAACTTTAGATCAAAACCATCAATGCCTTACATTTGACATCTGTGCCTTAAAGCTGATACTCCGAATTCCGAAAGCTCTTTAGCTTGCTGTGAAGTGTGGATTTCAATAACTTTTAGAAATTGTTAGCTGGCTTTCATGCAAAATGTCATGTTACTTCCTGGCTTGTTTAGCTTTGTTGAGCTAAACTAAAGAGGCAGGTGGTAGCCCAGAGCAGCTGATCTGCAAAGACTTCTCATTGAGCTGCATTGGGAAGTCTGTGATTGGACAGCCACAGAAAGTCTGGGTGGGGTTAGAAGGGCAGGGCTTGCAAAGGCTGCAGACAAGATATCTGCATCTTTTGCAAGCAGGTTTTTTTATATACCCCAAATGGAAAAATACATAATTAAATGCATACATGCTTTCATTTGGATCATAGCTACTAAATAGTGATGTTTATTTATTTTTAATTTTTTTCCGTTTGGGCAGTGGAGTGTCCCTTTAAACAAGTGAAGAATGTAG
>OW240918.1:32273442-32587807 GCA_933207985.1 Pelobates cultripes | reverse complement strand
ACAACAGACAGCATAAGTGTATCAGCATGTACATGTAGATGTAGATAAAAGATGCTCTCATTAGTGCAAACACATGGGAATTTGTGACTTATCTTGATTGAACATTGAGAAGATTTAATCAATGTCCATAGGGTTGAAGTGTCAAACTGAGTCTCTCGAGATGTTTTCAGACTATAACTCCCATAATTTGCTTCAAGTCTATTAGTGACAGAGAATCATGGGAACTTTAGATCAAAACCATCAATGCCTTACATTTGACATCTGTGCCTTAAAGTTGATACTCCAAATTCCGAAAGCTCTTTAGCTTGCTGTGAAATGTGGATTTCAATAACTTTTATAAATTGTTAGCTGGCTTTCATGCAAAATGTCCTGTTACTTCCTGGCTTGTTTAGCTTTGTTGAGCTAAACTAAAGAGGCAGGTAGTAGCCCAGAGCAGCTGATCTGCAAATACTTCTCATTGAGCTGCATTGGGAAGTCTGTGATTGGACAGCCACATAAAGTCTGGGTGGGGTTAGAAGGGCAGGGCTTGCAAAGGCTGCAGACAAGATATCTGCATCTTTTGCAAGCAGTTTTTTTATATACCCCAAATGGAAAAATACATAATTAAATGCATACATGCTTTCATTTGGATCATAGCTACTAGTGATGTTTATTTATTTATTTTTTTGTTTACGTTTGGGCAGTCGAGTGTCCCTTTAAACAAGTGAAGAATGTAGTACCAGAAAGGATTGGGAATATATGTGAATAGGTAGTAAATAGTAGGGATAACTGTGAGCCTGTTTTAACAGGTGAGTTTTGTTTAAAATATACACTTGGGTGTTTTCAGCATATCAGCAAGGTTATACACTGGAGTCAGAATTGTCATGAATTCAAGGTGAATTTAAAATTGTATGTTTAGAAATCATAGTTGAATTTTTCCTGTTGAGCTATTTTATCACACTTTAGTGAATAATAATGTGAGTTAAATAGGTAGTAATAAACACACTAGAATAGCATGATGACACTGCACTAAATGAAATGCCATTATTGATATCCTTCATGGCATACAATCTAAAAATGTGATAAAAATAGACGTGTGCATTAGTTTTTGGCTGAATTGCAAATACTCCAAATTTAGACAGTTTGGATGGTCATCGGAATCAGAAACGCCAAATGGACATATAAGTGAAAAAAATGGGCAAGCATGTTTTGTAATTCAGAATTCCACCCGTGGGAAAAAATAAATAAATGATTGGTGGGGAATAAAAACATGATTACGTGTTAGGGGTCACTAAATGCTGATTTTATTCATATATCCAGTCTAGTCTGGGTGAGGGAGTCTAGTGAGATTAAATAGCCAATGATAAGAGAACAACTGAGAGAAATATAAAATTAGAGAAACTAGTCATTTATTTACATTGGTCAGACTATCCTTGCAATAACTGTATCTATAGAGAGGAGACAGGGCCATAAGTTTGAGTAGGATAATAAAAAATATTTGCATCTAAAGGTTTTCTCTTTGTAACAGGAGCTCTGCTCAAGGAATATTACAAAAACATGCATATATTTTTCAAGCTCTTGTAAGGCTGTAATAAAATCACTATTCAACATTGTTATGAAACTATAAAGAATACAGTCCTCTATAACCTGTTACATCATGGTGAATGGATACAGTATTAACGCCACTGAAATGTTCCTTATCTGGACTGTGTCCGCTGTTAGACGATTTGTTATACAAGACTACCATCTAGTGGTATGTCTAATGATTACAGCTTTGTTAAATACATTTAAATGACTTTCCATCCTATGGTCAAACTAATCTTTTAAATTAATTATCTCAATAATGCATTAAAAATGTGTGCAAATACAGCACAATAAAAAAAATATAAAAAATGATCGTAGCTGATGTTCCTATATTTTCAGCAATTTGTAGTTTCTGCTGTAAACACTGACCAGTCTCAGACTCAAGCATGATATAATCGTAACATTTTACTGCACTGCTGAGTTTAATCCATTAGCAGGGTTTTGTGCATACATCACGAGTTCATGGGCATTGCAGTTCAGTTGTCAGTTTTCTTTTGTAGAAGAACATCCCATAAACCTTGGTCATTCAGCATCGCAGTAAAACTGAGGCACGAAGATAAATACAGATGGTTGGTAGATAAGGACAGAAATGGTAGGTTTACTTAAAAAACTTAAAGAATGTTAATAATAAAATTTAACCAGGATATCTAACTGTAACCGTTTAATATACATTTTAGCAGAACAATTTTATATAAGTTGCTAATCAGTACCTGAGCTAAAATTAGGCAAAAAAGCAATAAAGGCATAAAGGGACTCTACAGGCACCCAGGCTACTTAATGTCAATGAATTTGTCTGGGTGCAATGCCCCTCTAATTTTATCTCCCAAGTATGGTGTTTACATTGCAAGGTTTAAATACCTTCAGTGGCTGTCACTCTGACAACCACTAGAGGCACTTGTGACAAATTAGCTGATTAAAAGACTGTCATGCACTCTAGCTTCCCATTGTATTCTGATGGGAATTCATAGGATTAGCTGAGATCACCGGCGAGTAGGGGCCCAAATATTTATACGAAGTGAGGACTTAGTGTTCCCTTCCCATGTCCCCCACCTATGCCAGTGTTTGGGGGCCATAATTAATTATAATTACATGCCATTGTCCACCCCCCACCAAATAATAATAATTCGGCCCCCCAAGTGGGCCTTTTTTTTTTCCAGCGCTGGCCAGCTGCCACGTGATTAATTTGCGTGCAGAAGATTTTTCTATTTGCCTGCTAGCTGTGAATTCTGCCACCGGGCAAATAGTTTGGCCTTTTTTTTTTAAATCCAGGCTTGGAATTTAATTCTCCAAGCCTAGAATTGTTGCATTCAGCCTGGATATCAGCCGTCTGGGATGAAATTCAGACCAAGTTCAGGCTCATTCTGGGCATTTAACATTGTTTCATGTTTTTCCTTGGGCAGAGCTGTACACAGATATTTTTACTTATCGTAGACATGCATTTTTCTTTAGATTTTCAGTCACCCTTTATTTTGTGCATCAGATACAACTTTTGTTTCTAGACATTATTTCTACTATGCTACTTGCCATTTCATAGACATGGTGATATGCCAATAAAAGCATGGGCACTGTCTATCACTCTGGTACTCTTCTTAAAGGGTGCATAAATAGTCCCAGGATAAAGGGTATTTCCTGGAAGGCACTCTAGCTAAAAAGTCATTTGCTACACATGCAGTATGAAGAAAGTCAAACACATCAATAATAGCAGTTAGAGTTTGAAAATGTGGGTTAGGTTTCATGGTTGTTTATGATATTTAACTACTTGCTTTAGAGTTAGGCATTTGTGTTACAGTTAAGAGTAAGGATTAATAATTCAAAAGTTTATCTTATGATCCTTTATGTTTAGTTATACTAAAATAAGAGTGGCAAAAAGGCAGCACTGAAATGACGACACAAACAAAATAAATTAAAATACAACAAAAATTAGAGCCAAAAACAGCATGCATTAAATTACCACTAAACGCAACCAGTCCACTTCATCTCAATTAAGCGGTCTGTGTGCAGTAGCCCAGTGGTTTAAACATCAAAATTCAAAAATTGCTGTTTTGCAGAAACGACAGTGTTTCCATTGCAAGGTTAAACACACCTTAGTGGCTATCTTCCTTACAGACACAAGAGGCGTTATTCAGTAAAGCTAAGTGTGGTGATCAAGTGTTGCTCGTAGTGAAGCATTGAATTCAAGGTTTTTCTATGAGAAGCATTTGATTTGATGTGGGCACAATATTCAGCACACATTTGCATCAGTCCCCCATGCTGTCCATTGGATTGGATCATCAGCTCGAGAAAAACTCTTGCTGGATGACATCACTGGAGGCAGAATAGGAAGCAGCACCAATGGAGTCTCAGTGCTAGAAAAAAGTAAGTAAAATGATCTTTAACTAAATTTTATAGTGCATGAGATAGGGCCTAAATCTAATTATGGACTAGGGTACTATAGCGTTAGGACTACAGGTTTGTATTCCTAATGTTATAGAGTTCCTTTAACTGATCTTCTCCTTAGCAAACTCTCTGTGCTCTTCTGGAGATTTGAGAGACTAGAAGACTAGCTAGATGTGGACTGTCCTACCAAGCTTTCGAAACATCTAAGAAATGAAGTTGAAAACTGGGGCAAGTTGGTCAGGACAGAATGCCTTAGTGAATGTACTGCAGCCCGCAGAAAGTAGGATCATACTGCAATTCAAAGAATAGTATGAATGGACAACCATCGCAAAAGAGGTCCTCTGCAGTTACAATTACAGTAATAACTACCATAAAATCCCAAAGGGACTATACTTCAAACATTAGAATAATATCATATGGAGACACACTGCCATTGATCATCTTAAATGTTTCAACCCATAATATCTGACAGTCTGGAGTTTTTATTGTTTCCTTCTTCAGATGATTTAAATTTTTTTCATCTTTCTCTCAAGAATCTTACTTTTTGCATCAGCATTTTCTACTACTGGTTCCCCACTTGGGAGTTCATTAGCTCCACTTTGGCCTCACACTCTCTTTCTAGGAAACAAGACTCTATGAACTTTTCAAGAAACATTTGTGGTCACTTACAAGAAAATCACTGATGGCCCCCTGGGTGAAGTCAACACTCATTTAGAACTAATGCGACCATTAGTACAAAGCATAAAATATTGATTTAGATCTAAGTGGATCTTGGATAAATGGTTACCTTTCCAGGAAATATTCCTTCCTAGAGCACACTGTTACGATTAACTTCTTTGACAAGTTATAAGAAATTCATATTGAGTCGGTTTCTTTGTGAAAAATAAAGAAACAAAGTCAAACATAAATATTTTAGTGATTTGTTTTTATTCTAAAATTTTCATAAGTTAGTTTTAGAAAATAAATGTTTCTATTGTTAAAAATTGATTAAAGATCCTGGAAGCCAGCCGAACAATCTATTACAAACTTAGAGATGTATTTTCTCCTTTTGATTGAAGCGTACAGCCATTTTATAGCGTAACTTACCGTGGTCCATTGTAGACCATGTGGTCCATCTGCTATACACTCTCTTTCATTTCCCCCAAAAAAATCCCCAATTTTTTTAAAGGTGTGAAACTAATGAACATTACATTAAAGGACAATTTTCCCTAGTGCTATAATGAGTTAGGCACCCTTACCATGACAGTTACCTTCTAAGAAACACATATTTTAAACTACTGTTACATAGAAACACAGAAAACATAGAAACATAGAATGTGACGGCAGATAAGAACAATTCGGCCCATCTAGTCTGCCCAATTTTCTAAATACTTTCATTAGTCCCTGGCCTTATCTTATAGTTAGGATAGCCTTATGCCTATCCCACGCATGCTTAAACTCCTTTACTGTGTTAACCTCTACCACTTCAGCTGGAAGGCTATTCCATGCATCCACTACCCTCTCAGTAAAGTAATACTTGTAGACAATTTGCCTACAATAAACATATATTTATGTGTTCAGGAATTGATAATGGACAATTTGCACCTTCTTTCTTTCTTTCATTTTGGACCAGAAAACAGCACATATATTCTTCTTTAGAGACAAATTTTGTTTAATTCTAAGTTTCCTCTATATGCATTTTGCATGGTTTGGTGGAGATTACTCTCTTTAGAAGATGTAAGTGACTGATTGATATTGGAGTTAATAATCAGTTTGTAATATGTTTTAGATTACTCTATGGAAAATATAATTCGCAGAAAGAGATCTTCTAATACAGAAACGAGGAATACCCTAATCTAATAATAAAATGTTATTCTAATTTACAGTTAAATAACTAAAACATCAAAACAATGAAATAAAGAGAAATAAAAATGTATTTGCACAGAAAACAAATTTAAATATGCGCTTCTTGACATCACTAAAATTGCCCAGAAGGGCAGGATGTTGGAGACAGCTAGAGTACTAGGCGGTGTTAAATAGAATAGCTTTATTTACTAGGGATACCATCTAGATTATGTACTAAAGTGTGAATTGTTGGAGAAATTATGTGGTCACTGTCACAAACGCACCCTACTTCAAGAGTGTGCGTGACGTAGTTGTGGTGGTGAAAGGGTTAAAGTTTACTATTTGTCTGCATTAGACCGGTAATAATGACAACACCCCCCTTAACACCACCCACACTTAAGCATAATAACATAAATATTGCTCTTTTAACACTGCCACCACCAAGACAATTTATAAATGGGGTGCCTTGGTCTTAATAATAAAAACCCACTAAATGTAAATGTAACACAATATTTAAGCCATTGCAAACACTAATTAATCTCTTCAGGTAACGTGATTCTTTACCAGACAAAGGCAGAACTTTAAAGGAATATTTATGATGAGCAAAAAATAGTCACCATGTTATGCTTTTTTTTGTTATTTTTATGTTTTAAGCAATAGTTAGTAGGTATGGTTTTATTTATATGCAAAAGAATAATAAGCGCTCTCTTCTCAGGGGTGAGCAGCAGTTCACCAACAAGGTGTTCCTCTACCTTGTGATAAATGGACAGATAAAATAGAAAGGTGAACAGCGCTAAAAATCAGAAAATGTACATACGTTTTGTAGAAATACTGGCCAGCAGAGTAACTTAAAAAAAAGAGAAACAAAAATACAAATAATGGTACAGTATGTATGAACGATATAATTCCACAAGAACAAAGGTGTTATATTCACACTCACACTTTGAGGAGCTATATCAGCTCGGTGTTAAGAGCCTGGACGGAATAATCCCCGTCTATGAATTTCTTGAGGTTCAAGACCGTTGGTGAATTTATAGGTGTAAATATTCGTTACATGAAAAACAAGAGTAAAATACACCACATGGTATAGTACGTAAATATAAAATATTGTAAAAAAAAGTGGATGATCCTACTTACATATACTAGAGCAACGACCTGCTCTAGTTTGGAGAATTTCAGGTGGAATAATCCCCACCTTGGGATATAGTGGACCCAGGTATAGCAGCAAAGCAGTATTGGATAGGAAGGAGGACAAAAGGAATGACTGGATAGTTTAAAAAATATATATACTTTAATACAATAAGTAAAAAGTGAATAATAAACTATAAAACCAGTCCTGTATAAAAGTCCAAAATTCTTCCTCACTTGACGCGTTTCGCCGAAGCTTTCTCAAAAGTGAATGGTTTTATTTAAAGCATTGTTAGATTAATTCAGTAAAGCAATAATTAAGGAAATTCAACGTGAATCCAATGTGAATTTTTTATTTAATGCAGAAATAGCCAAATTGAATGCAAAATTGACTTTTGACCTTAAAGGGTTACTCCAAGTACTATGATGAATTCAGTGATGTACAGGGATCTTGGTGCTTGTAGTCTGTATGTGCAGTACTTAAGTTTGATATATAGCACATTGATACTGGAGGTGTAACTCCACCTCCAGCAATGTCATTAGCCAATCCAGAACAAGAGTGCATATTTGGCATTTGTTGTAAATATAGACAGCATGCTGGCATCAAAAGACCAATGGTGGCACAGGTCCTTCCCTTCCATGCCACCCTAGAGTTATGTGACCTAAGCAGGACTGGGCTGACAGAGGAATTGACTTTGACGTGGGATAGAAAAGTTTACCCTTATTTATTTCTTTCTTTCTTTCAGTTTTTTTGGTTGGAGCAGCCATTTGAAATTCACTTTGAATTCTCTTTCAATTCCCAACAATTTTTACTTTAGAGAATAACCCTGCCTGTATTAAAGAATATGTATGTGTATTAATAAAATGGGATCAATATTTTTTTTTACATTTTCTATTTGTGTTTTTATATTGTGCATTTATTACGGATTTTATTAATTATTTATGTGTGCATGTTTTAATATGTTCCTTGAACCCATTACTATTACTTTATGAATAATTTTCAGTTTCTAATTTTCTTTTTTACCTCTTATTTTATAGTCAATATTTTGTATGTAAAATATTTTAACTTCCCTCTTTAGTAGGTAATAAGTGATGAGAGCAAATATTAAGCAGATAGCAATCACATAGCTAGCTTAACCTCTATTGCACTCAATGCTGGTGTTAGTACTGATAGCATTTAAATGATAGTTTTAGGGTGTTTGGTGATTTCAATGGAACAATAAAATAAAAAAGGAACAAAGCAATATGCAACATAAGCACTAGAGAGTGCCAAAGAGCTATTTGCTGTGACCTGGAATGCATTGTCTGTGTGGATGAACACATTAGTGTTTGAAACAGTCACTTGAAAAGCTGCAATTTTTTGAGAACTTTCTCTTTAGAGTTGAGCGAACCCGGACTGAAGAGTTCGGGTTCGTACCGAACATTACGTTTTTTGGACCCCGAACCCAAACACGGACATATCACTGTATGTTCGGGTTGGAATTCGGTGTTCAGCGATTTAATGACACATTTTGAAAGGCTGCTGGGCAGCCAATCAACAAGCATTTGACTTGTGTACCCTTAGAAGCCATCACAGCCATGCCTACTAATGGCATGGCTGTAATTGGCCAGTGCAGCATGTGCCCCAGCTAGTAGAGGCATGTCTAATAAACACTGTTTAAAAAAAAACGGTGGGTGGGGGCCATAAATAAAAATCCCCCCAGGTGACTAGGTGTCCCCAAACCCCTAGTCACCCCCTCCCCCAAAGAAATTACCCCTACCTACCCCCCTCACTCTAAAAATAATGAGGGGGGGACCATTAGCAAAGTACCTGTAAAAAAAATAAAACTTACCATTTGATGTTTTCTTTCTTCTAAAATCTTCTTTTTTCATCCCTAAAAAAGGCCAAATAAAAATCCAGAATAACTGACACTCTTTAAAAAAAAAAAAAAAAAACGAGCGCAAAAAAAAAGAAATCCTTATTCACCCATGGAGGGCTCCGTGCAGACTGAGCTTTGCAGGGCGGGGGAAGGCTTATAAAGCCTTGCCCTGCCCTCCAATTAGGCTTAAAGCACTCTGATTGGTGGGTTTAAGCCATCCAATCAGAGTGCTCTGACAGGTAAATGAAGATACTGACAGGTAAGTCTCTGCATTTACCTGTCACAGCACTCTGATTGGTTGGCTTGAAATCCACCAATCAGAGTGTTATGAGTCAAATTACACAGCGTGGGAAAATTCTTTTCGTGCACAGAGCACTCTGATTGGTGGATTAAGTTCAGAGTGTTATGTCCAAAGAACTTTCCCACGCTATGTAAAATGACACAGAGCACTCTGATTGGCTGGATTTCAAGCTAACCAATCAGAGTGCTCTGTGTCATTTTACACAGCGTGGGAAAGTTCTTTGGAATATTCCCACTCTGTGTAAAATGACACAGAGCACTCTGATTGGTGGATTAAGTAACCAATCAGAGTGTTATGAGTCAAATTACACAGCGTGGGAAAATTCCAAAGAACTTTCCCACACTGTGTAAAATGACACAGAGCCTCTGATTGGTGGATTTCAAGCCAACCAATCAGAGTGCTGTGACATGTAAATGTAGAGACTTACCTGTCAGTCTCTTCATTTACCTGTCAGAGCACTCTGATTGGATGGGTTAAACCCACCAATCAGAGTGCTCTGAGTCTAATTGCAGGGCGGGGCAAGGCTTTATTCTGGATTTCTCTTTGGCCTTTTTTGGGGCTGAAAAAAGAAGATTTTAGAAGAAAGAAGACATCAAATGGTAAGTCTATTTTTTTTTTTTAACAGGTATTTAGACAAGGGTCCCCCCTCATTATTTTTAGGATGAGGGGGGTAGGTAGGGGTAATTTTTTGGGGGTGAAGGGGGTGACTAGGGGTTTGGGGACCCCTAGTCACCTGAGAGGTGGGGGGGATTTTTATTTATGGCCCCCACCCACTGCTCATGGGTGGGGGCAGTAGGTCCCCTCTTATTGTTATTTAGGCCCCCCCACCCACCATGCAGGGGTGGGGGCCGGTGGAGAGGACATTAGGTCCCCCCTTATTGTTATTTAGGGCCGCCGCTCGGGGTGGGGACCGGGGGGGAGGACAGTAGGTCCCCCCTCCACATTCTTATTTAGGGCCCCCACGCGTCACACAGGGGTGGGGATAATAGGTTTTATTTTGGTTTTTTTTACAGTGACCAGCCACTGGCTGCTCACTGTTTACTAGACATGCCCCTACTCGCGGCATAGCGAGTAGGGGCTGAATTTACTAATACTAAGTAATCTTTCTTAGTATTAGTAAATGTGGCTGAAAGACCAATTTAGGTGACCAATTTAGGTCTTTCAGTCTTTTGGTAGATAGCTTCCTGATACCGTAGGAATTAGGGAGTTATCTACTAAGTGGCTGCTTATGTTATGTTATTTTTAAGTGATTTCCCTATCCTCATTTGTTTGCAGGACACTTGTCCTACTCTTACCCCCATTTTACTTCCTTTTGCAGCCCTCTAGCCCTTTCCAGGAGTTTTTTTAGAGCCATTTTTGTGCCCAAAAGTTCAGGTCCCCATTGACTTCAATGGGGTTCGGGTTCGGGGTCAAGTTCGAGCCCGAACCAGTACTTTTTTTCAAAGTTCAGCCGAACCCACCGGACCCGAACATCTAGGTGTCCGCTCAACTCTATTCCTTGTAATCTTAGCTGAATTTCTGGCGTCCAGACAAAAAGTCTAAATAAATAATAGAGGGTGCACAGACAGACATAGAGGAGCAGATTAATGACACATAATTATATCTGTAATATATTGCAAATGCCTAATATGGCTGTCACAAAAGCCAAGATAAGAAATTACATTGCAAAAAAAAAACATGCTTTTTGATACCAAAATGTGAGGAACAGATTATCATGAGAAGTCATTATATAAAGGATGATCCCAATTTCTTTAGTTATGGCATGATTGTACTAAAATTGACAAAGGGTGGAACTTAGGGCAAGTGTAGGTAAATACATAAAACAAAATAGTCCCTACTTTGTTTTATGTTTTAACCCCTTAAGGACCAAACTTCTGGAATAAAATGGAATCATGACATGTCACACATGTCATGTGTCCTTAAGGGGTTAAAGAGAAATAGATCAGAAATAAAGAAAAGAAGAACAGATTGTGAAAGGAAAGAATAGGAGAATGGTAAAGTTGAGGTGGCAGAGCCAATTTAAAGATGAACAGTCTTTGTAACAAGAAATAATTCATTTTTCAAGTTGGACTCCATGGGAAATTGACACTACTGGACATTACACTGATCAGCCACAACATTAAAACCACAGATAGGTAATGTGAATGACATTAATTATATCATTACAATGACACCTGTCAAGGGGTGGGGTTTATTAGGCCTCAAGTGAACAGTCACTTCTTGCATTTCATGTGTTGGTAGCAGGAAAAATGGGCAGGCGAAAAGATCTGAATGACTTTGACAAGGGCCCAATAATGATGGCTAGACAACTGGGTCAGAGCATCTCCAAAATGGCAAGTCTTGTGGGGTATTTATGGTATGCAGTGATTAGTACCTACCAAAAGTGGTGCAAGGAAGGACAACTGGAAGAACTGAAGTCAGGGCCATGGGCACCCAAGGGTCATTGATACACATAGGGAATAAAGATTAGCCTGTCTGATCCAATCACACAGAAAAGCTACTGTACTTAAGTTGCTATAAAAACATAATGCTGCCCATGATAGAAAAGTGACAGTGCACCACAGTTTGCTGAGGATGGGGCTGCGTGGGCACAGACGAGTCAGAGTGCCCATGATGACCTCTGTCAACTGCCAAAAGTGCTTTTGATGGGGACATGAGAGTCAAAACTGGACCATGGAGCAATAGAAGCAGGTTGTCTAGTCTAAAGAATCAAGTTTTCTTTTAGAACAGGCTGGGTGCGTGTATGTCATTTTCCTGGGGCAGAGCTGGCAACAGGATGCACTCTGGGAAAAAGGCAGGCTGCTGGAGGCAGTCTAATGTCCTGAACAATGTTCTACTGGACTGAATTGCCCTGGCATTCATTTGGATGTTACTTTGACGCATACCACCTAACTAGAGATTGTTGCAGACCATGTACACCCTTTCTTGGCAATGGTGTTCCATGATGGAGGTGGACTCCTTCAGTAGGATAATGCACTCTGCTATGCTGCAAGAATCTGTGAGATGTCCTGGAACAACAAATCCAATTCACGAAGGCCCCTCATCATAACCTCATTGCAGGATTTAAAGTTTATGCTACTAATGTCTTAGTGCCAGATATCACAGGACAGATAGATATTGTGGAATCCATGCCTCGGTGCATCAGAGCTGTTTTGGCAGTATGAGTGGGACCTATATAATATTAGGCATGGGGTTTTAATGTTGATCAGTATATAAAATTCTCAATTTTTCGGCAGTTGCTACCCTCGTGTTTCATAACACCTTTCACCTGTCCAAATTAGTAACAGGTTTGTTCATATGCTTATTATCAGACATGATCAACCTCAGAATTGCAATCGTCAAAAAAAAAAGCAAAACACATTCAATTTCCACAGACAAAGTAGTTATTTTTAGAAAACTGTTTTTTAAACCAGCTAGAATCTATTATTTGGACAGACCAATTGTGTATGCTCAATTCCCATCTATATGTAATAATTCATCACCTTGCTCATATTATAAACATGGATTAAATGTCGATTTTTCTACAGTATCCATTATCCTAGACATTAAGAAATGTATGCACTAACAAGCAAATTGAGGTGAATTGATAACTAAATTGGTAAATGTGGTACAAAATAGTTATTCTTGAAAAATTCTTCCATATGGTTATTTTCCCAATTTAGCCCAATGTTGGAAAATAAAACTAATATCTGACCCTTTTATCTCCTCTCAAGCGTATACTCAAGCTTAAATGCATTATTTATTAGGAAGTTTATGATTTTTTAAATAAATGTTAGTTTCTAGGGCAGGCATAGACAGCCTTCGGCACTGTAGATGTTTTGGACTACACCTCCCATGATGCTTTGCCAGCATTATGTGTGTAAGAGCATTATAGGGGATGTAGTCCACAACATCTGGGGTGCTGAAGGATGCCTATACCTGTTCTAGGGAATAGTAGTAAATGGATTCTTTCAAGCAAACTAGAAGCAAACACAAAGTAGAAACAATGCTGAATGTGTTAATGTGGTACAAATTAATTAATGTTAATGATACATTTGCAAAATAATATATATCATGTAATTGATTTAAAATCCTAATATGTTCACCATCTCTAAACTAACAATGTATAAAGTACTTTGGAAAAACAAAAGAAAATTTGAACTTTGTTTTCACAAATATAAAATCAATTAATAAAAAATCATTTAAAAATAATTTGATGTAAAATCTCAGTCTTTACAACCTCTACAACAAGCCCTCGGTACCCCAGAAACCCAAATCAAACTGTATAAGTAGTATTTTATGAAAACAAAAATTGTGTGTGGGAGTGCAATGGTGAAGTGTATTCATAGACAAAAAAGGTCAAAAACTATTTTGGGATTTGTAGTCACTAGCTGGAGGTGTTAAATAGCCGGAGAAACGTGGCGAATGAGTTCGAGAATGAAGGATGAATTGTAAGGCAAAGTGTGGATTTACCTTGGAGAGAGGGAGAAACGGGATCTTTATTGTTCAGTAAAGCCCACCAGGATACCAGGAAATTTCCCGTTGGGTCGGCACACTATCGGGCCGGTCACTTAGTGCGCGCCGGCTCATAGGCCGTAAGGCGCAATTACAGAGTAAATCGCAGGAGAGGAAGCGCTCCCCTCCTGCCGGTCACAGAATGTAGCATGGCTGAGCAGTCAGACTGCGGTAGAAGAGATTCTGTTCCCCTACTCGGTCTGACAGGAAGTTTTTACAGAAAGCACAGAACTGTATCCTGTCAGACCGGGTACAGTGAGCAGGAGCTTCTCCACAACGGTCTGCCTGCTCAGCCATGCTACAGCAAGGTACAGAGAGAGCTGGGGGGAACTAATGGGACGCATAGGGGCTGGGAACTAATAGGACAAATGGGGGCTAGGGACTAATGGGACACATGGGGGCTAGGTGGGAACTAATGGGACACATGGGGGCTGGGGGATGGATTGAGACACATGGATGTCTGGGGGGATGGATTTAGAAGCATGGAGGGGGTGAAATGAGACACATGGAGAATCAGGGGAGTAAAAAGACACACAGAGAGGCTGGGGAAAAAAAATATGGAGGGATCTGGGAAGAAAGAGACAGAAGGGCTGGGGAAAGGGAGAAAGAGACAAAGGGGCTGGGGCCAGGAGACACATGAAACGGGCTTGGGGGAAAAAGACACAAACAAAATGCATCTTCACTTGTGTCTCCTGCTCTCCCTGTAATTTAGAGTCGACTGGTGAGAGAAACACTTCGTATTAAAGGGACTCCATAGTCACCAGAACTTCTACAGTTTAATGTAGTGACTCTGGTGTCTATAGCCTGTCCGTGTATGCTGAGCACTGAAAATGCTACCTTTTCAAAGAAAAGACAGTGTTTACATTGCTTCCTAGGAACATCTCTAGTGACGGTCACACAGACGGCCACTAGAGCCACTAGAGCCGCCACCAATGTTGAGCATCTCCATAATATGTCAAGGTAGTTCGACTGAAAAATTGAAAATCCAGCGCATTCGCTTATCTACTAAACTGTCATTTTAGTGCTGAACAATTTTCAGTTTTATTAAAAACACCTAATCTAGGCAAAAAAATATAATGGGGGTTTAGTTACAGTATATGATCATACATTGCAAGCCTGCCACAATGCCAATGTACCCCATCGTTGGCAGGTCCTACTCTGTCTGCTAAATGGTAGTTCGACTGAAACATCGATTATGTGCAAATGCACATCTGCTTACAACAAATCCACTATTTTGTTTATTTTGAAGCCCTATGAGTGCTTTTTTTGACATTCAAATTTTTTTTATTAAGGCAAGGTACGGTACAGTACAAGATAGTAAAAACAGAGCTTCGTCAGGTAAGCAAATGACAGTTGTATAACAGGTGTGCAGTACTAAGTTGGTAATTGGATAAATTGCCTAATTATATATTTATAAACAGAACAAGCTGTAGAAACGTTTCTTAACATAGAGGGTTAAGTGCTTTATATCTTTGGGAGCATGATTAGCCACGTGAACAGGGAAATTGAGAAAGGCCACTGGGTTCTGGTGAAGAATTAATAGCAAACATTCCATAATGGTAAGTCCGCTACCCCCAATGCGGGCACCCGTGGTATTGTTGTCAGTGACCATTTAAGGGTAGGGAGGTCTGTTTTAGTTGTCTTCATGAATGAATGTAGTGTGAGCGATGGCCAGAGGCAACCAGCAGTATTTTAGTAAACTTTCTAAAGCAGTGTTATGAGTGCTTTCTTTCATGTTTGAGTGATGGTTTTCACTTTTAAGGTTTTTTTTCCCGCTTCCATATCTGCACACTATGCTGGCGCGATGCTTTATGGGGCTGCTATATAATTTTTTTCCAGTACTGCATTTCATTCCCAGTCCGACTCTGGTTGTTGATATGTTAATAAGAGATACAGAAACAGTGGGGATTTTAACCGAGGGACATATATCACATAACAGTGAAAATGAAGGGGGTATGACAGAGTGACAAAGTAGATGAAATAGGCTGATAATTAGCATAGAAATATTAGTGGAGGTTGTGTAATATGCAGTCTGTATAAGTTTATTACAGACACAGGATGTGTATTGGTGTATTGTAGAGCTTCACAGTAATGTACAGTTTCTATGAGTATATTGTAGAGTTTATTGTAATGCACACTACACTGTACATTGGTGAATTAAGGAATTTCACTGTGATGTAAAGTGTATATGAATGTACTTGTGAGTTTCACAGTAATATGTAATGTGAATGAGTGTATCAAAGAGATCCACTGTAGCGTTCAGTGTGTATAAATGTATTATTGAGTTTCACTCAATGCAATGTGCAGTGTGTATGAGTGTGTTATAGAGTATTCACAGTAATATGCATGAGTTTATTATAGAGTAATGTAGAGTATTATAGAGTTTACAGTACTGTGCAGTGTGTAACATCGTATTTTAGAGTTTCACAGTAATGTTCAGTGTGTCACATTGTATTACAGAATTTACAGTAATGTGCAGTGTGTAAAAGTGTATTATAGAGTTTCACAGTAATGTGCAGTGTGTATGAGTCTATTATAGAGTTTTACAATAATGTGCAGTGTGTATGAGTGTGTTATAGAGTATTCACAGTAATATGCAGTATGTAAATGCATGAGTTTATTATAGAGTAATGTAGAATATTATAGAGTTTACAGTACTGTGCAGTGTGTAACATCATATTTTAGAGTTTCACAGTAATGTGCAGTGTGTAAGAGTGTATTATAGAGTTTCACAGTAATGTTCAGTGTGTCACATTGTATTACAGAGTTTACAGTAATGTGCAGTGTGTAAAAGTGTATTATAGAGTTTCACAGTAATGTGCAGTGTGTATGAGTCTATTATAGAGTTTTACAATAATGTGCAGTGTGTATGAGGATATTATAGAGTTTCACAGTAATGTGCAGTGAGTATGAGTGTATTATAGAGTTTGGCAGTAATGTGCAATGTTTATGAGTGTATTGTAAAGTTTCACAGTAATGTGCAGTGTGTATGAGTGTATTATAGAGTTTGACAGTAATGTGCAGTGTGTATGAGTGTATTATAAAGTTTCACAGTAATGCACAGTGTACATGAGTGTATTATAGAGTTTGACAGTAATGTGCAGTGTGTATGAGTATATTATAAAGTTTCACAGTAATGTGCAGTGTGTATGAGTGTTTTATAAAGTTTCACAGTAATGTGCAGTGTGTATGAGTGTACTATAAAGTTTCACAGTAATGTGCAGTGTGTATGAGTGTATTATAAAGTTTCACAGTAATGTGCAGTGTGTAAGAGTGTATTATAGAGGTTCACAGTAATGTGCAGTGTGTATGAGTCTATTATAGAGTTTTACAATAATGTGCAGTGTGTATGAGTGTGTTATAGAGTATTCACAGTAATATGCAGTATGTAAATGCATGAGTTTATTAAAGAGTAATGTAGAATATTATAGAGTTTACAGTACTGTGCAGTGTGTAACATCGTATTTTAGAGTTTCACAGTAATGTGCAGTGTGTAAGAGTGTATTATAGAGTTTCACAGTAATGTTCAGTGTGTCACATTGTATTACAGAGTTTACAGTAATGTGCAGTGTGTAAAAGTGTATTATAGAGTTTCACAGTAATGTGCAGTGTGTATGAGTCTATTACAGAGTTTTACAATAATGTGCAGTGTGTATGAGGATATTATAGAGTTTCACAGTAATGTGCAGTGAGTATGAGTGTATTATAGAGTTTGGCAGTAATGTGCAGTGTGTATGAGTGTATTATAAAGTTTCACAGTAATGTGCAGTGTTTATGAGTGTATTGTAAAGTTTCACAGCAATGTGCAGTGTGTATGAGTGTATTATAGAGTATCACAGTAATGTGCAGTGTGTATGAGTGTAGTATAGAGTTTCACAGTAATGCACAGTGTACATGAGTGTATTATAGAGTTTGACAGTAATGTGCAGTGTGTATGAGTGTATTATAAAGTTTCACAGTAATGTGCAGTGTGTATGAGTGTTTTATAAAGTTTCACAGTAATGTGCAGTGTGTATGAGTGTACTATAAAGTTTCACAGTAATGTGCAGTGTGTATGAGTGTATTATAAAGTTTCACAGTAATGTGCAGTGTGTATGAGTGTATTATAAAGTTTCACAGTAATGTGCAGTGTGTGAGTGTATTATAAACTTTAACAATAATGTGCAGTGTGTATGAGTGTACTATAAAGTTTCACAGTAATGTGCAGTGTGTATGAGTGTATTATAAAGTTTCACAGTAATGTGCAGTGTGTAAGAGTGTATTATAGAGGTTCACAGTAATGTGCAGTGTGTAAGAGTGTATTATAGAGGTTCACAGTAATGTGCAAAGTGTATGAGTGTCTTATAAAGTTTCACAGTAATGTGCAGTGTGTATGAGTGTTTTATAAAGTTTCACAGTAATGTGCATTTGTATGAGTGTACTATAAAGTTTCACAGTAATGTGCAGTGTGTATGAGTGTATTATAAAGTTTCACAGTAATGTGCAGTGTGTGAGTGTATTATAAACTTTAACAATAATGTGCAGTGTGTATGAGTGTACTATAAAGTTTCACAGTAATGTGCAGTGTGTATGAGTGTATTATAAAGTTTCACAGTAATGTGCAGTGTGTAAGAGTGTATTATAGAGGTTCACAGTAATGTGCAGTGTGTAAGAGTGTATTATAGAGGTTCACAGTAATGTGCAAAGTGTATGAGTGTCTTATAAAGTTTCACAGTAATGTGCAGTGTTTATGAGTGTACTATAAAGTTTCACAGTAATGTGCAGTGTGTAAGAGTGTATTATAGAGGTTCCCAGTAATGTGCAGTGTGCGTATTTATGGAGCTCCATGGTAATATGCAAAATTTAAGCATAGCAGAACTGGCACGTTGTTTTGGTGTTTGGTTTTTAACTTTGTAGTTGTGTCTTTACACAATATAGAAATGTATATCAATGCTTCTGTATTTGAAGCTATCACAATAACACTTATTTTTCACTTTTTAAAAACAAATCCGGCTAAACAAAAATTGGTAATTAACAATATGACATCTGGAAAGCACATGAAAGGATGCTGTATGATTTTTTAAAAAAAGAACACACTACACCATGGTCCTGTTCACTAGAGTGTGTAGTCATGAATGTAACCAGTAAAACTTTGTTTTTACAGCCACTGGTTGGCCCATACATATTTTAAAACTTGTTTAATTTTATTATTGCATGCTTGTAGTCTTGTTTTTAACTTGTCTATAATACATATTGTTTGTATGACACTTAGTGTGTTTTTTCATTGATTATTGAATTCTAATGGTCTAAGATAATTAACATGTCAACAGGCAAACGTAACCCGAATGATTTGTCTCAGTCTTGCCTTCTATACTACCTGCACCATAGGCAACATTTATTTGTCTTTAGACTTTCTTGAGAAGCGGTAACTAGCCAGTGTTGCACACATACACCAGATATGAAGTGCACACCCCAAATGTACTATTTAGCAGCCAAAAAATATTGAATTTTTAAAACTGCGATGTAACCACAGTATTTGACGGTTCTATTTGACTCTCAGATATGAAGTGCACACCACGAATGTACTATTTAGCAGATTAGCACCCAGAAAATAAGAACGTTTACAATTGCGCTGTAAGCGCACTATTTGACGCTTCTATTTGACTCTCAGATATGAAGAGCACACCCAAAATGTACTATTTAGCAGACTAGCACCCAGAAAATAAGAATGCTTCAAACTGCTCTGTAAGCGCACTATGTGACGCTTCTATTTGACTCTCATATATGAAGAGCACGCCCAAAATGTACTATTTAGCAGACTAGCACCCAGAAAATAAGAATGTTTACAACTGCGCTGTAAGCGCACTATTTGACACTTCTATTTGACTCTCATATATGAAGAACAGGCCCCAAAATGTACTATTTAGCAGATTAGCAGCAAAACAATTAGAATGTTTACAACTGTGCTGTAACCGCAGTATTTGACGCTTCAATTTGACTCTCAGATGTGAAGAGCAGGCCCCAAAATGTACTATTTAGCAGTTTAGCAGCATAACAATTAGAATGTTTACAACTGCGCTGCGAGCGCACTATTAGACGCTTCTATTTGACTCTCAGATATGAAGAGCAGGCCCCAAAATGTACTATTTGCAGTTTAAGAATTTTTACAACTGCGCTGTAAACGCACTATTAGACGCTTCTATTTGACTCTTAGATATGAAGAGCACTCCCAAAATGTACTATTTAGCAGATTAGCAGCAAAACAATTAGAATGCTTACAACTGCACTGTAAGCGCACTATTTGACGCTTCGATTTGACTCTCAGATATGAAGAGCACGCCCCAAAATGTGCTATTTAGTAGTTTAGCAGCAAAACAATTAGAATGTTTACAACTGATGTAACAATTCAAAAAGGGTTCAAAATCCTTGCCTGGAAATTATAGACCTGTGAGCTTAACTTCTGTGGCTGGTAAAATATTTGAAAGGTTATTAAGGGATAATATTCAAGAATTCCTTGAGAAGAACATGGTTATCAGCAAAAATCAGCACGGTTTTATGAAGCACAGGTCATGTCAAACTAACTTGATTGCGTTCTACGAAGAAGTAAGTAGAAGTATAGATCAGGGTGTTGCCGTGGATGTGATCTATTTGGATTTTGCCAAGGCATTTGATACAGTTCCACACAATAGATTAGTGTTCAAACTCAAGGAAATCGGTCTAGATGAAAATGCTTGTTCTTGGGTAGAACATTGGCTTAAAAACAGAGTACAAAAAGTTGTCATTAATGGTAAATTTTCAAGCTGGACAGAGGTGGCAAGTGGTGTCCCTCAGGGGTCTGTTCTGGGACCCCTTCTATTTAACATGTTTATAAATGATCTTGAAGACCGCATTGAAAGTCATGTTTCAGTGTTTGCAGATGACACCAAACTTTGTAAAACAATACAATGTGAGCAAGATATTACTTTGCTGCAGAGGGATTTAGATAGACTGGGGACTGGGCACTCAAATGGCAGATGAAATTTAATGTTGAAAAATGCAAAGTTATGCACTTCGGCGTAAAGAATACACAAGCAACGTATACCCTTAATGGAAGCGAATTAGGGATAACAACACATGAAAAGGACTTGGGAATTGTTATAGACAACAAACTATGCAACAATGTGCAATGTCAATCAGCAGTGGCCAAGGCCAGTAAGGTATTGTCATGCATGAAAAAGGGCATTCATTCTCGGGACAAGAATATAATTTTGCCTCTTTATAAATCACTGGTAAGACCCCATATTGAATATGCTGTGCAATTTTGGGCACCTGTTCTAAAGAAGGATATTATGGCACTAGAAAAAGTGCAGAGGCGGGCTACAAAACTAATAAAAGGAATGGAACATATCGGCTATGAAGAAAGGTTAACAAATTAAACCTATTTAGTTTAGAAAAACGTCGCCTGAGAGGGGATATGATAACATTATACAAATATATTCGGGGCCAATACAAACCATTGTGTGGAAATCTATTCACAAACCGGACTTTACATAGGACACGAGGCCATGCGTTTAGACTGGAAGAAAGAAGATTTCGTCTAAGGCAAAGGAAAGGTTTTTTTACTGTAAGAACAATCAGGATGTGGAATTCTCTGCCTGAAAAAGTGGTTTTATCAGAGTCCATACAGATGTTCAAACGGCTACTAGATGCATACTTGCAAGAACAGAATATTCAAGGATATAATCTTTCAATGTAGGGTAATAACTGCTTCATCCAAGGATAAATCTGACTGCCATTCTGGGGTCAAGAAGGAATTTTTTTCCTAGCTTGTTGCAAAATTGTGCTTCAAACTGGGTTTTTTTGCCTTCTTTTGGATCAACAGCAAAAAACTAATGTGAGGCAGGCTGAACTTGATGGACGCAAGTCTCTTTTCAGCTATGTAACTATGTAACTATGTAACTGCGCTGTAAGCGCACTATTAGACGCTTCTATTTGACTCTCAGATATGAAGAGCAGGCCCCAAAATATTTAGCAGTTTAGCACCCAGAAAATAAGAATTTTTACAACTGCGCTGTAAGCGCACTATTTGACGCTTCTATTTTACTCTCAGATATGAAGAACAGGCCCCAAAATGTACTATTTAGCCGTTTAGCAGCAAAACAATTAAAATGTTTACAACTGCGTTGTAAGCACACTATTTGACGCTTCTATTTGACTCTCAGATATGAAGAGCACCCCACTAGAGCACCCCACTGATGTACTGTTTAGCAGATTAGCACCCAGAAAATAAGAATGTTTACAACTGCGCTGTAAGCACAGTATTTGACGCTTCTATTTGACTCTCTGATGTGAAGTGCACTCCACTAATGTACTTTTTAGCACCCAAAAAATTTTGTTTTAAAACTGCAATGTGACAGCAGTATTTGACGCTTCTATTTGACTCTCAGATATGAAGTGCACACCACTAATGTACTACACTAATAAGAGCTCATTTGCGTGCGGCGCTACGCGACTCCAGCTTATATATAGAAGCTGGGTCACATGCTGCACTGGCCAATCACAGCCATGCCATTAGTAGTTAAACGCTTGTTGATTGGCTGCCTGCAGCCTTTGAAAACGCGCCATTAAATCGCCAAACACCAAACTCCAACCAGAACATACAGTGATATGTCCGTGTTCGGGGCCAGGGTCCAAAAAACATAATGTTCGGTACGAACCCGAACTTTACAGTCCGGGTTCGCTCAACTCTAAATTCAACGTTTATAAAACAGCAATAGTATCTTTTAAAAAAGGTTTACACTACATTTCCCATTATACACCAGTAGTGCCTTTCATCTGTCCAATTAGTGCTGACACTTGCAGACACATTGATCAGTGCTTGCAAAATAATATTGTTTTTCCTTCTTTTGGCCTCATGGTGCGCACACACGATTGGCAGCATGAAAGATGCTTATGAGCAAACATGAAATTGTGTCAACACACATTACATGAGAATTTACTTATACATGAAAAAGAACTTGAATTTTATCCTCGTCAGTTTTTACTTGTTGGTTTTAATTTTTTTTTCCTTTTTGGGGGACCTTTTTACTCAATATGTTTATAATAATCATATACATAGTTTATTTCTGATAAAATAACATGTGTGTTACTGATGATCAGAATATACAAAATATTACAGTTTGTTGTTACTTTTAAACATATTTAAGTATTCTATTTTTTTGTCAGTTATACCGGGTGGGCCAAAATTCAGAGTAGGGTTTGAGGAGGCAATATATTTTTTATTAATGAACAAATTTCAATGATGTTCTATACAATGAATGTTTGGGGTATAGAGATTTGTTTGACTAGGTATGAAAGATGACATCTTTTAAAGCTGCCTCGAATAGTTGGACTCTTTCAATTGCATTGTTCACATTTGTTTGTTTTTGAGGCTCAAGCACACGGATTTCTGCATAGATATTCTCCTCTGGTTTGTTCACATCCACCCACTTCTTCAGATATCCCCACAGGATGTAATTGGGTACTGAAAGTGTGGCGGCCAATTAATCTGGGAGTTTCTTGTAATTATCTGCTCACCTAACAGTTGTCTGAGGAGGTCCATTGTATCCCTGGCTGTATGGGCATTAGCCCCATCCTGTTGAAATCACAGTTTTCATTTACATTTAATTTCTTTATGTCAAAATAATAGACCTGCCATTTTGAAAGTAAAATTCCCAAATTCCTACTCGTTGGTCCTTCATGAAATTCACATGATGAATCTCGCAAGACTCAGTTATAATATGTACCTGCAACATAACAATTGAACTGCTAACAAATAAGTTATTTACCTGTGAAATCCTACTCTCAATTTTAGCCCACCCTGTATAAGTAGTCACTATTGCCTTAATAAAAATGGTTTTATGGAAATTTTATATGAAATTATACATTGACATAGTGATACAAGCTTAAACAAATGTGCTACTATTAACAGATACTACAATATGGTATACAGGAAAGCTAAGATTAGTCAAAAGCATAATGCGAACCTGTCATTAAATTGTCAGAAATTATCAAAAACTGTCACAAGTTATGTTAATGACAAGTGTATGTTGAAGAGTAGGGGTAGGCTTAAAACATCACACAGCCTTTTATTTAAATGTATACATTGCAAAATAATACAAATAGAAATATTAACATGCCATCTTTAACTATAATTAGTCCTAAAAATGATGACAGCTTTACTTTAAGATAAGGATGCTTGTAATTTATACATCTTAAATTAAATATCTTCAGCAAATGTATAGAGTAACACCTGTTTTGCAAATACTTCTCATTGAACTGCATTAGGAAGTCTGTGATTGGACAGCCACAGAAAGTCTGGGTGTGTTAGAAGGGAAGGCTTACAAAGGCTGCTGACAAAAGATCTGCAGCTTTTACAAGCTATTTTTAAATATACCCCAGTGAAAATAAATGCATAATTAAATGCTTGCCTGTTTTCATTGGGTGTATACCGTATTTATCGGCGAATAACACGCACTTTTTCTCCCAAGAGCGCTCAGGCGGCTGCAGTTGGTTCTCACCTCTCCTGTAGCGTAGCCGAGCTGCTCTGCTGTCCGCGGTGGCCGGCCGGAGTGATAGGAAGGTGCACGCTCAGTGTGCACCTTCCTGTCAGTCCGACCGGGTACAGGAAACAGAAACTCCTGTTCCGCGCGGAACAGGAGTTTCTGTTTCCTGTACCCGGTCGGACTGACAGGAAGGTGCACACTGAGCGCACCTTCCTATCACCCGGCCGGGCACCGGGACAGCAGAGCAGCTCGGCCACGCACAGGGGAGGGGGGTAAGAGGGGGGGGAGTAAGAAGGGGGAGGGGGAGAGAAGGGGGAGAGGGGTAAGAAGAGGGAGGGGGGTAAGAAGAGGGGAGTAAGAAAGGGGTAAGAAGAGGGGAGGGGGGGAAGAGAAGAGGGGTAAGAGGGGGAGGGGAGTAAGAAGAGGGGGAGAGGGGAGTAAGAAAGGAGTGTAAGAAGAGGGGGAGGGGGGAGTAAGAAAGGGGGGTAAGAAGTTCTTTATTTGAAATTTAAAGGACCACTCTAGGCACCCAGACCACTTCAGCTTTATGAAGTGGTCTGGGTGCCAGGTCCCTCTAGGATTAACCCTTTTTTTTATAAACATAGCAGAGAAACTGCTATGTTTATACTGAGGGTTAATCCAGCCTCCAGAGCCTCTAGTGGCTGTCTCATTGACAGCCGCTAGAGGCGCTTGCGTGCTTCTCACTGTGAAAATCACAGTGAGAGCACGCAAGCGTCCATAGGAAAGCATTGTAAATGCTTTCCTATGCGACCGGCTGAATGCGCGTGCGGCTCCTGCGCGTGCGCATTCAGCCGATGACATCGCGAGCAAGGAGGAGAGGAGGAGTACAGCTCCCCGCCCGGCGCTGGAGAAAGGTAAGTGTTTAACCCCTTCCTCTCTCCAGAGCCCGGCGGGAGGGGGTCCCTGAGGGTGGGGGCACCCTCAGGGCACTATAGTGCCAGGAAAACGAGTATGTTTTCCTGGCACTATAGTGGTCCTTTAAGTTTTTTTTCCCTGAAATTTCCTTCTTAAAATGAGGTGCGTGTTATACGCTGGTGCGTGTTATACGCCGATAAATACAGTATATAGTAAACAGTGATTTTTTTACTTTTGCATTTTGATAGTGGAGTGTCCCTTTAAATTTATTAAAAGGCCTTTAGACATGTATGTGTATTTAGATGCCCAATTCAGGATTATTATATTATTTTTATATAAATACTAACATGTCTTTCATTTATCCTCTAGACTGTAAGCTCATTTAAACAGGGTCCTCATCTACCTATTGTTCCTGTGTCACTGTGTAATTGTCTCATTTACTGTAAATGTCCCCCACCTTCCTTTCACAATATTGTAAAGCGCTGCGGAAATAGTTGGCACTATATAAATACCAATAATAATAATGATGATAATAATAATCGCTGTCATCATGTTAAATACACAACCCTTTGTAATATGGGTGCTGTCCATGGTACTACTGACAGTGCTATCACATGGGACCATTGTTCACATTCATGATGGTGCATTTTTTGTTTCTTCCAGCCCTGTGCATTCACTCTGCTTTCCATATAGTTTAGGATTGAGCAACACTGCTCATGTCATTGACAAGGATGAGACAAGGATCAGGCTACATTCTCTTAAGACAAGTAAGAAAGCCAGACACAATGTATCACCCCCCTTGCAGAGACTGCCTTCAGAGCAGACAATTTATGCCTTAACTACAGCCAATTCCCAAACCTGGTTGGCTCGTGTAGAGATAGCGTAATCACAGAGACAGCTGCAAAGCAACAGCACTGTCAGTCATATTTGTGTGTAGTTTATAAGGTTCATTTATGTTATCTTTTTTTTTTTCATCTGGAAGCAAAAGAGAATAATTATCTAACAATGCTTTTAGGGCCGAGGGTGGAAGCCCCACAGAATTCCATTCACCCCCCCACCACCACTCCTAACAAATGTTATACAGCTCTGTCTATAAGCAAAAAAATAATAATCCTGACTACAAATGTAAAACATATATTAACACATACATTAATATTTATATTATAAACATACTAAAAGAGCAATATTAAACATATAAATTAGTACCAAAGCCTATAGTTGATAATAGTGTGTATATGGGTAAGACTGGGCAATAAAAAAAAATACATGTCATCCTGTAGGGAGTTTTTTTGTTCTGCAATTTAAATCATGAGATATGCTCCCACAAGAGTTTAACCCCTTAAGGACACATGACATGTGTGACATGTCATGATTCCCTTTTATTCCAGAAGTTTGGTCCTTAAGCGGTTAATGGAACACTCCGAGTACCATAACCACTATGAAATGTTTTAGTGGTTATGGTGCCAAGATAGTCCTGGTGCCCTGAAAGTCAAACTGTTAATATGTTGTTTTTTTAATCCAGTTTATTCTGAACAGTGGTAGCATAGGTTTGTATATAATACACATAATTGCTAATAGCATACGCTATGTTACAGTCACTCTGATTCATTGTATCTGCCTGACAAATGCTGAATTGTTTGCCTTTGAGAGTTACTTCTATGCTGCCAGTGATTTAAATACTTGATTCAATTCAAACTCTCCGGCATCCTTGTCTGAAATGTCTGGGGAAGTGTGAGGTTCGGCTGCCCTTACGCGTTCAATAACTGCAATAAGAGAGGGAAACAGTTAAAGGTAAATAGAGTAAACTCCTAAAGCAGATCTGCAGGGTGTTTCTTTCAGCAAACCAAGTCTCTTGACGTAGAGGCCTGAGAGGTCTTTAGCCTGAGGTTTGACAAGAAACCATAGCTTGCAACTAACTACAAAAAAGCCAGCAGAAGTCACAAATGCAATACATGGATAAAATGAGTACAATTATGAAAAACACAAACCAAAGCCTGTTTTTAAAGTCCTACAGATACATGACTAAGTATAGTCTTGGTGTAATTTGTTACATTTCAGAACATGAGTCATCCAATGCTCTTCAAGAAAATATTCTAAGTTTAGTGTCAACAAACATAACCATACCTTATAATATTACTTAATAATAGTTACAATGATATGTAATTGGAGAAATGTGTTGTTTTTCCTCTAATGAATAAGATCTATAAAGGGTTAATGATGTTTTATTTTTGTATGCTTATGGTACCATTCATTTAAATTTGATATTGTTTGATAGCCATTTAGGTCATGAAATCAACTGTGTAAGAACTGTTACGTCAATCCGTCTATCAATCGATTAATCTAAACAGGCATTGGAATCTATCCAATAACCTTTTTAGACTGGAATATACATAAAACCTGTTGGCAATGACTTCACCTATCCGTGCTTTGGGGCATGTAATCATTTGTGTCATTTGAAATGTTGGTTGGTGGAAGCCTAACTCTTAAACATATAATTTAATGTTAAGGCAGAATTGCAACTTGAGTGGCAGTAGGGGGCATGACGGTGATGCAGTGCACTATTGAAGTAATGCCAGGTCAGGGCCTGCAAGTCCCAAGAATGGTCAGGTTGGCATGCATCTATAGCTTGAAGCTAAGCTATCCAGCCCTCCATTGGACATACTGCTGAAACTCTCTCATATAGACATTTTGTGCAATTCAGTTATATTTAATGACACAGATTAACTGTGCTTCTTTTAAAGAAAGTTCAGGAGTGATAAAAAAAAACGTTCATTTAAATATGTCCTTGCCGTTAGCAGACTCTAAGGGGTAACTGTCATTACAAATACCACTTAATCTTAAATGATTGAGAATCTAATTTTTTCAAACATTATGCTAGCAGAATTTTAGCAAATGTCTTGGTTACACAACAACCCTCCTCCAGATAACTTAGTCAATTCAGTCATTGCCGAACCTGTGTCGATCAGCATAGAGATGAGAAGGCTGTGCACTGCATGCTAGTTATCATGTAAACTCTTCTCTAGACTTCTCTTCTGCTTGAATTCAGCATAATGCAAATCAAGACCTACAAGAGTAAGTAGGGATGAGAGGCAGGCTCCATGTGACAGCAGCACCAGCAGCAATAAGAAAGGAGAGAAAGAGCCAGAATGATTTATTGCAGCAGGTTTGGACATGCAATCTGAGAATGGAGAGAGAGAAAGAGAGAGAGAACAGATATGTTTTAATAACACAAAGCCATTGTAAAGTGTTGGGGACTCTTAACCTATTATGGGAAGCAAATATGTGCTTCCCAAACAGGGGTATGCAGTAGAGGTGGGTATCATAGCAAATGTAATACCACTAAAAAGCTATCGACAATCTGAGCAGGAGACAGGGGAAAGGTAAATTTAAATATTAGCTTATAATAATATTAATTGAAGAAACACTTAAATGTATAACATGAGTCAAGACAGATATTTAGAAAACATCAAACCTCTATCTGCCACGACAAGTTCACTTTAACATCCTCATCATTGCCGAAACCCTTACTAAAGCCGTCAGACAATGTTTGCAAGGATACAATATAATTGCCAGCTTTGACTGAACAATAGCATCAAAATGTATAAAATGTATCATGTACCACTCTTATTTGTGCAGTGATCAGCTGCTGTCTTCATCCTAAAGAACTTAATGGGACGTAGCGACTATTTCACATCAGTGAGTCATAATCAGGAAACAACACCATATATTCCTTTAAAAATGTCTCACTTTATCTTCGTATTTGTGACTTGGTGGGCACTTACCCAAATGTTATGAGTTATGAGCTGCCATTGAATGAAACACATAAGGCAGTAATGGCTGCCTGATTAAAGGACCACTATAGTGCCAGGAAAACATGCTTGTTTTCCTTACACTATAGTGCCCTGAGGGTGCCCCCACCCTCAGGGTCCCTCTCCCGCCGGGCTCTGGGGAGAGGAAAGGGTTAAATCTTACCTTTTTTCCAGCGCCGGGCAGGGAGCTTTCCTTGTCCTCTCTGCCTCCGATTCTGCTCTTCGGCTGAATGCGCGCGCGCAGGACCTGCGCGCGCATTCAGCCAGTCTCATAGGAAAGCATTTACAATGGCGTCTTCTCACTGTGATTTTCACAGTGAGAAGCACGCAAACGCCTCTAGCGGCTGTCAATGAGACAGCCGCTGGAGGCTTTAGAGGCTGGATTAACCCATTTATAAACATGGCAGTTTCTCTGAAACTGCTATGTTTATAAAAAAAAGGGTTGATCCTAGAGGGACCTGGCACCTAGACCACTTCATTAAGCTGAAGTGGTCAGGGTGCCTAGAGTGGTCCTTTAAAACCAAGGTTTTGGCAATGTTTTAAAATGCTGGAAGATGCTCAATTTCTTGGCTACATTGTACATCCCAACTGAACATTTTGTTTTCATTGAAAGCAGCCTCATTGAATGTATCTTAAGTATCCTTGTCACAGGATTTGCATAATTAGTTATCACATTCAGTGATGCCTCAATGCCTCTGTTTTGGTGAAGGTTGGTCCAGTTGGTCCAGTCAGCCTTAGAAAGTCGTGTCATAAAATGGAATCACTTTGTTATGGAAGGCCTGTCCACAGGTGGTCCCCATTCTAAATGTACTGAATACTGCATTAACATTTATGAACATAAACTATAGATTATTTTAATAATCTTCTCTAATTGTGTGAGTGCTGGGTAGGTGAAAGCCCCACTTTAAATCTTTGGACCATGTTTTTTAAATGATTTTGAAAACAGGAAATGGGAGCTAGTTATATGAACAACTGAAAAGCTCACAACTTAATGAGTTACGCAGCAGAAAGGCTTAAATTCATCATTAAAACAACATAAACAAAACACTTACACTGAATGTGTATGATGCACTTACTTTGGTAAAGTCTTTTTTAATCCTAGTATCTGGTGTACAAGAACAGATTTTTATGAATAAAATATTTTCTATTTTATCACTGAGCACTATTTCACAACCTTTTTTTTCAGTCAAGTACCACTAGTGATGGATTATTCCAAATATCAACCAATAATACAACAGTTATCCACAAGTAACAGCAATCACTTCCTGACAAATATAATTTATATGTGAAATTTAACAGACAGCAATGTCCTATCAGAAGTACCCTGCTGGGCCCACGTCCTACAAATTGTATAGAACTGTCCTAAAGAGATTATCTGACAAATGCTTTGTTTTCCACCTATTTAGGCACCGAAAGGAGTAGCAATTTGTTAAAATTAAATGTTAGGATGACCTGTTTATTACTCTATTATTTTCCCAGAATGCATCAAACGTAGTCATACCATACCAACCCTACCAATAACAATATAAAATATAGCCTTGGTTTAGAGTGACAAAATCATAAATGTTTTTTTGCATTCTATTTTAATTTAACAATTTCAGTAAACTAATCTCTGTGGCAATGATGTGATTAAACCAATCTGCTCTACTGTAATTACCGCATTTCCTTTATACAGACCAGAAACAATGTGGCATTCACTGACACATTTTCTCCTTCTGCTGAAGAAACTAAGGATTCTCCATTGAGAAAACGTGTTTTAATCAAAATCATTAAATATCTGAATGATTTAACACAAATCTTCTACCATCCATCTGGGATGCTAGAGTCCATGTATTATTTGTTTGTACCTTGAGCCATAGTGAACTGACAATCAATTAGCCAAATTTAGGACAAAAACTTGTTAGAGCCTTTGTAAATAGCATTACAAGAACAATGACATCCCCAAGACATCACCTGACTACCTGGACACATGCATGTGACGAGACCAATCTTGCCACTGTGCATTGGAGGAGCCTGGTTGCCCGCCTGCTGCCTTTAGACTATGGCCCCATGTTAAAACGCTTTATTTTCCCCTGTGAAGACACGAAAGTCGGGTCATTTGGTGCTTGCCCTGTTTAAGCAGTGATACCCTAGATAGCTATGCCATGGAGCCCATTCATATAGGGAAAGACTTTTGCTCCATGGCAATTGAACTGTATGTGTGTGCTCTGAGCGCCATTCAGTAATAATGTGAGCTTAGACCTAAGCTATCTGGGCATATGTTGCATGTCTGTATTTTATGTCATAAATGTAACCTTGTGTATTTTATTGTATTTTACTGTCTTTTTGCTGCCATGTGTTCAATGGAGTTTTGCCTCTGTCTTTGGAGATAATTGGATTACTTCTAATTATCTCCAGGATAGAAGACTCTGTGGAACTGGTTTTGGGCAGAAAAGCCATGCTTCCTGTGGTCACAAAGGACTACGATCTATCTTTTGAACCACTGGACCAATTTGTATGATTTTAATGTATGTTTTTATTTATTTATAAATGTAATTTTATGTGAATGTGATGCATACTTTTCAAGTTATGAATAATGTGAAAATTTTTATTTCTCTGCTTGTGCTAAATTACATTACCCATTGTGTAAGGTAATTGAATCACATGCAGAGGGGAGGAATTTGTGTGGGAGTGTCTGAGTGTATTGTATGTGTTTATTGGTTGTGTTACAAAACCCTGTGGGTGGTACTAATGTGTAAGAATGTGTACATAAGCACAATAAACCCACAGCTCTGTCTGTTCACTGCTTGACCCTCAACACGGAGCTTTGTCTCGTTCTTGAGGGGATTTACTGTATGCTGTTAGAGACTGATTGCCAGGAGTGTAAGCTGCTTGGGTGCTTTTCCTGTTCAGCTGCTAGCAGCTATTCGTGAGGTTCCAGTTCTGGAATTTGGAGTGCTACTTGGTATCCTGTTCGGGAGTTTGGTTTTCTGCAGTAGCTGTGCCTGCATCTCTGAAAGGGGACGATCGCCTAAACGGTTTTAACCCCTTGTGTGCAAAACGGTCCGTTACAATTGTTGGCAGCGGTAGGATCGTTCCTACAGCCAGAAGGACAGCTACAGGAGACACCATTCCATGGATTTTACAATCTGAGGGCAACGCATGTCTGAGTACAGTGACCCTGACAGCACCAGGATGGAACAAGCAGTGGCGTACAGCTACTCAAGGAGAGAGTTTGACAATATGATGCAATTGCGGCTGAAGTTCTTCGGACCCAATCCAGCTGAGAAATACGTGAAGTTAGTGAGGAAACTAGTGTTCAAGAATCTGCAACACCGGGCAGAAAGAGAAGGTCAGCTGGCACGTTGGGAAGAACTCCAGCGGCAGGTACTGCAGGGAATTGGGATCCCAGTCTCCATTCCTCAGTGGCAGTGTGATATGCAGGGAATTGGGAGCCCAGTCTCCATTCCCCAGCGGCAGTGTGATATGCAGGGAATTGGGAGCCCAGTCTCCATTCCCCAGTTGCAGTGTGATATGCAGGGAATAGGGAGCCCGAGCTCCATTCCCCAGCGGCAGGCTGAGTTACAGGGGGCAGAGACAAGTGCTCCTGTCCCCCAGCAGCAGTGTTCCTTGCAGGGAGAGGAGAGCAGCGTCCTCCCTCCCCAGTGGCAGGGTGAGCTACAGGGATGCTGGGCAGTCGGCTCAGATCCCCAGCGGGAGATATTACAGGGAATTGGGAGCCCAGTCTACATTCCCCAGCGGGAGATACAGCAGGGAATTGGGACCCCAGTCTCCATTCCCCAGCGGCAGAGTATCCTACAGGGAATAGAGAGCCCAGTCTCCTTTCCCCAGCAGCAGGACTCTGTATTGGGAGCAGAGACAGTCGGTCTCACTCCCCCGCGGCTGGAAGTATATATGGGAGAGGAGCTTGTTACCCCCTCTCCCCAGCAGCAGCTTAATGTACCATGGGGAGACAGTAAGCCCCACAAGATGGGACCGTGGTCTCTGCACTTACAGCACAGGGGGTAGGGACGGTCGGTCCTGCCCCCCAGCGACAGGGCTGTTTGGCCAAAGGGGAGATAGTCGGTCTCCCCCTCCAGCAGCAGAGCTGTGTATCCAAAGGGGAGACAGTCGGTCTCCCCCGCCAGCAGCAGAGCTGTGTATCCAAAGGGGAGACAGTCGGTCTCCCCCTCCAACAAGCAGGCTCCAACCAGGCTACTCCCGTGGTAGCGCTGGCACCAGGACAGAGTACCGCTGGTCTCTGCTCACTCAGCAACCCACCAAGGAAGCTTACCAGTCACCCACACAGCCATGGTGAGGCACCTGGACATGGACAAAGTTCTCCTCTACCTAGGTGTAGTAACCAGTTATTGTGGGTGTGCTGTATTACTGATTGTGTTTTGTGGGTGGGCTTCTGGACTAACAAGGACACTGACCGGCAGGAGGTCAGATACCCTGTTAGTCTGTTTGGAAAAGGGGAGAGATGTGACAAGACCAATCTCGCCACTGTGCATTGGAGGAGCCTGGTTGCCCGCCTGCTGCCTTTAGACTATGGCCAGTGGCGTACATACCAGGGTCGCAGGGGTCGCGGCTGCGACCGGGCCCGGCCCACCAGGGGGCCCGGCCGCCCCTGCGACCCGGTATGTACGCCCAAGGCCAGCCTCTTCCCCTGGGGGGCCCAAGAGCCGACCACCCCAGGGCCCCCTGAGGCTGGCCCTGCTGACCCCAGCGGGCAGGTGGCCGGTCTGGCAGGTGGGCGTGCGAGGGAGCACTCAGTGCTCCCTCTTCAGCTCCCTCGCGCACCGCACTGATACCGGAGCCGGAAGATGATGTCATCTTCCGGCGCTGGCATCCCTACGCAGCGCGCGAGGGAGCTGAAGAGGGAGCACTGAGTGCTCCCTCGCGCGCCCACCTGCCCGCTGGGGTCAGTGACCAGGAGCCCAGCAGCACCACTGGACCCCAGGGAATCCCCCCAGCACTCCAAAAGGTAAGGAGGCTGGGGGGATTAAATTTGAAAAAAAAAATGTGTGTGTGTGTTAGTGTATGTGTGTGTGTGTGTGTTAGTGTATGTGTGTGTTAGTGTGTGTTAGTGTATGTGTGTGTTAGAGTGTGTGTGTGTTAGTGTTAGTGTATGTGTGTGTTAGTGTGTGTGTGTGTGTGTGTGTTAGTGTGTGTGTGTGTTAGTGTGTCAGTGTTTGTTTGTGTTAGTGCATGTGTTAGTGTGTGTGTCAGTGAATGTGTCTGTTATTGGGTGTGTGTCTGCTAGTGAGTGTTACTGTGTGTGTCTGTTACTGAGTGTGTTTGATGTCTGTTAGTGAGTGTGTGTTTGTCAGTGAAAGTGTATGTATGTCTGTCGCTGAGTGTGTCTCTGTCAGTAAATGTGTGTGTCTGTTAGCTAGTGTGTATGTGTCTGTTCGTGAGAGTGTGTGTGTGTGTCTTCAGCATTTACCTTTCTCCAGCGGCGGACTCCCCAGTGTCTGCCACTCAGCTCCGAAATGCACATGCGCGGCAAGAGGCGCGCGCGCATTTAAACCACCCATAGGAAAGCATTACTCAATGCTTTCCTATGGACGTTCAGTGTCTTCTCACTGTGATTTTCACAGTGAGAATCGCGGAAGCTCCTCTAGCAGCTGTCAATGAGACAGCCACCAGAGGCTGGATTAACCCTCAGTGAAACATAGCCGTTTTCACGGCTATGTTTTCACCTGCAGGGTTAAAACTAGAGGGACCTGGCACCCAGACCACTTCATTGAGCTGATGTGATCTGGGTGTCTGTAGCGGTCCTTTAAGTGTGTGTGCATACCGCGGTCGCGGGGTCGCAGCCCTGCAACCCCTGCGACCAGGTGCCCGCCACCATGTGTTGCGACCCCGACCCGCGCTGGGTAAGCGCACGGGGGGGGGGCCCACGGATCAATTTTTGCACCGGAGCCCCATGGGTCATGTGTACGCCACTGACTATGGCCCCATGTTAAAACGCTTTATTTTCCCCTGTGAAGACACGAAAGTCGGGTCATTTGGTGCTTGCCCTGTTTGAGCAGTGATACCCCAGATAGCTATGCCATGGAGCCCATTCGTATAGGGAAAGACTTTTGCTCCATGGCAATTGAACTGTATGTGTGTGCTCTGAGCGCCATTCAGTAATAATGTGAGCTTAGACCTAAGCTATCTGGGCATATGTTGCATGTCTGTATTTTATGTCATAAATGTAACCTTGTGTATTTTATTGTATTTTACTGTCTTTTTGCTGCCATGTGTTCAATGGAATTTTGCCTCTGTCTTTGGAGATAATTGGATTACTTACTAATTATCTCCAGGATAGAAGACTCTGTGGAACTGGTTTTGGGCAGAAAAGCCATGCTTCCTGTGGTCACAAAGGACTACGATCTATCTTTTGAACCACTGGACCAATTTGCATGATTTTGACGTATGTTTGTATTTGGAGTATGCTGATTCTGAAAATGTAAATGTGATGCATACTTTTCAAGTTATGAATAATGTGAAAAATTTTATTTCTCTGCTTGTGCTAAATTACATTACCCATTGTGTAAGGTAATTGAATCACATGCAGAGGGGAGGAATTTGTGTGGGAGTGTCTGAGTGTATTGTATGTGTTTATTGGTTGTGTTCCAAAACCCTGTGGGTGGTACTTGTGGTGAGTGAAGTCGAGCCTGCTGGGCTAGAGTTCACTCTCGCGAGACCTGGAGCGTTGCCATGGCAACGCTCCGAATCTCGCGAGAGGAACCCGGCGGAGCTGTAAGTTAAAGATCCGCCGGGGTTCCTCTGTTGGCAGGTTGGCTCCCTCCCTCTCTCCCCCGGCGGCCGCACTATCCTGCATGTGGGCCAGTGAAGGAGATCTCTGATCTCCCCACCGGCCCACTGTAGACTACTGCAGGGCCGGCGCTCGGATAGTGCCGGCCCTGCAAAGACCGGCAGGAGAGATCATGTGATGTCCCTGCTGGCTTCGGCCCATGGCCACCGCGGCCCACCGGGCATTTGCCCAGTGTGCCCAATGGCCAGTCCGGGCCTGCCCCAGATGCTGATATAATAGAAGGTTTAGATTGTAGAATTATAAGATTCATTATAGACAGATATTAATTGGCAACATCAGAGCTTACAGGACAACTGTCACCCAAAATTTGAGTTGAGATCATTACAATACTTAACCTAACTTTAGAAACATAAGCTGTGGTTTTTATCATGTCAATGTAAAATATTATGAAAAATACTTACCTACCTCATCCTTTTCTATTTTTCTGCCTCCATGTTGGTCCTCCGACAGTCAGAAAGTTCTGTCCATGACTACTGCACCTCTATAGTATTTCTTCCTCATGCCATGAGTGTAGCATGAGGCAGAAAATATCATAGAGATGCACCAGTTATGATGGGACTCCCTGACCAATGGAAGACCTGCATGGCCACAGGAAATAGATGAGAATGAAACAGGAAGTAATTTCTCACATTTTATTAAGACCTGTTTAAACAAATAGCTTTTGTTTCAATAGGTAGGGAAAGCATTGTAATGAGTTAAACTTTATTTTAGGTAACAGTTGTCTTTTGACAAAATAATACCTGTCTGAAATGAATCTACTAATTCTTGTACAATATTTGAAATGTCACTGAATAAAGGAAACATACTGCAACATGTGCACATTTTCTTAAGATTATTTTCTAAGCATAGAACATATTGAGCTCACCTACGAGACAATAATTCTTCATCCTTTCTATGAACTGTCATAGAATCACCATAGCAACGTAAGTGCTACAGCTTTCTTAGTTGTGACTTTTATGTCTTTGTAAATTACGCTTTGAAGATTCAAAATAACTTTTGCTATGATATGCCAGGAGAATATTTGATCTTGTTTCTAAAAAAAAAAGTAAGAATAAAAGAGAATCATGCTCAAATTATTCCATTAAACATTTAGAAATGTAAAGCAAATGACAGAGGATTAAAAGCCATACAAGTCTCACATCTATTAATTTCAATTTGATATTTTATTTCACTTTACTGTTTATTCATTAAACTGAGAATTGCAGAAAAATGTCAATGGAATTTCACATTTTATTAAGAAATAATACAATTCTAAATTTGATGCAATAGTACATTTTAAGACATGACGGGAAGCTTCATATTTTAAAAAGAAAAAAAACCTCACTTTATTGAAAACCTCCAAAAGCAGTACAGATCACAAAAGGCAGTCCTGAAACACTTACTTCCTCTTTCTGTGCTGCTCAGCCTCCAGGTCACAGTATTGTTTTTTTTTTCCTGCCTATGTATGCTAATTGTAGTTATTCCATTGTGTAGAGTCTTGTTTTACTTCTTGTGATTTGTACTATTCCATTCTGGACTTGATTACCTTTCATGCAGTCCTCACTATCTTTCACTTTGTAGCACTTCACTTGGAGGACGGGGAACTGCAACAAGGCATTCTGGTTGAATAAATGATATACGTGTGTGCATCCTCCCTGTGTCCAAGGGCGATAATCATAGTTGGTGTTGACTAGGTTCAAACTATATAATGGGGTAGCTACTGCCCAGTCGAGTTTGTAACCCAGATGCTCTTTAGCTTTGTACCATACCTCCTATCAATGTTAAAATTCAGATTATAAATAACCAACAAGGCTAGGGTTAATGTACAGTTTTCCAGATCAGTACAAGAAAAAAAAAAGTTACCTACATACTACCTCAAATCTCAGTAGACATTTTGCCTTTTAACTAAATTTTAGCAAGAGGAATTGTTAGAGTAGTAACTTATACCTTATTTCCATGTGCAGTGATACCAAGTAAACTCTTTTATTTTAAGATATATAGTGTCAGGGGCGTGGTACGGAGACCAGGATCCAGTATGCCTGAAGATGGTAGAAGTTACAGTGTGAAAATGAACAGTCAGGGTCTGGTGCAGGGTAACCACACGCCCCCTGGTGTTGAGCACCAGGGTTTGTGCGGCCACATACCAGGGTCCTGATGCAGCTTCTGCAGATGCCAGGAACTGAAGAAAGGAATGAACCCAGAAAACCCAGCATAATGAAAACCAGACATAGAATAGATAACCAGAAAAACCAAGAAAAACTAAACAAGAATTGTAAAAAGAGTACTGGATGCCAGAAGCCATAGCCAGAAATGATCCGCAGAATGGAACAGGGCTTGGCACAAAGAGTTCTGGATAGTGTGCAGGTAACCTTTTTTGGTTCTGTATTGTTTTTATATGTAGGCAGATAAATACTATAGTCATTGCTGCTTGCTAGTAGAAGTTCGAGTGTAGGACTAATTTCAAGCTTTTTAATTTTAAAAAAGCGTTCCGTCAACCTGAGGCCCCTCTGATGAGCCAGGTCGATGAAACACGCTCGTCAGGGGTCCTATCTGCTTCTTAGTATACTTTAGTAGAGAGCACTCTGATATGCAGTTATGAGGACTCTACCACATTATTTTTAATGCAATAAAGTGATCACGCTTATCTAGGGTTCATTTGAAGTATATTCAGCTTAGTTTGGGAAGCAGAGATGGGTGCCCTTGAAGGCACGGGGGGTGGGGTTTTTTTAAGCATTTATTTCAGATTAGACAAAGTAATAGAAAATCGAATACAGTTTATTTTGGATCCATAGTACTGTAGATCTTATCTCCCTGTTTATATTATTCTAAATATCAGTTAACACTATATGAAACCTATGCAGGGATTGTGGGTGTAATTTTGTTTGAACTAACAATTGTGTAGCCACTTAGTTAAGATGTTTGAATCTGACTTTAGAAGAGTTGTGTTGTTCACACCTTCTAGTGGCCATAATAAGTATATTTTGTATATCTATGACATACCTGTAGAGATACACCACAAGCAATGTTCAGGAGTACTTTTAGCAATTTGTGTGTTTTCTAAAATTGAATCTTTTTTTCTATCTTTTAGATTAGATGTTCATTTTCAGTAAAATGTATTTCTTTTTTCTAATTTTTAAACCTATTTTGTCTGGATCATCGACGGCGCCTTACTAGATGAGTAAAACATATTGCTTTTTCTTTCTATGACTAGTTTCCCTTAGAGGCACACTATTTTTGGTTCATTTTGTTCAGTTTCTCCCATGGGGTTACCCCCTGCTACTAGTGTATCCCTTAGAACTATTGGCTTGAATTTCTTTAGTAAATAATCCTGTACATTTTTACCTCATCTTAGTCCCCATCATTTACTGGATAACAAATAGCCTTTAATTTTTCAACGGAATGAGGATTATTCACTGGGAGTGGGCAAAGTTTTGTATGCACTCTTTTCTTCTTTTTTTTTCATTCACTTTTTATTTAGGCATATTTATCTTAAACACACATTGTGCCATAAGTTAGTGGCAAAGACATAAGCGAACATGTTATGTTAGCAGATCAGAGCACTTTTATATGGCGATTGTTATAGACTAGTCAAAAAACAAAAGGTTGTGTGTTTTGTCACTAATGAGGAGAGTATGCCTATTTTTAATTGGTAAATAGTCAAGTGAAACTCCAGTGCGTCTATGCGGAGCCCGGAGGAAAGAACAAACTTAAACTTAGTAACAGCTATAGAGCATTACGCCTACAATTACTAGCATTAACTGAAACATGGCTCTCTCCCTCTGACACTGCTACCCCTGCCTCTTTATCCTTTGGTGGTCTTCAATTTTCCCAACTCTGAAAATAAAGGTAGTGGTGTAGGGTTTGTGCTGTCACCTCACTGCTCCTTCAAACCTCTACCCACACCCCCTTCCCTCTCTTTCTCATCATTTGAGAGTCATTCAATCCACCTTTTCAAACCCATCTCTGCTAACATTGCTGTTATCTATCGTCCCCCTGGTTCCCCACTTCTCTTCCTTGACCACTTTGCTGTCTGGCTTCCTTACCTCCTCTCCTCTAACATTCCATCTGTAATTCTCTGAGACTTCAACTTTCCCATTAATCCACCCTTGACCCCAGCAGCCTCATTATACTTTACTTTTTAGTACATTTGACAATGGCAAACTTCTTCCAAGGAAAAGGTCATGAGTCTTGGGTGCAAAGTGGTATGATCTAATACAGACATATTATAATATAGGCACAAATAAAATAAAAATTCCCTAACTAAAGCCATTAAAATAAAGTGGGGTTGTCTTGCACATTAAGCATGCCTCCCAACAGTGCTGCTTTCAGAAGGACAGTTCCAATTTCCGTATCCTGAACCACCATTCCGCTTTCGTTCCCTGGTGTTGAATATCATGAGACACCAGGGAATTGTCTCTGGGCAGCACAGAGTGAGTGCATCATTAGACACACTTGCGTTGTGAAACAGACACTAGGACCCTGCAGAGAGATCTACAGCAGTCTTCTCTGCATGGTCCTGTCAGTAAGAGTCTGATAGGCCTGCCACTTTCTCAAGAAGGACCTGTCTGTTTTTTGTTTCACCGGTTAAGCAAGTCCTGTCACTTGTGACACACCCTTGGGGCCCACACCTGTCCTGATTTTATACCACACAATGTTGGGAGATAGGATAAAGGGAAAAAGTAGGGAAACAAAGCATTAACAAGAAATGCATCTGATCTCTCCAGGGAAAGTAATTATTTAGCTCCAAAACCTAGAACCTAAAAAGGCTAAGCTGGAAATATTTATACACTAACACAATCAGGCCTATAAAGACATTAATTATGACTTCTGTATTATTTATGGCTATGCTTCAGAATGCTATTTGATAAATAAAACCGTCAGTGTGTTCATCATACTTATGAGCCCTTTGGAACCATTAAAGATGTCAGGATGGGTGATTTAAAGTGTGCACAGAGCAAGAAGGCAGTGATTCAAAGTATAATTTTGTAAACCGTGAATTGTTAAAACCCAACTGAAAAATTCCAACAAAAATTGCTGAATAAACCAAAGAACCCAACTATTCTATTTAAGCTTTTTATGTTCAGTTTTCAATATTATGATTAGTAAATACATCTCCAAATGAATATAGATGAATACTTGACAGGAGACCTAGATTTATCTTAGACTATAGTCCCATTAGCAGGCTAATTAATCAACTAACTGTTCTCAAGTATATGCCTTGTAAATGTAATATTTTAATTAAAATATCTCCAATTATGAGGATGATTTGCATGTCTGGCTCCCATCAGGTGCAAAACCTTTTGGAATTACTTCTGACCAGCATCCAGCTTCTGTAGAGATGCAGAAATGTTATGCTGGTCACACAAGTCATTTAATGGTTGAGAGCATCAGCTAAGCACAGTCAATGAATTAACTTCTGTGCAAAGAAACATGCACAGAATTGACTTTGGCCAACCTGGAACTCTTGTACTCTGCAGGCTGGTGATGCTGTGAGAGGTGGAGTTACACCTCCGGCAAAATTATAACCACTTCAATACACTGAAGTGGCCATGGTGTTTCCAGCAACCCTTTAATTGCCAGTGTGTAGCTGGGAATTAACACAACATAAAACAGCAGCATATGTTATTGGTATGGAGCTGCCCAATCCATAGAAAATAAAGCATTGTATATTTTTAAAGGGGCACTCTATTACCCAAATACAAAAATAAATAAGAATCACTGTTTAGTAGATATACCCAAACAAAGGAAAACTTGCATGCATTTAATTATGTACTTTTTATTGGGGTTACATCTAAAAACCACTTGCAAAACTCTTGTCTACAGCTTTTTCAAACCCTCCTCTTTTAATCCTGTCCAGACTTTCTGAGGCTGTCCATTCACAGACTTCCCAATGTAGAAGTCTTTTCAAACATATATACATATGAAAAATAGTTTAAATGAGAGAACAGGCTTTTATTGCAGTCTGCAAAGATGTTCATTAGAATGCTCAGAGTCTACCTTTGTTACTTTGCTATGTTTCTATATGAATGCAATGTGGCTCTACCAGGTAAAGGCTGTGCTAGAGCGGGAAGACAAGTTAAAGTGAACTTGCCTCCTGAATTCTTCACATTAATGAATTTTAATCAATAATTTCAACATAATATTGTTTTTATTTACTATTTTATGTTTAAAGCAGGTTTTTCAGTTGGTCAACAATGCTGAAAAAGTATCTAGATTTCCGTTAGATTTACTAAAAAAATGTTCCTGAGAACATATGATACCAACAGATCAATCAGAACAAATGAGCCATTACGCTCCCAGGATTACATTTCGTAGGGATATTTGACCTCTCCACTAACATGTGCCATCTGTTTCATACATAATAAAAGGATAGCTACAAATAATTTATTCAGTTTTAAAAAATATATATATATTTTTATAAACAATATGATGACAAGATACAGAATATTTAAAATACTATATTCTAGTGCAAATAGATATTTTTGATGAATGAGAACCTCCAAGGATATTACTATATACCTGCATCCAACCATTCCACTATCACCTTTCTCCCCTTTTCATTCTTGGAAACCTATATATCTTACTTTTTTCCACTCCCTATAATTGTCAACATCATATACTGCCCAAACCTCCCCCCATCCTCCTTCTTGTCTATCTCCTCTCCCCCCATCCTTCACCCTTGTTATTCTTGGTTACTTTAATGTGCACCTTGACAAATATTACCACATTATTTCTTTCCTCCCACTTGTTTTTTCTTTTGGCATGTCTCACACAGCGTCCCCAAGACATGTTCATGGTGGTAACCTTAGCTTCCTTCTTTTTAGTGTCTCTCTTGCTGCTGCCCCTTCAAGACTCCTCATTCCAACTGGTGACCTACTTTTCTCTCATCTGTCACTACATACCCTTATACCTGCTGTTCACTCACATACACTCCCCCTATTATTTGCGGGAACCTTTGATTCATTAAAATATCTTCTTTAACTTCCATGGTTTCATTTCTTCCTCCCCAACATTCTCTGCTCTATTTCCCAATGATTATATCTCTTCTGTAAGTGCTGCCCTTTCCTCCTCCCTTGTTATAATTATCCCTGTCCAGCCTAGACCCTAGACATCTCAACCCAAGCTTATATTTGTCACTCATCACCTCCTCATCCACCTTACCGGCCTTCAATCCCCTTTTCAATTGGTGGACCACTAACCAAGAAGTGAGCAAAGCAACCAACTTCAAATTATTAGTTACATCACGTTCTCCCACCCATTGCACTTCTTTAGCACCATAAACAATTATCTCCAACCTTCTCCTAATTACCTCCTTCTCAGTGCACTCACTTGCATCTCATTTCTCGAAAATCTAATATCAGAATCCACATTTGATTTTTATCTCCCCCACTATTAATCTCACCCTGTCCTCCTTTCTTCCCAAAGACTGACAATGATTGCCCCATTTTAAAGGGATCCCACCCTATCACTTTCAGTGTTGATCCATTTACATACACTCCACTTCTTACAGGCATTCTACCTTACCAATCACTTTTCTTCTGGATGTTATCATAGTGCTTTCAAAACAGACGTTATTTTTCCATTTCTAAAAGATTGATCCCTTGACCCTATTTTCAGAAAGCACACTATCCTTCTTGATTGTAAGATCATGGGGTGTCTTCCATAGCACTTTGTTGAAGATGCTGCAGGCACTGGATTCAATCTCATGGGCATGGTCCTCTGATCATTTTGTATCTTTCTGTCTAATTATGTAGCCCTCTGCCTTATGTTATTTAAACTTTTGTAAAGCATTCTGGTTAGAAGTGCTATGTAATAACTGTAAAATTAATAAATCTTGATTTAACTCAGTGGCTGCTAATAGCAATATTAGGTAAAGCATACATTGAAATATATAGTCATAAAACATTTGCTTCTTTTAAAATGCATCCCCGATTTTAAAATAAATGAATGTAGCATCAGCTAAATATTAGTACTCAAAGAGTTAGCTATCTGTGTAATTACCAGCTGTTTATTCTGCTGATCTACCACTTGGGAACCCGGGTGGTATAATGGTGTGGATTGATATCTGCTCAGTTTGCCGAAAAAGTATCATCTTACAAGAGAAAGGAGGAACTTAATATAAGTGGAGTGTAATGGATCACCTGGCACCCCGACTGGGTAGCTCCGTTGAAGGATGCTCCTAGCGCTTCCTGAGGACTCCAAGCACTGCAGCAGACACCACAACCATCGAACTGGAGAAGCATACGAATGCTCTCAAGCATATGAATGCTGTAAGCAGCTGAACAGGAAAAGCATACAATCAGCTTACACTCCTGGCAATCAGCATACAATTCAATTCCCCCAATAACGAGATGACACTTCGTTTTGAGGTCAAGCAGAACTGTCTGTACTGGCACATACAGCCTCCCTTATTCACAATCCACAAACATAGCACTGCCCACAGGGCTTTGAAATACAACCAATCAATCCGTACAATACACACAGACACTCCCACACAAAATCCTCCCCTCTGCCTGTGATATGATTACTGAACACAATGGTCAATATAATTATCACAGGCAGAGAAATACAATATTATAAAACATATCACAGGGACCCCAAAACATGCAATAACCACATAAAAGTATATCCTCAGAACCGGGGGATCTGGGTGAACCACATATCCAAAATTCACCCAGATCCGTTCAGTAATTTGGAAGATATAGTTTACTGCAGATTCCGCAGAACATATACAGGCTATATGAAAAATAATTACTGTATAATGTGTCCTCTGTTGTATAGTTTAAAACTACTGCACAATGTCTTTGTGCACCAAATACCGCCGAGATGGCACTGTGTAGAAAAGTACAAACAGTGTCTGTGAGTTAAAATGGCCGCCATCCTTTGTTCTCACCATGTGCTTCATCCATTGTTCTCACTATGTGCCTCTGATACATGAAATGGTGGCCACCCAGTAACTCTACAGTTTGTCTGTTAGTCTATCCAGTCGAACCAACAGATGAAACACATGGGGAACAGTGCAACAAACGAAGGGAATCATAAAAAATGGACAATAGTCATATTTGTGCACAATCTCCAGTTTTGTCACAGGGCACAAATAGTGTTTTCAAATGCCATGTATTCCAGGGCCATAGTCAGAAGGTAGGAGGCGGGCAAGCAGCCCCCTCCAAGAACACGTGGCGAGGTCTGTTCCGCCACATGGAGGTTCTCTACTTCTTTTCTGAACAGACAAGGTATGCCAAAAATAATCAATCTGGGAAAATATCCAAAATGTTACAGGATCCTCATATAGTCTTTATACAAAAAAAGATGATAGCAATAGCTATCATGCATCCAGAACAATGAGGGCCTGGAGTCCATAAACTTTAATAAATTAGTGTTATTTGAGTTTCAGTAAACCTCACAGGGAAAAGAAAACCGCATCTTCCATCACGTTTCCATTAATATAAACCATTTAGAGTTAAAATACAGTTTTTTCAGATCTTGATGCTTTCAGTTGCTCTTTTTACATGCTCATAAGCCTATCATTACTTTGGATACTGATGAAATTTGAATATGCCCTTTCAGGTAAACCATGTTAATGATCATACTTTACAATGAAAAATATTGTTCTTTGCTGCATTGTTGCAAGCTTTCAGTAGTTCACTGCTTTCCCATTTCTAACTATGAGAGAATAAAGTCAGCAGTTTACACCATTCCCATGTGGTAGGATGGAACTTCTAGTGTTGGAGGGTTACCAAATGTTTGCTTAGAGGTAAATAGTAGACGTACCTAGGGTAGCAAAGCATAGAAAAGTGTGGCTATGGGCTGACAGCTTTATATATAAGACTCTACTCTAAGCATTGTCATACAACATGCCCCTACTCTGCTGATAGAGTACAGGTCTGAGACACCTGTCCTACAATTCAATTCTGTCCAATTTCTAAAGTCAATCGAGAGCATTTATACCCATCTGCAAAAGGGATGCCTTGGAAGTCCAGTGGTGTTCGCGCCATCGAGTAGCCGATTTTAGTTCCAGGCACTCGACGACCAAACACCGCTGGGCAAAAGGAAAATCCAAGACGGCCGCCACCTCGTGGTCGGTAGCCAAATGACAGCCACTCAGGAAATCAATTAACCGCTGATTGCTAAAATGTTGCAATCGGTTAATGGGAGCCACACGACCCCCTGTGTGTGGGCTCTCATTCGGTACTTTATTCGTTTCACGAACAGTGTGGGAAGTCACTGTTCATGAAACTACCATAGGAATGCTAGCGGATTTCGGCTGCTAGCATATGAATGCTCTCTATTACAGGTATACATGGATACATAAATTAACAGAATATAACCAGCTTTTCTAAGACAACCTTTAGACCTATGACAATACAATCTAAAGTGGCTAGGTTTGCCACATACGTTAATGATTTTCTTTATTTAAAAATACCTTACTGTCCTTTGATAAGTTGAAACTTATATTTAATTTAGACAATACTTTACTAGACCAATATAGAGATGTCAGATCAGCTAAAATTGGCCTTTAATAGCAGAGATTTTGACCAGTAAATGATATCTGTGACATTTACGGACGTAGAAAATGTTTATATACATAAGCCACTTCAACAACATAACATTTCACTATCTTATTCATTATCTTTATCGACCCCGAATATTAAGTTAGACTATATGTTAAAGTGGTAGAAAGAATTGTAAATCTCATTAGACTAATCAGATTGGCATACAATAGCAAATGTATTACAAGGAAATACACATCACATTACAATGTGCATCACACTGTGAAAATTTCAAAATCGCCATGTTATTGGAAATCTCTTGAGATTCCTCCAAGAAAGGGAATCATTGCAATGATTTTGGAGTATCAAGACTTCAAACTAACTCTACGACATTCATCCTTTATATATGACCAATTGGGACAGGTGTGAGATGATTGGGTTCAAAGGATAAGATTTAACAGATAGCATTATTAATTTTAATACCTAGATTTAAGTAAGTATTATAAACAGTGCCATTAAAAATTTTTTATATACATTTAATATATTTATCAACAACTAAATATGTGTTATGTGCACATTTTACACACTATTATTTTTTTATCTCTTTCCTCTTGTCCTTTATAACCAATTTCCCCTTTTTACTATTTTGCCTTAGTTTGTATATCGTGTTTAATGCAATGTATCGTATGTAGTATATTAATAAAATATGTATTGCATTATACAAATGTAAATTTTAAATTTAATAAACAAGTATTTGAAAGAAATCACTAATGCGGAAAATTTGCTGGACATATTTTAATTGAAATTGCATTTTTTTCGAGAGAGAGATAAACTATTTGAAAGCTACAATTCTAAGACAAGTGAAATTATGTGTCTCTATTCCCAATTATCCAGTGCTCTTCCTTCTATGTCTCTATTACTATTGGATTTTTGAAGAGTGAATAAAGAGTGTCAGTATACATGGAGAGCTATTGTGCCTGAACTTATTTTACCTCTATTTAACCAATAAAAACATACGCCGGTTACATCTTCATCGTACGAGGTGGAGAAGAGGGTAAATATCTGCCCTGATCTTGAGTCAGAGGCATAGAAACATAGAAACATAGAATGTGACAGCAGATAAGAACCATTCGGCCCATCTAGTCTGCCCAATATCTGCACCATCCTCGTTGCTATTACCTACCGTGTCCCTGTATTTTCACGTATACAAAATAGGATTCTAAGGAAGAATCCGCAGGGCAGATGATGCTGGCTTCCAAAATATTCCTGTAGCCATACATAGAGATATCATAGCATCTATTCTATTCCTTAAAATGATGTATATGGTATAAGCTGTCATGATTGACAGCTTGTTTCCATTGGTAGGCTTTTCAGAGGTGATCTTGGCTACTTCTCTCTGCTCCTTCTTAAGAGCATTACTGTGGAAAAAGTACTTTGAATTGATTATTGTTATTAAAACTATAATGATTTTAAAGCAAACATGAACAGTTTTTAATAAGGAATAAATCTTTATTTAAGATGGCCATTTGACAGATTTTCTTTAAAACACAGGCACCCAGTTTAAGGTCACTTTTTATATGAAGTAGAATTTATGGGTATTTATTCAAACAAACAATACATTACTAGATTCACAAATCAGTTGATAACAGAGTGGATGTCCTTATTTACAATTCAGATGGTGTGTTAAACACTGATATCTATCAAAAGCAGGCTGACATGAACAATCTGTTGCTAGCAACTAGTTACCATCCATCCTCGAATCCTGATTGATCACCTGCCAGTCCACTAACAGCTTTAAGCAAAAAGACCAGAGCTACAGCCAGCTCTTAAAAGAACGACCGGGAGGTATGACCTTAACATGCAACTATGAAAAATAGATATTTGGAAAAGGCTAAATCCATGGAGATATCTTGGAAGAGAATGTGACACCTTTCAAACTGAGCAGCCTCTGGAAGAGTTGGTAAGTAGTTACGAAAAAGTGATGGATAACTCATCGCACATTTCTCAAAATGTCACACTTTGTTTTAGAATAGTAAGTGGAGCTGTGACTAGTGGTCTGGCCAACGTTGATATTGGTTTGGTGACTCCACAACTTATTAGTAACTACTTATAAAATGTGGTATGTTTATCAACATAAATTAACAAAACATATGTTTACCACATTTACCACAGAAAATGTATTAAGGTCCTCTACAAAAATGTATGCAAGGTGCCTCTAACATCTTTTCTGAAGGTATACTTTACTCCTTTTCGCTATCATTATGTTTTGAAGATTCAATAAATTGACATATTTCCCCCAAATAGATATGTTGTTGTTTAATTTAGTCCTCAAGAGTTTAGTGAACAATTTATTAAGTCAGTGTTTTTATGTATTCTAAATTGTTATTTCAAGGCTACTGTCTAAGTCTTAGTCCCCTGAATAATCATCCATTAGTGTTTCTTCTGTAGATGACACAGGTAACAGAGTTCATGTGCATGCACCAAGCTCTAATGCAACCATCGGGTCATCTGATTCAATACACTGAGACTTCAAATTGGTAATCCAGTTTGTGTTTCCATGGTACCCAAGATATTATAACTGGACTTTATCAGTAGATAGAGGTTTAAATACTTAATTATCTTGCCATATCTTACTGATCAAACCCAACTCTCATTTCCTGAATCCTCTCAGTCATTTAGCCACGTTCGACAAAAAAATAAATAAATAAATAAGGGTCCCCAGGCCCTAACTTTGTATAGCTAATATGTCATGCTAAGAAAATGATAGTATCACCATTTATTAAGCTGTCGCATTAGCAATACGGCTGGCAAATGTGCCAGGGCATAGCCACCAGTTGTAGTTATGGTACTTAAAATAAAATATTTAATTATATTTAATATAAAATAAGTGGTAGTGAATTGTAACCTTAGTAACAGACATTCTTCTAAACTCACTTATTTTTCATTTCGCTTTTTTTTTTTGCATAGCTCTAAATGCATTATTGATTTAATATATTAAAAATTGAGTGTCAGTTCTTGGCAATTTTGTCTATTTAAAGGAATGTGGTTGCAGAAGAGGAGGGGTTTCGGAATATATATACTGGTTGCAAATAAATAAACGAATGGGAGAAAAATTAAATATAGCAAGAAAATGTTATTTAATGAGGCCCACTAATTTATACTTTGCCAAAGGCCCACTATTGCCTTGAGAATCATATGCATGAAATGGCAAAACAAAGATAATTATTGAGTTTAGAACCAATTTAATCTCACTAGTGTTGTAAAAATAATAACGACTTTTTTTAGCCTTGGCTTTTCGTTTAAAGAGACACTCCAGGCTGGAGTTGACCTAATTTTAGAACATTATGAAAGTAGTGACTGTATAAACTATGAAGGCCAAAACAGAACCACAACAGATATTGTGAAATCCCTTGTTTGTTTTGTAAATCTGCAGTTTTAGTAGGGACCAGTGGCTGGAATTTCTCAGCCAGTTACTATCGTATCACTGGACTCAGTGGCAACTATTGTGTCTATACCTAAAACTCTGCTTTCCGAGGTTTTAATCCCTTATGGACTGAAGTCATTTTTCACTATACGATTATAGCATATTTGAATTTTTTACTGTTTTATTGTGCAACCATAATTAAAGGGTTACATCAAGCACCAAGACCTCTTCTTCGAGTGTGTATGTTCACTAAGAACTTTGCTGCCATAGATTTAACTCCACCTATGGCAGTATCATTAGTCAGCCCAAAACCATTTCCCCCTAATTAATCTCCACAGCAATATTTCCCCAAATTACGCTATCCTTCCCAGCCACATTTCAGCAAACATTTTCCTTAAAAGAGCATGGCTTGTCATCCATATGCTACATGCACATTCTCAATCCCTATCACCCACCCTAATATACATTACATACATCTACTTTCCAATGCAAATATCCAACTCCAGTAATATTCACACAATCTACCTTATCACATACCCACCGCCAGTAATATACACACAATCTACCTTATAACATACCCACCGCCAGTAATATACACATACTCAGTGGTAGAACTAATGTAGAAAGGGCCCTGTTGTAAGAATTTTTGGGGGTCTCCCACTAGCACAAGCATGGCCAAAAGGTAGAGCCCAATCTGTCATACAACTCCCATAATGCTTTGCCAGGTAGGATTTACCATCCTCGCAGAGCTGTTTGTGAGCTATGTTGCTGTTTTAATGTAATCGTGTTCTTGTGTGTTTGAATCTATGTATATATGTATTTGTGTGTAGTGTTGTTGTTTGAATGCAGTAGTATGTTTGTATGTACTGTTGCTATTTGAAAGCAATAGTGTGCTTGTGTGTAGTATGTGTTTTTGAAAGGGTTTTTATGCAGTGTTTGCATTTGATTGCTGCGATGTATGTGATTTCTGCACATATACACATACACTGACCCATACATACATACTTAAACACACACATATACACATACACTGACACAAACACATACATATAAGCACACCCTGAAATACACATATATACACTGACACATATACACACAGATATACACACACTGACACACAGAGATGCACACATATACACACAAATAACACATATATACACACACTAACACATACACACATATACACACGCAGAGTTAACATATGCACCCACACTGACATAGATATACACATATACACACAGGTAATACATATACACACATATGTTCACAAATCTACACATACTGACACATACACACAGATCACAATTTACATATTTTTAGGTACCTACTCCACTGTCACCCTCCAGTAATTTACACCGGCCCTCTCCTTGACTCCATTGACTCACTCTGTCGCATATCCAGCCCCAGCAATTTAAACCCACCATCTGTCACATACACACACATCCCATGTCACATATCCATCATGGGATGTGTGTTTGTGACAGAGAGTAGTTTACACACCAATTCCCTGTCACATACCCAGCACCACACATTGTCACACGTCCACCCTATCACATATAAAGTATTGTTTATATATCCATACAGTCACATACCCAGCACCACAAATTGTCATACGTCCACCCTATCACATATACAGTATTATTTATATATCCATACAGTCACATACCGAGCACCACAAACTGTCACACGTCAACCCTATCACATATACAGTATTATTGATATATCCATACTCCCATACCCAGCACCACAAATTGTCATACGTCCACCCTATCGCATATACAGTATTATTCATATATCCATACAGTCACATACCCAGCACCACAAATTGTCACACATCCACCCTATCACATATACAGTATTATTCATATATCCTTACAGTCACATACCCAGCACCACAAACTGTCACACATCCACCTTATCACATATACAGTATTATTTATATATCCATACAGTCACATACCCAGCACCACAAATTGTCACACATCCACCCTATCACATATAAAGTATTATTCATATATCCATACAGTCACATACCGAGCACCACAAATTGTCACACGTCCACCCTATCACATATACAGTATTATTCATATATCCATACAGTCACATACCGAGCACCACAAATTGTCACACATCCACCCTATCACATATACAGTATTATTGATATATCCATACACTCACATAACCAGCACCGCAAATTGTCATACGTCCACCCTATCACATATACAGTATTATTTATATATCCATACAGTCACATACCCAGCAGATCTTTGCAGAAAAAAAAAATTGGATGGTAAAACTTTGTCCATAGTGGTTTGGCTTGTGAAATTTTCATTAACAAAAAAAAACATTCAGGAACACGAATCAGATAAAGAGCGCACAAATAGGCAATCAGCGTACTGCAAAATATGTACCTAATATTATATCGTGTATATATATTGCAATACACTAATAGGCACATTTTCCCATCATTTGGTTTACAGATCAAGTTAGAAAAAGTAGCCAATAGAGAGTAAAAGCGGAGGAGCAGTGAAAAAAAATCTATTTATATATACATATATGTTTAGTGGTTTACTGTTGCTCCTTTTTGTCCCTCTATTGCTCACTTCTTTCTTGATCTGTGAACATTAAGTGACTTTTCCATAGCCATGTATGCGTGTTTGGTTATATGTGTATGTATGTGGGTTTGTTTGTCGGTTCTGTGTGTGTGTGTATTGCTATTTGTGTTTGTGTTTCCTGTGCACTATTTGAATGTATGTGTTTGGCTGTTTGCTATGTATGTATGTATGTATGTAAATAATTGTATGAATGACTAAGTGTATGTAAAAGTGTTTTCATGTGTGTCTGTGACTGATCATATGTGCAAGCATGATTGAGAGTGTGGCAGGGGATACATTAACCTACTTGGGTCTAGTATGGCATAAAACCCAACATAACTACATTCTGGTTAGAGAGTCCCTTTAAATTATCATTGCCGTTTTTGGAGATCTCTCTTTTATTAATGAACTGATATCCTTTCTGCAGCATGCGAATTAGATACTGCAGGGTAGCACTTTTTATGTGCAACCCATCACAATGTATATGTATTCAGGGAAACATGGTTGATCTCTCACTTCTAGTGACGGAGGAAGCTATTCTTTCCTTGACAGGCGCAAGTACTCTACAGAAAAGGCTGCTAGTGAAGTTTAAAGGTCTAATTAAGACATCCAGGCCACTTCATCTTAATAAAGTGGTATGGGTGCAGAGGTCCTTTAGTTTTAACCCTGCCATGCAAAGCATTGCCATTTAGTAGATTTGGAAATGCTTACATTACAGGGTTAAATATGCATCTAGTGGCTGTCTATCTGTCTACCTATCAAATTCTGTTATACTGCAGGATACCGCTCCGAGTGGCTGTGTAAACACAGCTACTAGAGGAAGTCTTAACCGTACAATATATACATTGCCATTTCTCTAAAACTGCAATGTTTTACACTACAAGGTTATGGGAACAGGGACACTGCACCCAGACCACTTCAATGAGATGAAGTGGTCTGAGTCTGGGTGCTTTTAGTGTTCCTTTAAAAGAGCGTCCTAAAATATTTGCTTAAATAGTTTCTCAGGCTCTCAGCAACATTTTCAGCCATCAACAAAAGGGAGAATGGAAACTGAAGAGAAAATCACAACAGACACTGGCAGGGTTATTCTCTAAAGTGAGAATTTAGAGTGAATTTCAAATTTAAAGCCACAATACCATAACTGGAAAAAAATGCTCTAAGTCGGCTATGCTTCCAGTTCGGGTACTTTGGCCTTATATTACAAATTCACTTTGAATTTTCACTTCAGTAAATAACTCTCGATATGGTTTTCTAGTACACAGTTATTATTTGTCCTTGCAAAAAAAACAACTGAGCGTCGATGAGGGGGGCATTGCCCCAGCTGCCCCTATGGACAAACCTCCATTGCTCTACAGTAGAAAGCTGCAAAGTGAACTGCCACTCTCAGCAATCCCTGCTCTTTCCATCATGTATTGCTGTAAAAAAAAATATATAGTTCATTCTGGTCTATATCTCTTAAAAAAAACTGCTGTGTCCATAATAGCCTGCTGTACTGATATATATGGGAAAAGCTCACTGTAGCAACTAAAAACCGAGGGAATTTAAATCGGAAAGAACTTTGCATTTACATTTTGGATTTAATGGATTATGCATATAATGTACTAAAAGGGAGTAAATTCCTAGCGGGGATGTCTCTTTAAGGAAGACTCCTGGCACCAAAACAACTTCATCTAAATTAAGTTGTCATGGTGCCAGTAGGCCCCTGGGAGCATTCTTATATTCCAGGGTTAAACCATTCTCAAAAGTAAGAATGCACCCAGGGGCATCCTGGCACCATACCAACTAAATTTAGATGATGTTGTTATGGTGCCTTATGATGTTTATACCATCCCTTTAATATGTGCTTGTTTAGATAAATGTTTCCTATTTTCCAGAATATTTTGTTACATTTCTAACAAAATTGTGATTTTATACATCATGCATGTTTATATTTAAATACAAACATGATTCACAGGGCTGGAAATGTACGAAAATGGCTGCTGCAGAACCTCTTGGGATATATACAAAAATAAAGCTTCTATCCACTTTATAAGTTATTGGAAGATCAACTTAATGAAACCGAACAGAGATTGTCAGCTGCGATCCCAAGAGGTGTTCAAGAAGGCAGAAATAAAATTAACCCTTTGGGGGGGGGGGGAGGAGAGGCGATTAGAAATTAAATCAACACTGGCACTATTCCAAACAGCATCCTAGACATGAAACAGCTGTAGCCCATCCTTTATGTGGGTTACTGAAATGCCCTTGTCCCCTCTAAGAGGAATAGGAGTGCTTGTAAATACCCCACCTGTGATTATGGCAAAAGTAAATGTAGAGTGAGATATACCTCATAGCACTCAAAGGGTTAACTATGCCCTATATAGCATATACTGGATACATAACCTTCCATACTGACCCAAATCATGGCACATGCTAGTTCAGAGCTTTCATAACAGCTTTGCATATAGTTGCTGTATTAATGTCTGCTGTTTTTTGTGGTTTTCATTAGATTTATGGATAGTCTCAGGTAGCCTCAAATATAATCATTTTCCATATCATATTAACTCCTGCAAATGCACCCACTGTATTTACACAGAGAGGTGGTTCTAGTGACATCAGGAATGGGTGTTTTTTTTTGTTTGTTTTTTTCTGAGCCCCCAGTTTCTCTTACACAGCTCAAACGAAACCAATATTTTTTTTAGGGGTGTGGATTGTACAAAGAGGGGGGCTGGGGCTCCTCGCTCTCTCGAAGGCATCCACTTGTTTGGGAGGCTCCTTCCCTGCCCTCCCTGCCATTGTTTTCATTCAATTCTCCTTTGCAGCCTCTAGGAAGGTGTCTGATCCATGCTTATGGATGTGCACCTGCTCCTTAGCAATAGCATCCTTCCTCCTCCCTTCCAGAGCTAGAACGTTGTGATCAGCATCCTCAGGGACACGCCTGGTACAGGGGGGCAACATAGAACAGAAAGGATCGCCCTCTCTGAGCCAGGAGGAACGCAGACACCCAGCCAGCTACACAGGGAGGACAGACACAAATAGAACAATAAACTAGCATCCTGCTCGTGGATCCCATTCTGATGGACGGAAAATAGCCAAGGTTATTCCTAGACCCTGTGGGAGGTTATATCGAGATCACACAGCTTGGAGGAGAGACAATATTGTTCGTCTGCTTGGGTAAGTCCACGGTGAACCTACATACACATTCATGGCTTCTCGCTTTCCTTTAACCACCTTCTTCTCTGTAATCAGCTGCTATTGTGATTTCATTCCTCTGTAACAGAGATGTTTTTTTTATAGCAAAGTGTCGATCTGTATCTATGTTTTTATATACATTGTATATATGTATAAATGCAAGGCTTGTCTATACATACATACATGCATACACACATACACACACACACACACACATATATATACATCCACAAATGTTACACTGTGTGTGTGTGTGTGTGTGTGTGTGTGTATACACACACACACATATACATACATACATACATATACATATATCCACATACAGATACATAGACACTGGAAAGCTATTAAATATTCATAGCTGTGTTCTGTGCTGTAGGTGGGTGGATCTTGATAAAGGGGAATTGTCTGTATAGGGGTGTAGTGATTATGTTGCCCTAATGAATTAACTGATTTGGTGATGCAAAGCCCAGAGAATGCATTGGATTTCAACGCAGGCCTCTCCATAAGATGAGATAGGGTCTCATATTTGCCATTGGATTTGCATTTATGGCTTGCATTGGTCACTCCTCCCCCACTCTACGCAATGTGCTGTGCTTTTTAGCTTTCAGGATGGGTGTCAGATCATTTCTAGAAAGGACTAGTCTAGAAAAAGATACAGAGTGATTGATTGACCTCAGTGTGCTTCTTTATGCTTATATTGCATACATTCCCAGAGATTTTGAAGGTCAAAACGTCACACACTGTTTATATGGAATGTGTTAATCAAAGTGTATTGGTTTATTTGCAACAATATCTCTAAAATAGATCTTATCTCCCATTTTACAACATGAATACTACATTATGAATAAATGGTTCCTTTCCAACAATAAACACTATGGTCAGAATATATATATATATGTATTTTATGACTAATTTTTCTTAAATATTACTTTATTATATCAAAAGACTTGTTTTTTTCAGTGCAATGTAGGGCTGCATCTAGCCAGATAAGGAACCTGTTATTGGATACACATTGTATGCTCCCCACCCCCCAGGTTTATTGCTGAAGTAATGTGTTATAATTGAAAAAATACAATTTACTAACACGATATAGTGTTATTTACAATTAATGATGTTTTCTGAAGGAGAACTGGTAGGCCTTGTTTTCAAAATGGTGAAATAAAATCATTCATCCTTTTCTACATTTTAATTGTATGCCTAATGCCCATTCCTCCAATAATAAAATATTGCAATTGTCTATTGCATTGATCAGGCAAGTCCAACTAAGGCCCTTCAGTTTAATATTGGACGTGTTTTGTCTGTATTCTCAAACATCTGCTGGCAGTGAATTGTGGGAAATGTATCCCCAGCAACAGCTGGAGGGTTAAGGATTGACATCATAGCACTGACTGCTTAACCCATTAAGTGCCAGGGGGCTGAGGCATATTCAGTCTAATGGGTTAAGGAGAGTGCCTGGTGGGTGTGGGAATATTCTGTCACACCCCACCTATCATTCCTAGCTTTAAGTACTGTATATGAGAAACCGAAATGTGTTTTTATAACAAGCAGTAAATGTAATAAATAATTGAATTACTGTATTTGCTTCTAAAGAGAATGTTTAAATGTTCCGGCTATTTTTAAACCAATTAAATAAATCAGGAATAATTACATTTTTATCGGTAGCATTACAATAACAAAGGATGTGACAATTCTTGTTCTAAAGGGGTTAATCTGGGCGGGTTTTTTTTTTATGTATATTTTTTTAACAGAGGAGTTATGGCATGCCTGTAAGTTAGACATGAGGCCTGGCATAACTAGGGCAACCATGCCTTACAATTTCCTAGGGAGTCAAATGGAGCATGTACATAGTACAGAGCTGTATCTGGCTCAGTGCTCGTCTTCCGCTTAATGAATTTTTTTCTTTAAGAGTCTTTCTAATTAAATAAGAAAAAAAATGGACAGTTTAAATGATAACAATCATTTACAGACTAGAAAAGTAATCGTATCCTGTTTGTAGTTTATCACTTCTAACAGCATATCATATGGTGTCAAAGCAGACATCTGACATTGAGGCCAGAAATTCAGTTTATTTAAAAAAAAGAATATATATATATATATATATATATATATATAGTAACTGCTGATTTTGCCAAAAAAAAAAAAAATGTTATGGGGTCGAGTAAATGATGACAGACTAAATTTAATACAATTTTTTTTTTCTGATATTATATTTTAACACTTTGAAAGGTGAATACCTATATGCATTGGAAGAATTTAAATAAAATATTGATGTGATTGTCTGGCACAAATCATTTAGCGTATCTAGGTCAGATTTCTACATTAATATTTCATTTAAATCTACCCTATTGAGATATTTTCAGTATTCCTGCTACACATATAATAATCAACTTTTTTTTATTTTATTTTTTTTATTACAAAAAAAGAGATATCTCATTACAAATATACAGTATTGAGAACAGATTTTAGGTTTACAAAAATACAGTATAGAAAAAGATCTAAAATTATTGCATTCAAGGTGGTGATCATTAGGTTAATACATCTTATGAGTAGAAAGGCATTAGTGCAAGGATGTTCCTTTCATTCTTCAGTCAAGTTCAGAAAGAGAGAGAGGAAAAAAGAGAGAAAACATTACAAAATGGGGAAAAATAATACCCAACTTTTTTTTTTTAAATTTAGTTTATTTTTGTAAACAATTTTGTGTTGTCACATTAGTTTTTACATACACAGAAATATGGTGCACAATCAAACAATAGAAATGCAGAAGAGAAAATACACGTCATATATCACATTTGCGAAGTAATATTCAACTTTTTAACAGGATGCCTCAACATAAGATGAGTCTTAATTCAGAGCAGTGAGGTGGGGGTCATATCATTACCCAACTCAATAGTGCTCATTTCATTGACCTTGAAAGTTGTAATTACTGTGTGAATTCTGGACACAGTAATATTTAAGAAGGTTCAACAGTCGTGGACCTTGCATGACAGTTGCTGAGAAAATCTTGTTGTATTCCCTAAACAATGTGATAACAACTAACTTGCAGCATTTAATTCTATAAAATCTCTGGTTATAATTTTATAATTTTTCATTTTGGCTAGTTGAAATTTAAAAACTGTTATTATTTTCAGTACATTTCCTGGAGTACCCTATGGAGGAGGCCATCTTTAAGCCTCTTTGTCCAGAAGCTTAGGTTATGTTGCCAAAAACCAGGCTGGTAGTCAAGAACTAGTATGAATGGCTGTCAGAAAGACAGCCACTAAAGGTGGTTTAACACTGCAATGTTTTATTTTGAATGATTAAATGGACTGGGCCACTGTACCAAAACCACTTCATTGAGATAAAGTGCTCTGGGTGACTTTTGTGTCCCTTGAAATGTTTATTTTTTTTTTACTTATACTGCAATAAATAAACTACAATAATAATAATTTATTTAGTATTATGCTGTGAGGCATCAGCCCACAAACCTCTCTATGCTAGTAGCGCAGAGGGCAAATGCCCCTCGCCTTGCCAGCCTTCCCCTGCATAATATCACGAAAAACAGGCCTTACGTGTTGACTTAATTAATTTTCATAAGTAATAACTGCATAGTATAATAATATTGATATGTACAGTAAAGTATCATAATATTGTTTGTGCTATCTGTCTATCTACCCAAACGTCTAGTGATAACTTAATCCAACAAACTATACCACGGCCAAATATCATGTTATGACTGTACAATGAGCATTGGAGACGTAAAGCTTACCAGCACCAGAACCCACAATCCTGATTTACCACCATATATAGAAACACAATGAATTGTTAGTAGGATACAGTTAGACAGGGGATAAAGTACCGGTACCTAATTTTTCCCAAAGACACAGGTTGCTTTCAGACCGTGGTTTCATGTTTTGATAATTAGATTAGTACATTGTTCCAAAACATAATAGTAATAACTGATACAGCATTGTATACAGTGTTTTCGTTCTGTCAAAGTCCAGAGTTTTCTTGCGATCAGTTCCGTACTTTAAAATGGATGAGAATCCAGGTAGTTCAGAGTAGGTGTGTTTTGTCTGTGAACTAACACAAAATGCATGGGTTCTTTACAGTTCTACTACAGGGGCATGCATCATTCCAGATATCTGTGTATTACAACAACCTCAATCATCTTTTTTTCACATACATATAACACATTTGGCACACATACATGCTTGGCGAGTAAAAAATACACAACATTAAAACTGTCTCTTATTTTTTCGCATTGTATTCACGAAAATAAATGGTATTTATTCTAAAAGGAAGACAAGTTTTGGTACTCTCTTATATCACCTATTATGATTTTAGAAGAGTTTTCTTGTTCTTTCAAACCTAATGTCACCATTACCAATTGTGGTACAACAGGTATAAACAATTTCTTGGGCCCTACACCCTGTGTTTTTCTAATATAGATACATAAACACAGTATCACAAACACATATACATTGACATGCATGACCAAATACACACCAACATTCATGTGCAAACACACACAGACATTAATATACAGACACACACTGACACTCATATACAGGCACACACTGTCATGCATGCACATACAAACACTGACACATTTGCACAGGTGCACAAGCACACAGACATGCACACAAACACATTTACATGCATATATAGACACCTTGAAATTCATAAACAGACACACATTGGAAAGCATAGATTCCAATGAACACACAAACATAAACTATCACACTTCATAACTACATACCAATATATAAGAACACAATTTTCTACTAACGCTCATACTAACACACATACTGTAGTGCATAGGGCAGTACTCAAGATATCTTTTGTGAGATCCACACGATTTTGGTTCTTACACTTGCAGGTACCCCAGAAGTTTGGGTCCCTGAGCCAGAGTCCTGCTTATCCCATTCAAAGGGCAGCACAGATTGTACCAACACTAACTGAAAGCACACACGAAAAATCCATAGTTCATTTCATATAGAACTAAAACATAGTCGGAGCACAAAGAAAATAGGAGAGCAGAGCTCACATCACATGTTCACATCAAGCAACAGAGAAACAATTAAAAACATTAACTCTTAACATCCATGTCTCAAAATATGAAGAGCAATAATCTCAAAGTACATATTTATACTACTATAGAGTGTTAATAGTGAGTAATTCAAATAAAGATAATGAAATATATTCTAAATAATAATAGGTTAATAAGATTTTTAATAATTAGATTATTATTAATAGGTTAATAATAAGATTTTTTTCACTATATAGTGTATATTTTTTTATTTTAGAAATGGTGACATATTTTGTTGCTTTTTTTTTTGTTTTTTTGTTTTAAATCTGTCTACCAGATTTTGTTTTGTAATTAATTATTAAAGGTACATAGTGATGTCCCGAACTGTTCGCCACGGTTCGCCACGAATGGTTCGCCACAGACTCCAGTCATCAGACACATTCCAGCCAATCAGCAGCAGACCCTTCCTCCCAGACCCTCCCACCTCCTGGACAGCATCCAGTTTGAAGCTGAATTCTTACTGAGCTGTCCAGGAGGTGGGAGGGTCTGGGAGGGAGGGCCTGCTGCTGATTGGCTGCAATGTGTCTGCTGACTGGAGTCCGTGGCGAACCGTGGCGAACCGTTCGTGAACCGTTCGGCGAACAGTTCGGGACATCACTAAAGGTACACTATAGTCACCAGAACAACTACAGCTTATTGAATTTGTTCTGGTGAGTAGAATCATTACCTTCAGGCTTTTTGCTGTAAACACTGTCTTTTCAGAGAAAATGCAGTGTTTACATTACTGCCTAGTGATAACTTCACTGGCCACTCCTCAGCTGCCTAGAATGCATCCAAACATTCAGTATCTGCTCCCTCTGCGTGCAGACACTCAATTAGATTGGCTGCTAATGTCACATGTTCTCAGTAACCAATTGTTTCAAAATAGCAAACATTGGTGATAATTTGAAACACTGAGATACAATTCTTAAACAGCTACCAACATAGATAAACTGTCAGATATCAACTGGCAGTATTAAAAAAATAATACAAATAACACCAAGCTGGTAATAATGGTGTAGTATTGTTTTACGAAGACATACGTTCATTATATTTCAGGTGACAAGTATCCTTTAATTTGGTCTGATATCAGTGATGGACAAGATGGGCCCCATCTATTTCAACAGAGTAGTAGTCATTCATTTTTATTTATTTATTAATACAGCTTGGTTTAAAGAGGTATATTTTAATAATTCCGATTGTCTGATAATGTTTCCATTAATTGACCTGAGATAATAGAGCGCTTGTTCAATTAATACAAAACATGTTTTTTTCTTTAACTAAATATATTTGTTAATTATTCAGCAACTGTGTTTCTTTAATTCCTTAATAGCCTTCCACAAATGAGTTATTTCTAGTTCCACATATTGATTCAAAGAAATTGTAAGCCAAGCCTGCGGTTTGCAGATTTATTTTTTTCTTCAGTTTTGCCTGAGGGTTCTCGTACATTTTACTTGTCATCAGAGATAATGTGATGATAATTGTGTCTGCGTCCACAGAGGAAAAGGTGATTCCTAAAATCCTCCCTTATCTGGATGGCCAGTTAAAGAAATCAAATTAGGTCTACATCTTATACTGAATTAATACTATGTTGATTTTTTTTTTTTAAAGTAAATTACATACTGGCCTGCCAGGATAATACCAAGCTATTAGCAACCCAAATTCTGAATATATTATCCTGTATAGTGAATACTAAAATCACTACTTGTTATGTCTGCTTGTGACTGCATGGTCATGTTGGGATAGATGTCTGTTGGCCAGAACATCTGTCAGTCAAGACATGTATCCGCTGGACAGGAATATCTCACAATATTAGAACGGTTAACTGCTTACTCGTTAGAAAGAACTCATTACAAATAACTTATTACCAATTTGCTATACAACACTCACTAATACACTATTTACTAACTAAACATCTCACTAACTAAACATCTCACACTAATGCAATACCCGCAGTCCTCACACAGATAACATACAGTCCAACCCACACAATTAGCTGTACAAATTCCATATATGAACTCTACCTACTGCATAGATCTTACTGACCTACTACTTTTAAAGGACACTCCAGACCCCTAAAATATGTCAGATTGCTTTGTGTGTGAAGAATATGTCCTCTTTTTTACTTTGACAAAAAGTGCAGATTTCAATAGAAGTTGATACTTTTACAAATTAACCTTTGTCACATTGACACCCTTTGGCTGTCAATCAGACAGCCGGTCCTGTTACTTCCTGGTTTGGTTAGCTCAGTGGAGCTAAACTCGAGGCAGCAATTGCCCAGAGCATCTACCTTACAAAGACTGCTCAATGAGCTGTGAAGTTTGCACTTGGACAGCCACAAAAATGCAAGCCTGGGTTAAAAGGGGAGGGTTTTTTTCTTTGGGGCATATCTACTAAACAATTACTGTTATTTTTTTTGGGGTGGGGGAGTGGAGTGTCCCTGTAAGCACATAATTCTTTAACATAACAATGGCGCAGGTCAACTTTGCCCCAACATTTTTTTGGATCTGTCATGCTGCCATCTCAGTCCTGCAATGGCTATTGGAGTAGTGATAAAGTCTGATAATGGCCACCCCCGCCAAATTAAAATTCTGTGGATGAGCTGTGATGAAATCAGCAGAGGCTACTAGTATCAGTATCATCTTTCCTTGTCCACTATAGAGGTTTGTGCCCTTCATTTCTTGTGACATGCCACCAGCCTTTAGGCTGTTAGGTTGGGAAATGTAGTTCATAAACATTTTCCAAAGTTAGTCATCACAGCCATTGGTACTATTTAGTCAGCCCTTCTCTCAAATACACAACAGGGAAAATAATTTTTCGATATACTAGTTTGAATTACTGCTAACAATCATCACATGCAGCGAGGTCACATTGAGATGCTGGCATTAAGGGGGGGATATAATAAATTGTATGTCAGTGTGCTCTGCATATATTGTGCAACACAGTGACAGGACGTTAAAATCCAACTCTGACAATGAAGCTGTATCAGTATGAATCGCTATTATGCTGCCTGTTTACCTAGACTGTGCAGGACGTGACATCTATTTAACGTGAAGTAAGCAACGTACAATTGAATCTGTTACTCATTTGCGCTGATGGAGATTAATCTGTTTAATAAAAGAGGATGAGCAGTCTTGTTTACGTCACTGGAAACCAAAACAGAAAAGTCAGCAGATAACGTCAGAGCACATTTCCAATATGAATTTGTTATTGAAGATAACACTTAACACATTTAACTAACATGGGCGTAAACAAAACCCTGTGTAATGATGCTTAGCTTTGTCACAGGACTACATTTTCTGTGATGGAGAACTTTAGGCTAAGTAATGAAGTCTGTGCCACATTTCACGAACACTGCGTTAGACTGTACTGAGTGAAGAAAAAGCATCAATTACTTCAGATGCAGACAGGGCCCAGTTGTAAGAATTTGTTTAGGTCCCCCCTAGCACAAGGTAGATCTAAACTATTGTGGCAAAACTAACCTCGCCACTGGGTTATGGAGAAGCCTGATTGCCAGCCTCATGACTATGGACCCTCTCATCAGCCCATGCTAGACTTAAACCCCATGGCGATTTGACTGTGTTTGTGGGATCTGAGCACTGTTTGGATTTATTGAGCACTCAGATCCAAGCCATCTGGGAATTTGGGGGTTCTGTTCAGTATGATAGGAATTATATATTTTTGTGTATTTTTGCTGTGGTTGTGAATAGAGACATTTTCTGTACCTGGAGATAGTTGGCTTACCACACCCAGTTAAGCCAATTATCTCCAGGATAGAAGACTCTGTGGAACTGGTTTTGGCAGGAAAACCATGCTTCTGTGGTCACAAAGGACTTCGACCTAACTTTTAAACCAGTGGAAGGAATTGTCTAATTTTTGAGTATGTTTGTATTTGGAGTATGTGAATGTGATGTATACCTTTAAAGTTATGAATATTGTGTAAAACTGTGTATTTTCCTGCCTGTAATAATTACGTTAGCCCATTGTGTTCAGTAATTGTATGACAGGCAGAGGGGAGGATTTCTGCTGGTATGAATGGCAGTGTTTAGCTGTGTTGTAATGTATTGATTGGTTTGTTCTTCAAAACCCTGTGGGCAGTACTATGTTTGTAAAATGGGCATAAAAGCAGAGTGTTTGATTAAAAGCTTCAGTTCTACTTCACCCTCAATTTGGAGTTCCATCTCTTATTGGGGGAATCTGCTACAAGGGATTGCTATACTCTGCATATCCCCTTGCTATAATCACTCCTAAGCTCTTTTAATAGCTTGTTCCTGCTTCGCTCTGAAAGAAGAGAGGTTTGGCCTGCCGTGGTTGTGCTGTCTGCTAGAGTCCTTGGTGCCCTCCGGAAGCGCTAGGCGCATCCTTTAATGGAGGTACCCAGTCGGGGTGCCAGGCGATCCGTTACAACTATCATCCATCTTTCACAATGCTTTGCCCACGTGGGATCTACTATATGTCCATCCTTGCAGTTCTTTATGTGTGAGCTGTGTTTGGGTGTTTGAATGCAAGAATGTTTTTGTATGGAGTATTTGTGTGTGAATGTAGGGGTGTATTTGTGTGCAGTGTTGGCATTTGAGTACAGGGGTGTGTTTGTATGCAGTGTTGCTGTTTGAATGCTGGTATGGGTTTGTTAATAATGTCGGAATTCGAATACAGTGTTGTGTTTGTATGTAGTGCTAGTGTTTGGTTGCAGGAGAGTGTTGGCCCATAGTGTTTTGAGTGCATGGGTGGGTTTGTATGTAGTATTGGTATTTAATTTCAGGGGTGTGTTTGTGTACAGTGTTGGCGTTTGAATGCTGGGATGTATGCACATATTGGAATACACTCTCACACATGCACACATACAGACACCCAAACACACTGACACACATGGGGGGGTTTCCGCATCACATGACATGTGAGTTTTACTCAGCCAGTGCCGCAGAAGTGCCTCTAGTGGCTTTCAGTATGATAGCCACTGGAGGTGGACTTAACCCTGCTATGTTTTACATTCAAGGGTTTAAAGGACAGGGACAAATTGAGATGAAGTGGTCTGGCCGACTACAGTGTCCCTTTAGGTCCTGATCTATACTCTAGTATATATTGTTCTTCATATTTATATGAATAACAATTATGTATGCTATGTTAGCGTTTATTCTGGATAAGTAGTTTTGGCATTATTGTGCTTTAATCGTAAGATTATTGGTTAATTTTTATTGCCTTGTTCTGTGTGTGTGTCATTTTTTAATTGAACATGATGTTGGTTATTAGTTTGGACTGTGCCTTTTTTTTACTGTGTCATATTGAATTTAGAATCTTACAATGATAAAAAGCATTTTGGCTCACAATAGACCTGGCAAATTCATTTTGTAATTTACATCAAGTGTCCGCAATGCCGACATTATATTTTAATTGCTTTTTTATCTTTTAGCTCATTGTGTTCCATTTAAAGCATTTACTTGTTAGCAGCTGCCAGTGCACAAGCAACATGTTTTTTAACAGAACTAGTCTGCATTTTACTTGAGTTAGACTGCATCTGGTATATCACCATTAGTTTCTTGATATATGACAACACCAAATCATAATTTTAGAGGTCAAATGTATGCAAGAGTCATCCATACGACCATGACACTTTTGGGATATATATGTGACAGATCCATCTGTAAGACTAGTGTGGCTGATTCGTCTAGTTTGCCTCCTTTCGCGGAATTGCCTGTCCATATGCCCCTATTCGTCTTTTTGGACTTATAACCGAATGAAACTACCAAATGGACGGCCACAAAGAAGAGAAGTGTGCTGCTGGTTAACCTCTTGGCCTCAATTAGAACGTTGTGGTTTTACCGCAGACACCTCTGAATTATAACCGAATGCAGGGTGGTCGTCGTTCGTATGCCGACCACGAGGCGGCGGCCATTTTAAAACCCGCGAAAGACCAGTGGTGTTCGGCGCAGATTCTATGGAACTAAAAACTGACACTTTTTCTACCGAACACCGCTGAGACTACCGACCGCCCTTCTCATTCGTCAAGGCATGCGAACACCGGTCCGTTCGGGAGTTTGGATTATACGAATGGACTTAACCCAGATAGCCATCCCATGGAGTTAATCGCATACTGAAAGACCAGTAAAAGACTTTGACTCCATGGCGATTGAACTGTGCGTATGGGATCTGAGCGCTATTCGTTAGGAATATGCACTCAGATCCAGGCTATCTGGGGATACGTTACACGAATGTAATATATTAGGTATTTGCGTAATTACTAATTTTTATGTATTTTTTATGTTTCATTTAAAATGGCAATTTGCCTCTGTCCTGGGAGATAATTGAATTACTTTTCAATTATCTCCAGGGCAGAGGGGAGGAAACCAGGATGCATTGTGGGAATATCCAGTGCCTGTATGTCCTAAAGTGTTACATGTCTGTCTGTAACTACAGTCTCCCATTTGGTCCCCTAGGGGAGTGTCCACCATGTGGGAGACCTGCATAAATACAGGCGGGAAGCCCACAGTAAAGCCAGTTCTTGTTTTACCCTCAATGTGGAGCTTGGTCTCATTATTGGGTGGATTTACTACACACGGTTAGAGACTAATTGCTGGAAACGTAAGCCGCTTGGAGAATATATTTGTTCGGCTGTTAGCCGCGATTTGTGGATTTATTTTTGGGAGATTGGCGCATTCCCCTGGCTGCAGTTCGTGCGGTTGAGGTATATACAAATTGAGCCTGCATTACTGAGGAAGGGGAAGCTTAACTAAATGGCAGTTTCACTCCTCTGTGCCAGGGGTGTCTTAACAATATATATATATATATATATATATATATAAATATATAAATATATACATATATATTAATATATAAATATTAAAGTGTTCTGAAAAATGTCACTTAGATTCCGTCATTATTTTGATCTAATTAAATAAAAATCTAGTAAATTCAGAAATTCCTATTTATGAATATCGCCAAATTTGTAGTGGTGAAAACAATCTGCCACTTTTCTTTTACAAAAAGTGGAGGGAAAATTCATAAATCCATTGAATTTCCAAAATTTTGGGGATATTCAAATGTGACAGTTAGGGCACACAAAAAGAAGAAAGAATCAGACAGATTTAAAAGGATGTTATATTCATCAAAACACCTTTAGCTTAATAAAGCAGGTTTAGTGTATAGATCATGCCCCTGTAGTCTTACTGCTCAATTTTCTGCCATTTAGGAGTTAAATCACTTTTTGTTTCTGTTTATGCAGCTTAGCTACACCTTCCCTGGCTCTGACTTACACAGCTTGCATGAAACAAATTGGTTTCATTTTCAATCAGATGTTAACTTGTTTTAACAGTTTTTATCTGCTCTGTAAATTGAAATTCAATCACACACAGAAGACTCCTGTGTGGTCTAGAAGGCTATCAACAGAGCAAGGGATAGGACATTTTAAATCAAACTTGTGCATTAAAGGGAGTTTAAACTTTACAGGAAGTGTTTATGAAGGATGTGCAAATCAGATGCATAGAGGTGTGGCTATGGCTGCATAAACAGATGGACTTTGCTTCTAAATGCTTCATTAAGCTAAAGTTGTTGTCTTGCCTATAGTGTCACTTTAATAAATAATATTGCCAAAATAATTATTTGCTAAAATTTAGACACTTTGATAAATCTCCCCCATTATCTTCTGCCAACCCTAGTGCATCACAAATAGTCATAGAATATAATATTAGAAACAGGATATAGAAGGATTTGTCACCTTTTTCTAAAAGGAACAGTCACTGTCCATGATTATTAATATTTTCTTTACTGGCGCCGTCTTGGCTCCCTGGCAGTCGTCATTAAAAGGTCTGCCCTTTCAAGTCATGGAATATAATATAAGAGGAAAAATTGAACAATTTTTCTACATGTCCTCTTCCAAATTTCTGAACTGGATTGGGATGACTACAGCAAATATTTAATATACATTTAAAATATAACAGAGTAATACATGAAACAAGTTAACACACATAAAAGATTATGTCCAATTTTTTATTCAGTGAATCTGACCATTTTAATTATTTTTACATATATTCTGTTTGGATGAACATTAGTATCATGTGAAGCTACATCTAAATTGCCAATGGGAAGTGAGCCCATCCAATCTTCTCCATCCCCCATTATGACTATATCTGCTAAACACAATTTTCTAATTAATTGGTTCAATGCATTTTATGATTTGTAAATACAAGTTGTTAATAAAATGTGAATTGCAGCAATCTCTCTATTTCACATAAGGTTTTGATTTGTTTTATTTAGGAGTGTGCTGACCACTCGAGCACATCAGTTGTGGACTGAGTGTCAAAGGGTGGTCAAGATCTAGTTATTACAGGTGGTCTGATCTCCCCAACCGACTTTGCATCATTTTGAGTTATTTATTCTTGCAACAGCTGTGGTACCTACCTCCTCCTGCTGCATGAGACCTATCAACTCTATCTGTGGAGATTAGAGGTGGAGATTGGAAGTGACATCACGTTCCCTGAGATTTACACACACACAGAGCACTCGTGCTGTGCTTGTGAATGATAGGCTGGTGGGAGTACGCAAAGAAAGTGAAATGGGCAGAGGTTCATGTGGGATCATGGGAAAAGAGAGATATAGGTTTAGATGGGACTTAGATACAGAGTGCCTGGTATTAGAGAGAGACATGTACAAACAGGGCCAGACTGGGGATATAAAGCAGCCCTGGGAAAAAATCTATGCCAGCCCCATAAGTCATTGCGCCATATATTGTCACATGTAATATGTAAGGCTATGTCTTGCCACCCCAGATGATTGAGTAATATATATATATATATATATATATATATATATATATATATATATATATAAAAAAAACATAAATATATATTTATTTTTCTAATATAAAATATTGGTCCTTTCAGATAAAACATTTAATTATACAGTAAGCATACTCACATGCAGACACAGATAATCTCACTGTCACACACAAGCTCATTGAAACACAGCCTCATAGACAAACAATCTCACTGATGTATATCAGCTCATTGACATAAGTAACACAAGCTCACAAATGCACACACATAGGCTCACTGACAGACAATCTCACTGACACACACAGACAAGCTTACTTGGTATACACACAAACGTAGTACAGACAAACTCTGACACGCATAAGCTTTCTACAGACAAGCTCACTGTCACACACGCTCACTACAGAAAAGCTCACTGATACACACATGCTTCCTACAGACAAGCTCACTGACACATACAAGATCGCTACAGACAAGTTCACTGACACACACATGCTCCATACAGAAAAGCCCACTGACACACACATGCTCCCTACAGAAAAGTGTGTAATAAACATATTCTAGATATTCTGTGGCACAATGCAACACCTACAATGGAACAGATATGATGATATGCTTCTAAAACTCTCTTCAGAGGGATCTGGTTATATATGCAGTGGAGAACCTCAGGCTTTATCAAACTGTTCCAAAACAATCTGACAGAATTCATGAGCAGTATGCACCGATTTGTACAACTATAACCAATGACACACGTACACACACAAGCTCACTCACTAGCAGACACGCGCACACACACACACACACACAAGTTCACTCACTAGCAGGCACAAACACACACACAAGCTCACTCACTAGCAGGCACACACACACACACAAACATACAAGAGTTTCATAAAGCCTGAGGTTCTCCATTGCATATACTGCTCACTCACTAGCAGGCACACACACAGCTTAATGTAGTGTTTCTGGTGTCTATAGCCTGTCCCTGCAGGCTTTTCAATGTAAACACTGTCTTTTCAGAGAAAAGGCAGTGTTTACATTGCTTCCTAGTGACACCTCAGACGGTCACTAGAGGTGCATCCTGGGTCAGTGCTGCACAGCGTGCAGCATCTACATTCAGCTCCTCCATGCTCTACATTGATTCAATGCATCTCTAGGAGGAGATGCTGATTGGTGTAGCTTTTTGTAGCCAATCCTATGGCAAAACATTGGATTGGCTGAGATCATCAAGCTTGATGATCTCAGCCATAGCGGCAGGGCCAGTAAAGGGAAGAACTGTGGGGGAAAAAAGGTGAGTAAAAACACTATTCCCTTGCCAATGGAAGGGGTCTGGTAACTCGGGCAGGTAATCCGTTTTAACAATCCAGGAGTTCGGTACACAATTTTCAACGATAAGGAGCTTAGCCGGCAATATGATTGCGGAAGTAACCTAACTCAATCACTATGCAATTTTAAAACTGGCGCGGTTTCTCTATAAAGGCGTGAGAAAACCGTGTCAGAGAAGGGGGCGGGGACTGTTCTGCATACCCGGAGGTGTCAGAACGGAGCCGAAGAGGATTTGACAGGTAAGTCCTGACAGTACCCCCCACATAAGGAGCACACCCATGGTGATGTTGTTTCGGTTTCGCAGGATAACATTTGTGGAAAGCAGAAACCAATCTATTAGCATGCACATCAGATGAGTATTCCCAAGTGTCGTCTTCAACCCCATAACCCTTCCATCTAATAAGATACTGTATAGTCAAGAATTTTACCTATCTCATATTCTTCCTCGCCCTGCACGATGATAGGTTCAGGATTGGACAGCTGTTTCCTATGGAATGGATCTGGGAGATGAGGTTTAAGTAGTGAAACATGAAAAACAGGATGAAGTTTAATAGAAGGAGGGAGTTTCAATCTCACAACATTGTTGTTGATAATGGACTCGATCGGGAAGGGACCGAGAAAGAGAGAACTCAGTTTCTTGGAAGGTCGGTTTGTAGAAATATTCTTAGATGAAAGCCAAACAGAGTCACCGACTTTATCACCAGGAGGAGGTCTCCTCTTAGTATCAGAAAATTTCTTATGAATAACCATAGAAGTCTCAAGATTCTTCCTTAACTGAACAAACAATGAAGACATTTCAGAGTTTTGAAAGGAAACCATAAGGTTAGATGTAGGTCTGAGTTCATCAGTGTAACGGATTGCCTGGCACCCCGACTGGGTACCTCCGTTGAAGGATGCTCCTAGCGCTTCCTGAGGACTCCAAGCACTCTGGCAGACACCACAATCACCGAACCGGAGAAACAAATAAATTCTCCCAAGCATCTGAATGCAGTAGACAGTTGAATAGGAACCATACGAATAGGTTTACTCTCCTAGCAGTTAAACTGGAACAGCATACAATAAATCCTTCCCCCAATAATGAGACGACACTTCACTTTGAGGGTTAAAACAGGAACTCCTATGTAATGGCCACACACTGGCTTTTATGCAAGTCCCCATGCAAGGGGACATCCCACAGGGTGGGACACAGTACAACCAATCGTTACAGGGGAACCATAAAACACACCCACATTTACATCACAATCCCTCCTCTCTGTCCAGGAGATAAGTGTGAAGTAATCCAATTATCTCCCAGGACAGAGGCAAGACTCCATTAACCACATGGCAGTAACAATAAAAGACATAAAATGACATACAGTTACATTTATTCCATAAAACATAGACATTCTACATATCCCCAGATAGCTTAGATCTGAGTGCACATTACTACCGAATGGCGCTCAGATCACATAAATACAGTTCAATCACCATGGAGCCAAAGTCTTTCATACAGTCTTTCAGTATACGGCTGGGCTCCATGGCATAGCTATCTGGGGTAGCATGGCTTTAACAGTCTACAGAAAGGCATGAATACGCTTTGCAGTGAAAATAAAAGGGTTTAACTTCCGGGCCATAGTCTAAAGGGCGCAGGCGAGCAACCAGGCTCCTCCAGTGGACAGTGGCGAGGCTGGTTTCGCCACAATCAGGGAACGAAGAGGGACGGAATCCGTAATTTGAAAAAAACTGAGTCATCTTGCTGCTGGAGTGTATAGAATTGTTGTAGGCAAATTTGGCCATAGGTAACCAAGTAACCCAATCATCTTGTAAATATGTGCAGTAACAATGAAGGTATTGTTCCAGACATTGATTAACCAGTTCTGTTTGATCATTAGTCTGAGGATGGTATGCAGAAGAGAGCTTACGTTGGATATGAAGAGCGGAACACATCTTCCAGAATCGTGAAGTGAACTAGGTACCTCTGTCAGAGATGATTTCCTCAGGAAATCCATGTAATTTGATTATATTGTCTATGAATGTTTTAGAAAGTTCGGACGATGAAGGTAGTTTTTTTAATGGAATGAAATGTGACATTTTAGTGAATCGGTCTACAACGACAAGAATGGTGGTGTGTTTTTGGAAAGGAGGGAGTTCTACCATGAAATCCATAGAAATGGATTGCCAGGGTCTCACAGGAACTGGTAGGTTCATCAATAAACCGTATGGAAGGTGATGTTCGGGTTTGGATCTCTGACATATAGGACAGGATTTAACATATGATTCGATGGTTTTATCTTGACGAGGCCACCAGTATTGTTTAGTTGATAGTTCGAATGTCTTCTTAATAGCAGGGTGTCCTGCTAGTGGAGAGTCATGGATTATTTTTAGTAGTTTGTTCCGGAGTTTCGGAGGAATATAAATCCTGTTTTTGAAATAAAATATGCCTTCCTTTTTGTACAGTTTAGGTGTGGAGGGTAGTTCAAGTTCTTCTACTGATCATTTTTTTAATTCATCGCATATGGTGGATACTAGTCCGACAAATTTATTGTTTGACAATATTGACAAAGGTTGATCTCCTGAGGGAGGTTTGTGAGGGATCCTAGAAAGAGCGTCAGCTTTCTTGTTCCGAGATCCGGGTCTATAAACTATTTGAAAGTTGAAACTATAAAAAAAAAGACTAAAGTTTTATTGGTATTGAGGTAATCAAGATTTCTGTTGTCAGTATACACAACTATAGGAATTTTGTTTCCCTCTTGAAGATGACGCCAATTCTCGAAAGCTGCTTTTATGCCTAACAATTATTTTTCTCCGATGGGATAGTTCTTCTCAGCTGAGGTTAATGATCTTGAAAAAAAGCAACCAGATGGATAGGATCTTGAGGTGTCTTTTGTTGGGAAAGAACTGCTCCAATGGCAGTATCTGATGCATCTACTTCTAAGACATAAAGGAGGGATGGATCTGGAAGGTGTAGAATGGGAGCAGTAGTGAATTTCCTTTTTAGAGTATCAAAGGCTGATTGAGCGTTGTCATTCCAACAAAATGGATGTTTGTTGCTAATGAGGAGATTGAGTGGATGAGCTATGTCAGAAAAATTCCTAAAAAACTTCCTGTAAACATTTGCAAAACCAAGAAACCGTTGCACATCTTTGGTGGAGGAAGGGGTCGGCCAATTAAGAATGCAGTTTATTTTAGAATCTTCCATTCTTATAAGATGAGGAGAGATAACATATCCAAGAAAAGTAAGTTCACTAACTTCGAATAGACATTTTTCTGGTTTAGCAAAGAGTTTGAGTTCTCAATCTGGATAGAACCCATCGTACATGTTTCCTGTGAACCTTAAGGTTATCAGAATATATTGAAATGTCATCTAGGTAGATGATGATGCATGTCTCTAAGAGGTCTCTGAATATATCGTTGATGAAATGTTGGGAAGTTGCAGGGGCATTACATAGCCCGAATGGCATGACAAGATATTCGAAAAGGCCATATCTAGTATGGAAAGCTGTTTTCCATTCATCGTCTTCTTTTATTCTAATTAGGTTGTAAGCCCCTCTGAGGTCAAGTTTGGTGAAGACCACAACGGTTCTTAATCTTTCGATTAATTTGGGAATTAACGGGAGAGGATAACGGTTTTTAATGGTTATTTTGTTTAATGCTCAGTAGTCGATTACGGGGCGTATAGTTTGATATTTATTCCTTACGAAGAAGATCCCTGAAGCAGCTGGAGAAGTGGAAGGATGTATGAATCCTTTACAGAGGATTTCCTCAAGGTAATCCTTAAGGGTTTCTAATTCAGTCTCAGAAAGAGGGTATATGTGACCATAGGGGATGGAAGCACCAGGAACTAGGTCAATTGGACAATATTAAACCCGGTGAGGAGGAAGAGTCTCGGCTTCTTTCTTGCTGAAAACATCAGAGAAGTCTGAATAGCATTCAGGTGTTACTTCTTCTTTAGTGATTTGAAGTATAGGTATATGTGGAAAACATGTTTCCTTACAATAATCTGACTCAAAGGTGAGGGAAAAGGGAGACCAGTGAATTATAGAGGGCCATGGGTTTTTAACCAATTGATACCCAGGATGACTGGATAAAGAGGGGATTTTACAAGATCAAAAACAAGAAATTCGGAATGGTTATGATTGATAGTTGTCCTTATAGGAATGGTTTCATTATTTATTGGACCCGAGGGTATTAAAGAACTGTCAATAACTCTGACAGAAACAAAATAAGTTTTTTGCACACAAGGAATTGTATTGTTTTCTACAAAGGATGAATCTAGGAACACACCTGTAGCTCCAGAATCGATGATGGCTTCAGTCTGGATTCTTTCTTTGTCCCACTGTAAAATTAGAGATATAGCAAAATGAGGAGAGGAGGAAGGGGTAGGATTTTCAATATTGAAGTATGAATATTATGCTTTCCGCCCTTGGAACGTTTTAACAGTTGGCAGTCTTGCAAAAGATGTTCGTTGGAGGCACAATACATGCAGAGCTTCAATTCCCTCCTTCTCGTCTTTTCCTCGGAAGAAAGGGGACTTCTCAGAATACCGATTTCCATAGGTTCAATTGGTTGAGAGGGTTTATCAGGGACTCTTGTAGCAACAAAGGTTTTTTCCAGAGTGAACTAGTGAGTGCTTTCTCTGCTTTACGTTCTCTGATTCTTCTGTCTATACTGATAGAGAGTTGTATCAGTGTATCAAGAGTAGGTGGGAGTTCGGTTCTGGATAATTCATCTTTAACGGTTTCAGATAATCCTAGACGGAACTGATTGTGCAAGGTGATGTTGTTCCACTGGGTTTCCAATGCCCATCGCTTGAACTCAGCGATATAATCTTCTACAGGTCTGTTTTGTTGTTGTAGAGTTCTTATAGTAAGGGCAGCAGTGGCTTGTTTATTTGGGTCCTCGTATAGATGGGACATTACCTCAAGGAAATCATCTAATGAATCCAATATGAGATCATCGTTTTCCAGAAAGGAATGAGCCCAGGACATCAGTTCTCCTCTTAGAAAAGAGATCACACAACAGACTTTAGTTCTGTCAGTGGGGTAGATCTGGGTTTAAGGGTAAACAATAATTTACAATTATTCAAGAATTCTATTTAGATACTATTTGGAGCGACAGCAGGATCACTTGCGGAATGGGAAACCCCAAGTGTTGGGGAAGCCTGGTTTTGGATTTCTCTGAAGATAATTCTCTCGTTTGCAATCTGTAATTCCTGCATACCCTGAGTAAGCATGTCCACTCTATGATTTAAAGAGGATATTTGGGAAGAAACATCTGCTGGTTCCATAATTGAGGGCTTAGTGATTCTGTTATGTCACAAGTAGAATAGATGTGGAACACAAGTGCAGATTAGAAATTTCCTTATTTTTTTTTTAACAGCTTTTAACTAATGATAGGAAAAAATCCTTTAAGTAAGCACAATTATTGTAGCTTTAAGGATTCGTGGATACTGGAAGTAATTAGATTAAAGCAAAAGCAATAGCAATTGTAGTAGAGATAGTGGCAACAAAGTTGTAGCAGGAGATAGTTAGCAAGCAGGTTAAAGTTCATTAATAATGCAATTCCCAGAATTATGATTAAGTGTAGACTTAGAGTATGATGGGAGTAGTCTTCCGCAGGCAGGGTACTTGAAGTCAGGAAGGAGCATAAACTTCTAACAGTCCGGTTCTTGACGGTTGGAGAGAGCAGTATAATCTAAATTAAGTCCGAGATCAAAGGAGAGGAGAAGGCAGGGAATCCGTTTTAACAATCCGGGAGTTCGGTACACAATTTTCAACGAAGAGTAGCTTAGCCGTCAATATGAATGCGGAAGTAACCTAACTCAATCACTAAGCAATTTTAAAACTGGCGTGGTTTCTCTATAAGGGCGTTAGAAAACTGTGTCAGAGAAGGGGGGCGGGGGCGGGGACTGTTCCGCATACCCGGAAGTGTAAGAATGGAGCCGAAGAGGATTTGACAGGTAAGTCCTGACACACACACGATCACCTTGACAGACACATACACCATGACACACACATACACACCATGGCTGACACACACACCGTGACACAGACAGACACACACACCATGACACAGACAGACAGACTCACACACATAGACACACTATGACTCACACATTATTGCTACCTGGGGGTCCAGTGGGCGACTGGTCAGGGGATTGTGCAGGCGGGCGACATGCTCAGTGTTCGTGCAGGGTGGGCGACTGCTGGCACGAATAGGGAGCTGTGCTGTCTCTGCTCCCCAGCACGCAGCTTAATGAGACTGTGGACGTAAAAGATGTAATATCTCGGCCCTGGTCTCATTAAGTAGCGCGCTAGGACGGGGGAGCAGAGCAGAGACAGCACAGGTCTCCCTCCGGTCGCCTGCACACCAGCTGTCTGTCCGGTCCCAGGTGCCACGGCCCACCAGGAAATTTCCCTCTACCCTGGTGGGCCAGTCCGGCCCTGTGTACAAAATGTTGAGCGAAGACAAATGTGAAGGGGGTGGGTTAGCCTGAAGTGAGAATGATGTGGGTACGATAGAGCAGAGACATGTTGGGAGTTGGGATCAGGCAAATGGGAAGTGGAGACACAAGTGAGTAAGATGGGAGATAACAGTGGTGAGATGTAAAGATTGGTGATGGGAGACAAGTTAGGGGTGACTGAGAAACAGGGGAGAGACACAAATAAGTGAGGTAAAAACATAAGTTGGAGAAGACAAAGAAAGATGCACACTGGTGAAGATTATTATGCTAAAGAGACACAGAAGGAGGTGGGGGAGTTCAAAAGAAAATTAATAATCCTTGCAACATAAAAATACACCTATGCGTACTAATTCACTGACATTCTACATAAATACACAATAACGATCACACACTCCTCAGAAATACACTCTTACATTAACACTATTCTAATACACTCATGCATTCACATACAAATCCTTGCAAATCTATCTCTGTATTCATACACAGACTCTTCTCCACACAAAATGATTCCACGTGTATACATACACTCCACACAAATACTCTCCTGCCTTTATGAATTCACTATTTAACCCCTTAAGGACACATGACATGTGTGCCATGTCATGAGTCCCTTTTATTCCAGAAGTTTGGTCCTTAAGGGGTTAAAATAGGACCTCACTGGATAGTTAAACACAATGCATTAAATAGAGGCCTGTGTTCCCTTGTTTTTGTGTTGTCCCATATGATAATCTTGCATCATTTTTTTTTTAATTAGATTTAACATTTATTCAACTATCCATATGTACATCTTATTTATCACTTTGACATGACATCTCAGCCCTCCAATGGATGAAGCCAGACTCTTCCTTGTCCACTGCCAGAACAGGCTGTGGATCAATATAGATTAATTGCCAACATTCCATTTACTAAATGCAATTAGAATGAATCATTGTAGTGGTAACAACAATAGCTGTGTCAGACATTTAAAGACATTTTGTTTTCGCATACCTGCTATACCTGGGGTTATGCACACATGTTCAGTTTTATTGAAAATTGTGTCTGCACATATGTATAAAGTAATTACCACCTGAAAAAGTATCAATGAGATAGCTTTGCAGAAAAAAATTTTTTTTACCTAATAATATAAAGTCAGGAGTCTCCCATATATTTGTAAGATCATAAATGTTAAGGCATTCAAAATGGTGTCTTTCGAGATGGCAGAAGGCTAGAGTACCATAAGCGATAAAAGATAAACTGCTCTAAAGACCAAAACTGATTCAACCAAAGCACAACTTCACTTTTTTCCCTATATATTTTAAAAGAGTTCAGATATCACAGAACAGGAGAAAATAAATAAAAATAAACCACAACAAAAATCTAATTAAAAAAACATGTTTTGTGCAAATAAATGCACTAATCCATTTATGCATCCCGTTTTGAATTGCGTGTACTCTCTACATACTTTATTTGTGGAGAACTGGGATCTGACGCGCATGCATGCAAATGAATACAGTGCTTTCCTGTGAGCTGCATTTGGTCACTCTGTCATTGCAGTTTAACCCTTAATGTAAACATTTTGGTTTGTAAACTGCAATGTTTCACATTGCAGAGTTAAAACTACAAAGCCACTGCACTCAGATAACATCATTAAACTCTATTGTCGTTCCAGCAGCATGGGCTGACGTAGACTCCAACTCAAGGATGTGTGAAACTTAGTGGGAGGTGCTAGTTCTAGGCAACTGAGTTGAAACGGATGTTCATTGGAAGTATTAGTGAACATAGAGCATTATATCAGGACTGTACTAGGATACCATAGCTCATTGTTTAACCCATTCATTTAAGACATACAAGTAATGATAAAATGCATCTAAAGGGTCTGAAGGTGTTTGTCTCATTCCTTCTCCTACTAACAGTGCGTAAATGGATTCAAAATCATTGAGCGTTATGGACAATTTTATAGCACTACAATGCTTTGCTTTCTATACAGCAATAAGTGAAATGTTCCAAATGTATAAGTAATATGTTGCACTGGAAATTTAAAAAGAATCGCTAACTTAATTAATGGTGTCCAAAGGGCACTATAGATCACAGGAGTGTCTCAATATGTCACTTAATCTCCGTTGGAACCGTAGAATCCCGGGAGACTTACAAATTCTGACGAATGTTATTAAATTAGGTTAGGACCTGCTAGAACTAGTGTGCTTTGATGTAGTTGACAGGCTAAGCATTTACATAGCTATAATGTGTGACATAAAACACTTCTTCATCTTAGATATTTTTATATAATCGTGAGCAATCCAGAAACTGTTAAATTGTGAAATTGTGTGCTATTCTTTATTTGTACACACATGTACAAATATAAACATTATATGAAGCCATTCTCATACTTAATAATAATTCGCAACCATGAAGTCACGTAGGATATGCATTACTTAAGCCCTTTGCTCTGGCATTTCAAGGGTTATTGAAATGTGAAATTTATATAACGAAACAGTCTAGCCCAGAGCATTTTTATTATTATTATTGTTAACCAAGGGCCCATCGATTACAGAAGTTATCTATTTTGGAAAACAGAGATGTGTTGGATTTTTCCCCTGACATATAAGTGTTGCCAAGGAAACCACTGGTGTTCGAGGATTACTTGTGTGAGATCACTCACCACAGCAACGCATCTGTATACAAAGATGGCTTATTCGCTATTCTATTGGCATTTCCACAATATAAAGTAAATATAAACCAGATAAAAACAAAAGCAAATTATAATTGTCGGAATGTATTAATTGTCCTCTTCGTAAAACCCATTCCGCAGAGATGACTTGTAGGTACGAACAAACCATTATGATGTAGAACACCTTTACTTTACAACACAGTCATTTGGCAACTACATGTACAATAAATAGTTTTTCATAGGTAGTGGCCTTTAGGCATCTACCAGATATTTTGTTGGCATTCCTGGTAGAAATTGGAAAATGAGCTGAAAAAACTTGAACAAAAAGTGTAAAAATCTCCCGTTGTGGGGGCACATCTCTCAACTGATCTTAAAAAAACAGGTTTAAAAAAATTGATGCTTAAAAACCACATTCTAACATACATAGTAATACATGGCAAAAAAATGACTTTTTTTTTACTGGCTCTGAATATATTTGAATAACATTTATCCCTAAAATACAATTTCTTCTCATTTACATTTGTCTGTAATATACTGGAAGGGAAACCCCCACCATAAGACTTCAACTTGTCAAGAATCCCTGTCTAAGAGAGATCCAGAGCAACATATTTCAGCTCTATATGAGATGTAATACTTGGAATGCAGTATGATACACCATCAATGTTTCAATGCTTCAGTTTTCTATGTAAAAAGGGAAAACAGTGAAGGAATGTTAGTTGTTACAATCCTGACTTGGAATATATAAAAAAATAAAAGTATTATTATTATAATATTCAGATAAATAAAATGGAGATGCATACATGATGCTGATTCGTAAAGGAACACTATAGGGTCAGGAGCACAAACATTTATTCCTGACCCTATAGTTTTAAAAACACCATCAAGCCCCCTCCTTGCAATGTGGAAATAGAACCCTATGGTTCTTGTTTGGTTCTGATATCAGGATTAGAGATGTCGCGAACCATCCGCGAACTTCTCGCGAACGGTTCGCCGTGGGCGAACTCCGGTCAGCTGACACGCTGTCCAGGAAGTAGGAGGGTCTGGGGGGGAGGGTCTGCTGGAGATTGGCCGGGACGTGTCAGCTGACCGGAGTTCGCCCGCGGCGAACCGTTCGCGAGAAGTTCGCGGATGGTTCGCGACATCTCTAATCCTGATATCAGAACCAAACAAGAACCATAGGGTTCTATTTCCACATTTCAACATGGATGCTGTCCAGGAAGTAGGAGGGTCTGGGAGGGAGGGTCTGCTGGAGATTGACCGGGACGTGTCAGCTGACCGGAGTTTGCCGCGAACAGCTCGTGGCGAACCGTGGCGAACCGTTCGCTAGAAGTTTGCGGACGGTTTGCGACATCTCTAATCAGGATCAGTGAGATTTGTGCCAATGCTTATCTTTATTACAATATATTAGCATTACGGTTTGGATAAAAATATGTCCACAGTTTATATGTTCAGGGACATCAAAATATATTTGTATGTATATATTTATCAGTATCCTATTTGCGCTTTTGATTTTTATGAATAAATATTAGTCATCTTGGAAAAAATATAGTTACAGTAATTCCTTCCTCAGCTTTACGGTCATAATATGACATTAGGTGTCAAAATTAACTGTACCAATAACTCACCGGAATTATATTTGAGTTCTTATATGTGATGATTGTTAGTGTAAAGTTTTAATAATAATAACTCACTGTCCCTCTTTTGTTGTGCTCTTATGCAACATTATCAAACATCTGGAAGAAATAGAGCACTTTGATTGGCTAATGACGATAGTAGCATTTGTAATTATTTCATTAAGGTAATTGCAGGGGTCCAAAGTTGTCCAATAATTATTACTTAGCAGGAAGATTTAACATACCATGAACAGTCAAATTGCCATATAAGAACAGTGAAAGTGGATAGACAGTGCACATTAAAAAGAAGTCAGTTTGCTGCAAAACACCGAAAATCTGAAAATCATTTTTTTTCTCAGTTTAGATTTTTGTTATTATTAACATTTTTATAAGTACTTGCTTGTTGCTTTCCAGACTTCAACAGTTTTGAAATATATAATTTAACAACTTTGAAAGAAAAAAAATACTTTTTTTATCATCCCATTTGCAGGCAAAACATTTGTGGGTACATTAGGGAAGTTCTGCAACTGCTGAGTAAATAGTGTCTAATCGTTTAATGAGTCACTTGCTTTAAAACACTGCTTTTATCCAAATACGAGAGCACAGCCACGTACAATGAATGTGTGTCCGGAGTTCTGTGTGGTAGAATGTTAGTTGCCTGAATTAGTCAAAACTGAGTCATTTACGTGCATTTTTAGTCCAGTGACATTTTAATTTCACACCTTGAGGTTTTTGTGTTAAAATCAATACTTGGTGATTGTTTACAAGCAACACTTTTACAAAGCGGACACATCTGGCGGATTAATCAACCATTTTAATGCATTATACAGATAAATGCAAGTATATCTTCTGCAGCAAATAGCAAAATTCTAATAAATTAGGAATTTATCCATGGAATGACCACTGACAATCCCGAACGATCCCATAGGAGGTGTACGTTTATGGAAAATGTACATTTGTTCCAAGAAATAATAAAAGCACAATGGAAAAAAATATAACTAGAGTAAAGACATCATTATTTGCTTTTTCTCTGGTCCCCTACTCTAATTACTCACTTTTTTATTTGCTCAAATCAGTCAATTTAAATGTTTTTGGTACATAAACCAATTTTAGAGAGGTGTTCCATTGTGTCTGGTCAGTGTATCACATTATATTGAACAGATAGACATTTTTATCAGAATTGTGAACGTATACTGCTGAGAACAACAAAATCACTGGACACGTAGTTACGCAGTAATATAGGCTGAAATAGTAGTCAAGATGATCACATTCAGTCTTTCACACATCTGTGTTATTCATGTTGATCCAAAAGAAGGCGAAAGCCTAACTTTGAAGCAAATAAATATGTTGCCCAAATTGGGAAGAAAATCTTTCTTGACTCCAATATGGCCCTCTGATTTATCCTTGGATCAACAAGCTGGTACCCCACAACATAACTTTTGTGTTAATTGTTCTGCATTTTGTTTGTCTGTTTGTTTTTTTAATACACATGCAGACTTTGCTTAATAATCTGTACAGAATCTGGTCTTTAGGTAAAAAATACACATCTGTATTGCTCTTACTCCTCAACAGCATTTATTCTCTTCCAGATTAAATGAGTGGTCTCTTGCACTTTGTACAGTCCTGTTATTGAGCAGATTACAAGTAAGCTGTTTCTTCTGGCTCTCTTTATAAGTTTGTCTTTATATGTAACATCTTCCCCTATCTAATTTTACAACTCAAATTAAAGGGATTCTACAGGCATCAAAACAATCTTAGCTTAATGAAGCAGTTTGGGTGTATGGATCAAGCCCCTGCAGCTTCACTGCTCAATTCTCTGCCATTTAGTATCCCTCTAAAAAAAAATCTACTTTAATGTGTGGTCTTACTATTCATTTATAAAGAGGTAATAGTTAAACTGAACCTGCCATGCGTTAACTGACCCTCCGCTACCCAGCTGCAATCTCTTTACAGAGGTGATTGTTACACTTCTCTAACACCCACCTCTGGTCCACCCATACTCCTCACTAATTTGTCCTGCATGCTTGCATCTGAACAGAGTGACATCAGTCACTTACTGTCACTCTGTTATTATACTCCCTAGCCAGTGCTAGCAACACTGGCTAGGGAGTTACCATAGCAACCACAGAGCATGCACTGTGGTTGCTATGTGCAGAAAGCAGAAGGACCTTCTCAATGTGGAAGACCTCAATTATTTGGCATAGAGTTTATGCTGAAAAATTGATTGACAGTGTGACAATAAAAATATATATATATAGGTTTTTCTCCCAATCTATGCATTTGCTAGCAAAACTGTTAGCACAACGTTTAGATGAAATTTCTATCAAAATTTCTATCAAAAGAGCACAAGTAGTTTGAGGGGAGCGACAGGTTCCATTTAACTTGACGTAGTGTTCACTGATAATCTGTTACAACTGTGTTTATTATCAGTAGTGTAGTGAAGAGGGTCAGTTGTCCCTTGGTGGAAACCAAAGTGGGTCAGTTGTCCCTTGGTGGAAACCCAATTGGCAGCCACAGAGCTCCTGCATAGTACCGTGTGTGGATAGAAATGGGGATAGTATGATATATCATAGCCCCATTCCTCCACACACTAATATGGGAATGTGTAGGAACTGCAGCACAGTCTCCTGTGAGGAGTATATGAGCACCTATATCCCAACTGGACACATACTGGAAAGAAGAATGAAAGAGGGGGATGGGTCATAACATGGGACAGATAGAAAGGAAAAGGCCTGGGATAGAAAAAAGTGAGGGCTGAGATAAAGGAAGTGAGAAAAGTGGACTATTTAATTTTTTTTATTTAATTCACAAAGGACTTGCATCCAGGCTTCTAGTGTCCTTGCTATATCTGTTTGGTGTCCCAAAATCTGATAAATATAGTTTAGCCTAGATAACTAATTGTTTATCAAATTTATTTTTTGTGCAGTGTGCACTGATTACAATCAGATAGAATGGTTATATTCCTAGTTCAAGGATTATTTTATAATATGATCCAAGTTAACTGCATATATTTACATTGGGAAAACATACAAGAAAAAAACATGGCTATAAAAAGGTGTGTTGAGAATAAAGGAATAATAATGATGGATAATGTACGAATGACAATAACACTCAATACAAAAAATATTTATAGCGTATAGTGGACAATTTATTTTTTTCATTCATGCACAAAGGACTTGCATCCAGGCTTCTCGTGTCCTTGCTATGCCTCTGTCTATTGTTCCAAAATATGAATACATTTACATTAGTAGTATCTTTGAGATTCTACTACAAACCTCATTTTCATTTGAATGAACAGAAGTCTAAAGGTCTGTGGTTTAATTACAGAGTGGTCCCATGCAGTGCCATTATATTGAAATTGTAATGATATTTCGAAGTGTAAAGTAGGTTCAGAACTAAGTATAATGTGTTTGTAGAAATAACAAACAATAATTTTAAACACACCCAGAATTTTTATTTGATGCTCCAGGCATGAAACCCAACTGCTAGGGCTCCAGGTCATAAGTCTCTTTGGATATGTGATATTTAACATTGCCCACTTAAAGGTTAATTCTTTTTTTTTTTGTAATCACCTTGCAATGACTCCTTTGTGAGATGATACAATTTTCTTATATTAATATATTATACTATAAAATGATAACTAAATACATTTGGTAACATATTCAACTGGATTCTCTTTGGGCAAGATGAAAGGATCTAAATCAGAAGAGTGTAGCTTTCTAATTTTTTTCAGAGCAAGTAATTCAATTAATTATATTAAAGAGACAGACTAAGCACCAAAATTACTTTATCTTAATTAAGTTATTTGGAGGCATAGATGTTGCCCCTGCAAATGAAAACAGTGCTTGTTGTTTATTTGTCACAAAAAAAAATGCAAACTGGGTATTTGTAGGTTAGGGGGCATATAACAAAATGCATTGTGAATGGTGACAATGATTTCTATCCGCCGAGTCTTGTAAATCCTGAAATATAATATGTATGTCTTTTGCTTTAAAATATGACATGTTATTCATTATTTGCCGTGAAAAATCCCACATTTTAACAGTCATTGCTATTTTCTGAGTTACGATTCTTCAATTCAGACAATTGTCAAAAAGAGATCTTTTTATTCAATAAGACTTAAAAATGCATTCAAATTCAGATTACAAATGAAAATATTTCCTCCCCAAAACCTAGAAGACTCATGCTTAATACAACTGATTCAGGCATTTTCGGATGACTGCCAAGACAAATCTATCTTATTAATTTAGTATCTTCAGTCTTTGAGAAGAAAACAGCATTGAGCTACAGTTAATGCAAATATTATTGCATAATTTGTTTCTTATTGTTAAGTGAATCTGCTAAGTGGAGCGTAGCAATTTGTTGTTCTCTTGGCATTTTATTTTGTATGGTTTATCAAATGGGGTGGCCACCATTGGCCTTCAATGGGTTGTTTATCTAAAATGTCCATCATTTTCAGCTAAATAAGCAAAATATGATATATGTAGCATATCAGCTTTAGCAGTTCGGAATTGCTCCATCATCTGTCTCATGTGCTTAGAAAATAATAGTTATCTGGAAACACTTGGCACCTTTCCTTTTTAATTGGCTTCCTATTGGGTAGAATTTCTAATTTCTTATAATGTGTACCTTATCAGATACATACTGTAAATTAAGTTCATGGAGAAAGTTAGAAACACACGATCACGTAAACATAAACAGAGCTTGATGTTTTCTTTATTATTAATTTATTTTTTAAATACTACTTTAGAATTATTTCCATATTATGCCAACATTTCATTGCGTAAAAGTGGTTTTTGGCATCGAAAATATATGATAACTCTCAGGGCTTGACCCCAAAGTCACTGGGTCTACATTCACACTTTCTAGCGTAAAAGGGTGAATGAGTAAATTTTCAGTCTGCAATTGACTCCTCGTTACAATTCCTCCCAAATGCAGTTTCTAACTAGCATACGTTGATTAAAATATCTGTATTGTATGATATATGTAAGTAATTTAAATATAAAATTAAGTGATGACAAGTTATTTTATAGACATAGGCAAGCCAGATGCTGTATTGTTTTCCCATACACCTATCAAAAAATATTTCCAATCTTAGGTAGGACCATGTTAATAAACTCATTTTAGTCTATAAACACAATAAAAATGAAAAATGGAATTTAGATCTTAGATAACTCATTGTTTCTCAAAGGTATTTTTGTGTGCAAGGCACATACATTACATCACATGTAAGTGTTTATTTCCTATTTTTAAGGGATAATTTATAATATGATTCAAGGATAATTGCATATGTTTACAATGGGAAAATATACAAGGAAAAACGGTGGCTATAAATAGGTGGGTTAAAGCAAATAATGGTGGATAATGTACGAATGGCAATAACCCTCAATGCAAAAAATATTTATAGAATTAATGCATTAAGATTTTTATTGAATGAATGATAAAAGTTTGTCCTGCCCTAGCACACTGGATTTTTTATACTTTTTAAAATATCTTGCAGGTACCCTTAGTATTATCTAATCACTGGTATTTGTAAAAGAACAATATAAATGGCTTGGAGAACTAAGATGTACAGAAACAAATCTCTTGGCAGTAAACCTTTCACTTATTAAATAAAAATTGTAGAATTCATTTTTAGCATAGTGAGGGCAGGGCACTTAGAAACTTGACATTGACACTAGATTTCTTTAACAGCAATGCTGTAGCAATGCTAGTACTCAAAATCTTGTTTCACTTTACACAAATAACTAGTATGTAGTAGTGAAGAATGAGTATTTAGTGGCTCTGTACTCTACTCCCAGAATCTGACTTGTTTGACTCGCTTCAACCCATGTACTCAGTGCCTTACCCATATATCATTCCCAGTTCAACAACATAGACCTATAGATATGCATATTTAAGAAACAACAACCACTTTGAAGAAATTCAACTCCACTACCTATTGCTGCTTGTCCTTAACAGCCCCAGAACACAGGTTAACACAGAGGCAAGACTTTAAGAGTGTCCAGGTTCTACCTGCCCAGTGCAGAGACAATTGGCAATGTCAGAAAAATCTGTAAAAGAAGGCTAAGCATGTGTGAGGGTTCCATACCCAGAAAATGGGGTATTTAAATAAATGCCGCACACTTTTCAAATGACTGGATGCCGAGTTTCGAGATGCAGCAATTCCAGCATTCAATCAAAAGGGAGCAAGCATTGCAGAAATGATTGCCTGACACTACTTATATTGGTTTTTAACAAGCACTTAATCATACTGCCAATTGTTTTGTTTTTATTGCAATAAAAGCTTATGGGTGACTTCCCACCTGCCCCATTGGACCAGCCACTGTTGATGGCTTAATTGCTTCTGGTGCCTGTCAAACTCTGCTTTGTGTGTTCCCAATGTTGGTCTTCTGTTAATGGTTTTAAAGTGTATTTCCTATTTTTCAATAATATTTCATAGCTTTTCTTTCCAAATTTCTCTGCTACATTGTTTATGACTGAATGTACTAGAGAACTCAGTCTTACAATATCATTAATATGTGTCAATATGTGACACAGACATTGTTGTATTCAAATGCTACAGCCCATAGTAACAACAAATTATTATTATTGGGCTGCCCAATGATGAAATGATCCTGTCAGTATCTACATACTCAAGATGACAATGTCCACAAATATTCAACATTATTTTGAGCTAGGTGAGTCCACAATTCTAAGAATTAGTTTTTTGCTTGCAACTTTTGCAGTGATCTGTGTTAATGTCAGAAAGGGTTTGTTGATATGTGAAAAGAGACTCATTTGATGTAATGCAGGTAAAGGGAAAAATCCTTTGCTCACAGGTCCACATATACATAGATTTTTTAAAATAAACTAATATAAAACAAATTTTCAAAACATTCCACTGATGTATGTTAAATAATTTTAAAATATATATATATTTTTTTAATTTTTATTTTATCAGTAATGCTGTTTAAAAATAATTTCAGGAAGTATTACTTTACAGAGAGAGTAGTGGACGCATGAAATAGCCTTCCAGCTGAAGTGGTAGAGGTTAACACAGTAAAGGAGTTTAAGCATGCGTGGGATAGGCATAAGGCTATCCTAACTATAAGATAAGGCCAGGGACTAATGAAAGTATTTAGAAAATTGGGCAGACTAGATGGGCTGAATGTTTCTTATCTGCCGTCACATTCTATGTTTCTATGTTTCAAATTTGTTCTTTAATATCACTTTGGTAATGTGGTGAATTATTTTTATCTTCCATCTACTATACCTACAACTGGTATCTCTGCTGCTTAATAAGTTAAAAAAAGTTAGCTATAAGTTATATACAGCAGGCTAAATGCTGCATTCATAGTTGTTTTGCTGGTCCACACTTTATATTTGCAAACGTTTTAGTGGGTCTTAAACTTCTTTGTTACATTATTCTTTCATTGGCCTGTAGGCTCACGCAAGAGGTATGATGGTTTTATGCAGTCACAGGTTTTTTTTTCTCTGTCTCATCAGAACCATGATGTAAACCAGTACTGATGTCCTGCATCATAGCTAATGCATGCAAGGTGCAGCATTGCAAACCATGTACATGGAATTGGCTTTCCAAAAGAGGTTGGGCTGCATTGATAATTTTATTATCCACCCACTTTCGTCTCTTTAGGATGTTTTCCTGATATTGTCTAAGACTGAGCTACTCTAGACATTTCCTATTCTGATCTCGATCAACAGTATACCCATCTGTGTCTTGTTCTGGATCATTCTCAGTGAGTTGCTGTGATCAGTGCCTTAGTCTTGGTAAAGTTGGATCACCATGAGGAATAGCTTACTTTTTCTATTGAGTGGTAAAATGGATCCTTTTTTCCTTACTTCTTTTTTATGGTCATAATTTTGGCATTCTACACATTTTTCTTAATTTGAGTTTTAATTTTTTTTTACTAGGAATAAAACAATTTTTCATGGAAAGAATAATTGATTCGGTAAAACTGTAATGCAGGGGTAGGCAACCTTCGGCACTCTAGATATTGTGGACTACATCTCCCTGATGATCTGCCAGTATTATGGAAGATGTAGTCCACAACATCTAGAGTGCCGAAGGTCGCTTATCTCTGATATATTGCAAAGATATTTGTATTAGAAGAAATGCTTTCTTGATTGTCTACTGTACTGCATCTGTCATGTGATTTTATATTACCTCGCAGGTTACCGTTTCTAATATCTGGCATGCCCCTTTCCCTGTCTTCATTCATATACATAATGTTTTAATTTTAGATATCTTACCTCTCTAGTGTATTTATTCTAAATGTAAGTTTTTGCAAACTGACGTCACTACATGGTAGATCTCTAAATCTGTTTTCTCTCTGCTATGTAACTTTCTAATATGATGGTACCACGGTAGAGTGTAATAGAGTGAATTTGATATGATACCCTTCATGATCTTAGCAGCTGAGATTGGTCAGTGAAAGTGTTTTGTCCAATCTATTTTGTCCAGTTCTGCAATACAAGTATATAGATCCCTATCCTCTCTTTGATTGTGTGAAGTTGCTATTAGTTAACCCCTGACATATGGATGGAAATAAGAATTGATTTAACCTTTATTTATTAATGGCATAAACCCTATTGTTTATTTATGAATAGCACAGACATTCAAATTACTTAAATATACTTACGAAATTAATTTTATGTAAGCATCTATATTGTTAGCATCATTATATGAGTTATTGTTTGCCATCTTCAGCAATCCAATACATAATTGATTCTCAGTAGTAATTGTTTAAAATCTGTTTTTAGTAGGTTAGATTTTAGTAGGTTAGATCATTTTGTGTCCTCCAGCTGTGAGCTAGTTAACAGTTCCCTAGGAGTGATGCCCTAGTTATATTTTATTCATCCTAACAACTCACTTGCCCTTCTTCATTTTTTTTCAATTAAAGGAGCACTATAGTTTCAGGAATACAAACATGTATTCCTGACCCTCTGGTGCTAAACCCACCATTTAGGTGGCTTCCCCCCCCCCTTAGCCTCCTTAAAAGTTAATAAAACTCACCTTATTTCCAGCGCAGCGCGGGTCCGCCGGAGCCACCCCCGCCCCCTTGGTGACATTATTAGAATTGCCAATTTTTAGCCAATCCAATGCTTTCCCGTGGAGAAAGCATTGGATTGGCTAAAATTGGCAAGGGGGCAGGGCCAAACACAGTTTTGGCCAATCAGCCAAATCAATGCATCTCTATGAGGAAAATTCAGTGTCCCCATGCTGAGCGTGGAGACGCTGAACGGCAATTGCCTACTGTGCAGCACTGAGCCAGGAAGCACCTCAAGTGGCCAACTGAGGAGTGGCCACTTGGAGGTGTCCCTAGGGGCAATGTAAACACTGCCTTTTCTCTGAAAAGGCAGTGTTTGCATGAAAATGCCTGAAGGCAATGATTGTACTCACCAGAGCAACTACATTAAGCTGTAGTTGTTCTGGTGACTATAGTGTCCCTTTAAGTCTTCTCATGAAAATAAATCACATTCTAGTGTGCTCTAGCCAATTGCAAAACAGTCACATCGCTTCCTTAACAATTCCAGTGGCAAATATACACATCCCTCTGCTGTTTTCTATGAAATTATTATATTGAACCTTGTACTTGCAAGACTGAATACCAAAAATGTTCTCAATAAATACGGGGTCAGATTAGAAGGCATATTTAAGTCATGTAGTTTTATGTATAACATTGCTTAAAAGGTACCTGTAACCTACAACTTATGCTATTTTTACAGAGCATATGAATTAATCTATACATTGTCCTACAAAATATATAGATTGGGAGAAAATCCATTTAAAATAGTTTTTTTTTTCCCATTTGTCTGTCAAATCTGTCCCTGAGATGTTAGGTAAGTCTCCCCATTGCAATAGCATACCAGGTAAGTGGGAAGAACGTCGTGGACTTGCTATGCCATCCGCTGGCGTTTAGAGCCGGGTCCCCAAGGAAGGCATAGCATGCCCGCCATCCTTAAGTGGTTAAATAAGTGTATTTGTAGAAAGATAAACATTTCAGCATGCTCGGAAAAAAGTTTAACGTGGCTCTGAAATTCTAACACAGTCAAAAGATATCATAAGACAAATCAGGGACAACTTTGTCCTGCATATTTTTACTATGGGTGATAATGTGTGATAAAGTTTGACTTGTTTAGTAGATAGCTTCCTTATTTGGTACCCATATGTGGGATTGCCATTTGGAAGGATACCATGTTAGGAAGCTACCAACTAAACACAGCTCCCTAATTCGGTAGTGGTAAGTATGGTCATTCCACATAAGGGCACCAATTTAATTCGTTTTTTGCAATAATAAATTCATGAACTAATCAAGCGAAAATTTTTGTTTTGTGCGATTTGTTCATTAGTTCATTCTTTAGTGCACATTGAAATTCGGATGCATGGATAAAAGAGTCAAGAGTTTTTTTCGAAATGCATGACCAAGTCTAACAGGCAATTCCCCAGAGCACCTGCCGTGAGCTGCATTGTGATGTCTGTGATTGGACAGCAACAGAAAGTCTGGGCGGGGGAAGAAGGGGAGGACTTGCAAAGGCTGTAGACAAGAGATTTGCAGCTTTTGCAAGTTGTGTTTAAATGTGCCCCAATGGAAAAAAATGCATATTTAAACGCATGTGTCTTTTCAATGGGGGTATATGTATTAGATAGTAATAAAATTCATTTGGGCAATGGAGTGTCCCTTAAATTAATTGTAAACATTATCAAATAATCTCAAACCAATACTATAGTGTTAGGAATATAAATATGTACTCAGGGCTCGAGTCCTGCAGGGCTGGCGTTCCTGCACTTTTTTCACAGCAGGAATGCTGTTCCCGTTGCTCCTGCAGGCACTAACCAGGGGGCAGAAAAAAAATCCTCCCCCAAATGCCCCTCGTGTTCCCCCTGTCATGCTAGTCACCTGATGGACCCCCATGGCTGGCTGTTGTCAACCTGTCAGACGCAGCGAGGGAGCTGTGTTCTTCCAGCTCTGCTCCCTCGCACGCCGTTTGCTGATGCCGTGAGCTGGAATATGACGTCATATTCCAGCTCCCAGCATCAGTAGACATCCCGCGCGAGGGAGCAGAGCAGAGAGAACACAGTTCCTTCGCCGCGTCTGACAGATAGACAGCCGCCCGCCTCACTGAAGCCCCACTGGACCCCAGGGACAGGTCCACACCAGCTCTCCAGGTAGGGAGGCTGGGTGGACATTTGTAAATGTTAAAAATATGAATAATTTGTGTGTGTCTGTGAGTGTATGTGTGTGTGTGTCTGAGTATGTGTGTGTGTCTGAGTATGTGTGTGTGTCTGAGTATGTGTGTGTGTCTGAGAGTGTCTGTGAGTGTATGTGTGTGTCTGTGAGTGTATGTGTGTGTATGTGTGCACCTTTCAGTGTGTGTGTGCACACGTTTATATATGCATACAAGTGTATAATTTTTTTGGGGGGTGGTGGGAATTGGGTGAGTTCCCAGACTTTTTTCCCCAGGACATGACCCCTGTATGTGCTCCTAACACTATGGTGTCCCTCTGCCATCCCTCTCTCACTCCCTCTCCCCCTCCCCCCAACTGCGGAAGCTAAATAATTAAAAACTCTTTGAAACTCTTACCTCTTTCCAGCGCCAAGTTTCCTCAGACGTCAGCCCTGGCTAGTGTGCATGTGTGGAGAGCTCCATACACGCTTTAGGCCTTCCCTAGAGGAAAGCAATGAATCCGTGCTTTTCTATGTATGTTTTGAAGACACTGGATATCCTCAAAGCATGAGGACGTCCTGCATCATTTCATGGAGTTAATTTCCATGAAACAGATGGAAGCACCTGTAGTGGTTGTCTGGTAGACAGGCATTTGAGGCAGTCTTAACCCTGCAATGTTTTAGATTGCAGGGGATAGGGGAAAGGGACAGTGCACCCAGGCCACTCCAATAAGAGGAAGTGGTCTGGGTGACTATAGTGTTCCTTAAAGGAAAATAAAGCAATGGGTGGGGAAAATGTTTGTTTACTTATTTTTATTCTGTTTTATGATCTCTTTATATGGATCAATTAAAAAAAGGTTTTAACTTGATAAAGATATAGGGAGACTTTCAGCCCAATTCACTAATCAAACATGTTAGTGACATGACCATATGTGACATCATAACACAGGTATGACAGGTTGATGACATCACAATATAATAGCTCTCTCCAGTGTTCTAGTTCATCTTTGCTTCTTCATTTAGTGTAGGGGATTTACTAGTTGTTTTGTTTTCAGTTTTTATCATCGATGAAATCATGAATTTTTTTTTAAATTACAAGAAGTTTCTAGAGTGAAATATTGCAGAGCTTCTCATGTTAATTGTAAAGAATACAACATTCTATCTACTGCAAAGATTCATTGGGAGGTAAGAAAGGAAGAAAGTGAGAGGATGAAATGAAGATCCTCAATTATATTTGTATACTATGTATTAGAATGTACACTATGTGAGCAGGGATATCTTTTCTCTGTATTTTACCATTCATATTATAAGAAAGCTCTGTAACAAACCACCTTTTGCTCTGTAAGTAGCAGTTTTTCTCTGTATTGTGCCCATCAAATTAACATGTAAGACTTGTTAGCAGTAAAATCTGTTCTCTGTATAGTAACACTTATACAAGAGTAGGAGCTCTGTGACCTCATGATTCAATGCATCTCTATGAGGAGATGCTGATTGGCCAGGGCTGTGTTTGGCTTGTGCTGGCTATGCCGCTGATCTGCCTCCTTGACAAGTTCGGCCAATCCAATGCTGTCCTATGAGAAAGCATTGTGATTGGCTCAGGTCATCAATTCTGATGATTTCAGCCAATCAGGCAGATCAGGGGCAAAGCCAGCAGCAGCAACAGACTGGAATAAAGGTAAGATTTTACTATATCTAGTAGGGCAAGGGCATCAGTGGGACTAGATGGTGTTTTTAATACTATACACTATCCTGGCCCTATAGTGTTTCTTTAATCATGAGAATTGCAGCACTGTTAACATTTCTGCCTATCTTGCAGAATAATAATAAAAAGTACAAATATCTGTCATTGTCTGATTCTTGATTAATAATCACTTAATTAATCACTACACAGATTACACATTAAGAATTTACATTGATCAGAGTTAAGAAAATGGACTAGGACCAGTTTTATTATCTGTATCTATATATCTTGTGTTAATAGAAAAGAGGAGTGAATGTACATGATGTATAACATCAATAATAATAACACTAGCAGCCCACAATTGATCTACATTTCACTGCTAACAATAAAGAAGCAAACACATAAGGGGTATGAATGGTCACAGTGAGTGTCTCATGTACAATCTTACTGTAGATATCAGAAAATAATTCAGGAATAATGGAGAAAATTGGGATTAATGGTCACTCACATCCAGCGCCACCTTTATAGTCTCCAGGATACTGCCATACACCTAATGCATGGATTCCTAAGTACTTAAAAACAAAAAAAGTGTTCTTTTTTGGTGCCATTCAGAATTACAAATCAATACAAACATGTTTGAAAATTGTGTGGCTCATTTGGTTTGGGATTCAGGTACATTTTGGCTCAGAGTTTAGAAATTAGACCAATCTACCGAATGGCCCAAATTCGGACAAATTGCATTTAAGACCAAAACAAAATTCTAGGTAGGCTAACAATGGCATTGTATTATTTAGGTAGCATAAAGGTAAGGTTTTCCTGTATTTACTTTCATTTTCATATGCTGGTGAGATAGCTCAGTGGGCTAATGCATCATCCCAGCAGGGTTGACTCAGCCCTTCATCCTTCCAAAGTCGATAAAATGAGAACCATCCCCAGGACGTACTTGAAAACCAGAGTAATCTGAATGTGTCTTTCCTGGTTAAATACTTTGTTATTATTTTACTAACGACATCTTAGCTTTGCAGACATAAGTGTCATTTTACTGATTATGCAACAGAAAAAGTAAGAAGTGAAGACTAAATGCAATATGATCAATTTCAGCTAGACATCTCTTTTTCCTTTATGAAAGTGGAGACTCGTACATAGGAGCTGGCAGTAGAGCAGAGCCCCAACCAGATCCCCAAAATATTGCCAGTTGGAAAAGAGTGTATTACTAACATTGTTTCCCTTTGCAAATGGTGAACTTGCAAATTCCCATTATGAATGGTAAACATACACCATACAGCACTGCAGTACTTTTTCTTCCCCTTCTTCCACTACTGCACAAACTCACATACTGATAATGAATGATGTCTATTTGGATAAGTTGTTGACGGTAAATGGGCATGTGTAGAATTCTGGACGGTTTTTAAATCTGTCCAATCTGAGAGGAACTCAGGCATGCTCAGTTGTAGTTTTTGACAGATTTCATGTAATCATCAGCAGGGTGACCAGTGGATGAACAAAGTTTTAAAATCTTAATTTGTACAAGATAGCCTAGAGGTTGTGTACTGAACTTACAATCCAAAGGATGTGAATTGAATTGCTGCACCGGGATAAGTTTTTTTCTGCTCATTCTGTGTCCATCAATTTCAGGGGTTGTGATTTCAATCACTGCATTGTGATTTTTTTGCTCAGCTCATTATGTTTTCACAAGTTTCATGTAGTTATATTATCTTTATATGTTTATGAATATCCTTATTGAAAATTGAACAAGCTACATTAATTTCATTTATTGAGTTGCTGTGGTGTTAACATGCAAAGTAAATAGTTTTACTATTCATATTATGTGTTGATCTGTATTTCTGTATGTAATACAGCAAACAATGTATGTTTTTAACTCATTTAGCAAAAATTATAATAATTTAAAAAAATATTAATTGTTTTTGTCCGTAACAAGATTTGAACTCAGGTCAGTAGCATAAAGGACAAAGACTTTAACCACTAGGTATACAGGGAAGACATTATGTAGCAAAGCTCATTTTCAATACTAGTCCTGTGTGTGTCTGTTGATATCGTCTCATCCAGTAGGAACATTGTGTGCCTTCTAGAAATGTCTCCCTGATGTCAGCTCTGTGTGTGTCTGGTGAAAATGTGTTCTGCAAATCCCAGCACTGTCTGCATTCTGGAAATGTTTCCCCTAGACCCACCACACAGTGTGTGTCTGGTGAAGCATGCTGCCAGACTATCCTAGGTTTCCAGCTACAGTTCCATTATTGTATAGTCCTGTGCCCTTGAGTCTTCTTTTTTTTAAATTGGATATTTGTGTGTTGACAATTGTAATAATGTTCTGCATACTAAGTAATACATAACATGTTTTAACCCTTTCGGCACCTGGAGTGTGCTTCTCACAATTCTTTGCAATGTACTGGTCATATCTGCTTCAGTCATCAGGTTAAACTAATTACATAAAGTTTGTATTAAAAAAAAAAAAATGCATTTTCTACGTCATCTCTGTTTTTTAATGGCTGTTTTTTTATTGTATATATTTCAATCAGTTGATTACTTGTCGTGCTTGGAGGAATTGTTTCAGTTTACAAATAAATGCAAAGCTGTCATTGTTAATACCCTGCTTTTGTCAGGAATGCACTGATTTCGCGTGGTTTGGAGAGAAGTTTTGCCGTTACTGGTTTCATTTTAAAAAACAGTAAGAGAGAGAGTGAGACAGTACATTTAAGTCTGTATAATGGGAAAGTACTGCAAAATTTTGATTAAGCATTTATTAAACTACGTAAATGATATATTTATTGTTATAATTTAAATGCTTACCAAATCCTGAGTTTAGATAACAAGCTCACTTGAATACGTGAAGACAAATTCTGAAATATGCCACGCAAGATAAAAAGAACACGTTTCATGTAAATCAGCAGTTGAGAAGGTGACTCAGAGGACAAATTCGTGCTGCTCATGTTTGGCATTGGAGATTGCTTCGTACTGTCTGTATAAGAAATTACACTACCATTCAAAACATCATCCTTATTACATTTTTTGGGATTTTTGTGAAAAAAGTATTTTTCTTTATAAAAAACTGTTTGTTTAAACAGTCTCTTCTTATCCTTCTTCGAGACTGCCAGCATGATCTAGACTTGGTTCAATTCTCTCCTTTGTTATGAATGAATCAGTACAAACACCTTACACCTGAATGGGAGAATAGTGGTAGTACTCAGACATCCCAACTCTCCTGGAAGCTTTCATTGTGGGTCCTGGATGCCTGCAAATTGTATAAACTATCCCGGAAACTGATTTTTTTTCAGGGTATTACGGTGCGGCTTCATAAGGAAACCACACGAATTATACCAGCTTGAACTCCTCCTCATCATGCTCTGCATAGGAGCGCCAGGTATCACATGACTAACCAGCGCTCAGTCTAACAGCGTACCACTGGACCATAACAGGTAAAACAGCAAGGAGGGGGACCATGAATCTGTAGGTGAGCAGAGCCAGTGCTACCTTTACCTTGGCGCTGGCTCTGTGAGGGAAGCAGCTGACTGCCACTTGTGAAGGAGAGGGAGTGAAGGGAGATATCTGGATGGAAGGGTGAGAGATATGGATGGAAGGGGGGGATACAAGGATGGAAGAGGAGGAGGCAGGTATGGGTGGAGAGGTAGGGATGGATGTAAGGAGGAAGAAGCATGGATGGAAGGAAGGGAAGTCATGGATGGAGTGGGGGAAGCATGAGTGGAAGGGGAGGGAGACACATAGATATTAAGGAGGGACAAGAATGGAGGAGGCAGGTATGGGTGGAGAAGCCGGGATGGAACGGGGGAGAGAGACATGGATGGAAGAGGGAATAAGTATGGATGGAAGGAAGGGAAGGCATGGGTTGAGGGGGGAGGCATGGATAGAAGGGGAGGGAGATACATGGATGGAGGGGGACCAGAGACATGCATGAAAGGGAGGGTGGAAAAGACATGGGTGGAAGTGGGGGAGAAGAGACATGGATGGTAGGGGGTTAGAACCAAATGCAGCGGACAGTACAGCCACACTTTACTCTGCCTGGAGATTGTAGAGGGACAAGGGGTTAGTGGAGTAGATAGTGCGACTACACATTACCTACCTGGCTGAGACTGCAGTTTACAGTAGAAGCGAGTGGTGTGAACCCTCCCGACAGTGGCATTACTACTGAGAAAGTAATTAACCTTTTCAACCCCTATGCCCCACAAGAGTCTCATATCCCAATTTCAGCCCGTATACTCCACTACAGTACCTTCCCTCCAGTTGCAGTCCCTTTCTTCCCTACGCTATACAGCCCTTTACTCCCCTAATACAGCACTGAACTACCCTACTGCTGCCCCAGCTCCTCTACTACAGCTCCTATCCTTCCCAATACAGCCCTTATCCCTCCATCTAAAGCCTTTATCCCCTTACTTGCAGCCCTTATCCCCTACTACAGCCACATTTTACACCCTATTCCCCCACTTCAGCCCCTATTCACCTATTACAGTCCTAATAGATTACAGACTCGGGATAAACTGAGAAAGTGAGTGACAAACATGGTGAGAGAGTGACACAGTGCATGTCCTGAATGGTCACTCTTTCAAAGAGAGACCAATCAGGAAGAGCGCTGTGTCACTCACTCACCACATCTGTAAAGCCCACCCACTGAGAAGACTTTGTGCTAACCTATCAGTTTTCTCGTTTGGCGTGCTTTACAGTTGACCTCTCTCTCTTCAGTTTTTGGTTTAGTGAAAATGAAACACAAACAGAAGAAAATAAACAAAAGCCCATGCAGAACAACAATACAAACCAAGCACAATGCATTAAATTAAAAAAGATTTTGGAGAAATTACCAAGATGAATGTATGTTTTAATTCATTAGTTGGTGGCTTTTTTGTGGCTATTAGTTGAGCCCACTCTGTCAACTAGTGGTAAGGGGTGGGGCAGGGGGTAGGAGACACATGGGGTCAAATTAGGGATCGGGAGAGGCACAAAGGAGAGTGGTGCTCTAGAGGGGTTGTCCAACACACAATTCCACTCACTGTGCCATTTAATCTAAGTGCACTGCTGGCCAACATGTTGCTATTCTGGGACATTTCAAGAGGCTATATGACCTACTAATTTCTATTTCTGTTACTGAAAATGTAACTTAGTGCAAGACCAATTTTGTAAGTTTTATTAATGTGAAGCTATTTTTTGCAAAACAATGTCCTAGAAAGAGAAATATTACAGTAAAAAGGTGACAGAAGGTTTCTGGAACTCACTACAGAATGACCAGAGTATGTAGGGCCACTTGTGAAGTCTGCCAGTTTACAACTCTCTAAAGACCAAAGCAAAGCGAGTGTCAAAAGTATAAATGTATTAAGGAATGAACTATTCACAGTCCTGGCACATAAACATTTGTAAAATAGATGAAAATACATTTGCTGTTTGAAATAGCAGTTTTGCAAAAAGTGCATGCATGTTTTCATGTAGCCGATTCTTTTAATTGAAGCGTGTGACACTTTACTTCAAATGCGTCTGCCTAGATACACCAAAAGAGAATCATTTATATCCTTTTCTGTTTTCATTACATGACAGATCAATCAGAAAATAGTCACTACTGCCTAGATTAGCTTAAAGTACAGCTTTCAAGGAAATCTAGTCAAGCTTTCGGACAACCCAGAGCAGTATCATCCATATTTATCATTTTTATTTTGACATATTTAGGTAGGCTTTTTAATATAGATGCTTTTGAAAGCTGTGCTCTTTTTAGCATTACATTAAACTGCAATATTGTCAGCTTTTTCTCCCATTTTTCACGAGTACACAGTACTAACATTTGCTTTAGAAAACTAAAAAGTATACTCACACCTCTTTTTAAGGGGAGCTAAATCCTGCCTGTCTTTAATGTCTCAATGTCCTTATTTTCTAGGTGCTCCTTATGGTCAGAATAGGAGAGTGTATATCAGCTTACCAGTAATAAAACTCAGTAGTGTGCCTGTGAGCTACAATAAATGTGATTAGAATGTGATGACATTCCTTAGTCCTATTCTACATTACATATGCAGTTACGTAAATGGTCAGTAGGTCAATACGTATGCCGATTCCTGAAGTTGACAGTAGGTAAAAAAATTGCATAATTTTCTTCCTTGATAAATAAATTAATAAACAATTATTCTTTATTGTGCTAGACCACTGTTCAAAATAACAGGCTTACAACCAAGCATATCAACAAGAAAGCTAAAATGATCAACCACAACATTAAAACCACTGACAGGTGAAGTGAATAACATTGATTATGTTGTTACAATGGCATCTTATATATTTTTTAAATTATTTGTTTTTATTCATTTTCAAAAAATGTAAGTACATGTACAATGAGATTTGGAAACATTTCTCGTTGAATGGCAAGTACATTAACTTTTCGTCACTGAAATACAATGAAGCTTATGATTCCATCATGTTTGTCTATACTTTGTTTAAACGTAGCATTTGATTTTACCTCTGTCAATGATGGACATGGTTTGATATTAGGCATAAAGAAAGTATAAATCTTTGAAGCAATATAAAAATAAAACAGAAAAGCAGTAAAAACAGTAAAATAGTAAAAAAGTAAAAACAACAAAAACAACAAAAATCAGGGAGAAGTGTTTCATTTCGTAATTGGCTCTAGTGAGACCCAAGAGTATACTCATGTTTCCTGTGGAGGGTTTCATACCTTCCTTGATTTGTCTAGTTTCAAATTAATTTACTTTGTTTAATATAAGTTGCTTAATATAAGTTGTCTCTTATAAGTCACGTTGTCCCTCCCCCACCGGGATGATTATTCTTGTTAAGCCCCTGGAGTTCTCTCCCTCCGCCCAAAGGTGCCTTAGGTCAATTGGGGGGGAAACCCCCATGGGTGTTTTGCCCCTTGAGTCTTTCGGTCTTTGTAGGAAGTTTATCCAAGGTTCCCATATTGAGTAATACACATCATATTTGTGTGAGAGGGAAGCATGGATCTCCTCCATCAATCTAATTGATTCTATTTTCTGAATCCATTCTCTTGTGGAAGGGGGAGATATGTTTTTCCATTTGGTCGGTAGGTTGGCCGCTGTCAGTAAGTGTGTTATCAGAATTCCAGTGTGTTTGGGTACTTTAATTGCCCCCTTCAAGAATATCAGTGCGTTCGGGGTAAGTGGTACCTCTGCCCCTGTTATTGTTTCAACCATTTTAACTATTCTAGACCAGAAGCTCTGGATCTCCGTGCATTGCCACCAAATGTGTGCTGTGGTGCCATTGGGTTGTTGGGATCTCCAGCATTTGTCCTCTATGTTTGGATATATATTTTGTAGTTTGGTTGGCGAATAGTGCCATCTCGATATTTTTTTGTAATGACTCTCTTGAGTGCTTGTGTTTATTGACGACTTGTGAGCCGTTCGAAATATAGTGGACCAGTCTGCTTCTGTAATTGTTATACCAAGTTCAAGTTGCCATTGTTGTGTGAAATTGGGCAGTGGTTCGTGAGTGAGTGAGTGTGGTTCGTGGTTTCCTGCAATAGCTTATACATTATGGAGAGTTGTTTAGTTTTTAGTATGCGTGATTCGCAATAAATTTCAAATGTTGTTAATGTGCGGCTTCCTTTTAGGAGTTTGTCAGTGGTTCGGAGAAAGTGTGTGAGTTGGTGATAGTGGTAGATCTAGATTGCAGTGGGGGGGTGAGTCGTCGTTATCGAATCTAGGAGCTTGATTCGACATCCCTCTACTATATCCGTTAATTTTAGGCCTGTTGACGGCCTAGGTATTTGTATGAAGTCATGTCTTAGGTTGTAAGCCTGGTGGAAAAGGGGGTTTCCGGTTACTGGGTATAGGGGTGATGGATGTGTTGAGATGTCTGCTATTTCTCTAATTTGTCTCCACTGATGCAGAGTGGGTATTATAGTCGGTTGGGTGTTGTGTTTGGTCCCCAGAAAAGTTGTCCCTTGGTGGAGCCATGGGATTTTATGGAGCAGAACCTGAAAGAAGTGGTTTTCTAATATGACCCACTGTAAATGAGGGTTCGGGTTCGTCCATTCATAGACCCTAGTTAGCATGACGGCTTTGTAATATTGGTGTAGGTTGGGCATGGCCAGGCCGCCCTGTGCTTTGGAACGAGTTAAGATATCATATGAGATTCTCGGTCTTTTATTTGCCCATATGTATTTAGTGAGTATTTGTTTAAGTCTGGTAAAGAACTGCTTTGGTATGTGGATGGGGAGAGTCTGGAAAAGATACAATAGTCTTGGGAGGATATTCATTTTAAGGATATTGATCCTTCTCAGCCAGCTGAATTGAGGCTTATGCCAACGTGTTAAGTCTCCTGTGATAGTTTGGAGTATGGGGGTGTAGTTTAGGGACATGAGTTGTTGAGTCTCTGAGTGGAGTTTTAGGATGAGGCCCAGGCGAACGGATATTGTTCCTTTAAAAGTTCTTGATTGTGTTTGGATATTTTTAGTGGTAGTATCTCGCTTTTAGAAAAGTTTACTTTGAAATTAGATACTCGGTGATATTTGTCTATTTTGGTCATTAAGGGTGCTAGTGAACTGTCCGGGGCCGCTAGTGTGAAGAGGAGATCATCAGCATAGGCTGCTATTTTATATTCTTGTTGATTGATAATGAATCCTCTTATTTCTTTGTTATCCCTGATCCCTTGTAAGAAGGGTTCCATGGTGAGGATGAAAAGCAGCGGGGATAACGGGCAGCCCTGTCGGGTCCCATTAGCTATATGCACCGGTTCCGACAGTTGACCGTTTATTTTCAGTCTGGCTGTTGGTGTGATGTAGATGGCATTCAACCAGCTAGACCAATTCGGACCAAAGCCTAGTATTTGCATTGTTTGTTTTAAGAAGGCCCAATCCACCCGGTCCAAGGCCTTTTCAGCATCGACCGAGAGGAGGAGGCTCTGGGCTGGATGTGTTTTTGAGTAGTGGATCAGGTTAAGCAATTTGGTGGTATTGTGTTTTGCCTCCCTATCTGGGACAAAACCTGATTGATCAATGTGGATGAGATTTTTAAGCAGGGGCTTCAGTCTGATTGCGAGGATTTTCGTGAAGATTTTTAGGTCCACATTTATAAGGGAAATGTAACTCCCGCAGGATGTGGGATCCTTCCCTGGTTTAGGGAGGATAGTGATATGCGCCTCTAGGGCTGAGTTTGGTAGTGAGTGTTGTGCTGTTAGGGAGTTAAATGCATTAACAAAGGGGCCTGCTAATATTGCAGGCAGGGAACGTTTTATAGTACTTTTTTGTGAACCCATCGGGTCCCGGGCTCTTGTTTAGTGGGAGTGTTCGTACCGTTCTATGGAATTCTTCTTCTGTGAGGGGGGAATCTAGTGATTGTTTAACAGATTGGGGAACTTTCTTTTTAAGTCTAGGCTCCAGAAAGTTCTCTATTTCTGTTTGTGTTGGTGGGGTATCTCTTAGATTATATAGATCGGAATAAAATTTGTGAAAGGCCTCCATTATGTCCGGTAAAGTATGTGATAGACCTTTACTGTGGTGTCTAATTTTGGCAACATACGTTGTTCCATGTGTTTGTTTGAGGGCTTGTGCCAATAGGCGCCCACATCTGTTTCCTAGTGTGCAATAGGTTTGTTTTGTCCTGAGGAGTTTACGCTTCACCTGAGCATTTAGTATTTGTTGCAATTCAGCTCTTTTCCTTACCAGTTCTATGTAGGTATTGAGTGTGGTGTGGCGTTTATGTAACCCCTCCAAACTCCTGACCTCCTCTGTTAGGGATTTGACTTGAGCTCCACATCTCTTTTTGTGTTGGGACGCTAGAGCTATCAGGTGCCCTCTAAGTACACATTTGTGTGCCTCCCAGATTATTGGTGGGGCTACATCTGATGTGTTATTGTCTTGGAAGTAGTTTTTAAGTTCCGCTTGTATGTGCTGTGTCGCAACAGTGTCGTTGAGCATTAGGTCATTTAATTTCCATTGAAAGGTTTTAATTGGTAATGAGGGTACCTGAATGGTCAGTGTTAGCGGGGCATGGTCCGACCATGTGATCAGTCCATAAGAGCATGCTTTCATAAGGTGTAAGAATCTGTGAGGTAGAAAGAGCATATCTAATCTTGAGTATGTGTAGGTAGCTGGAGAGTAAAAGGAGTAATCTCTACCTTGGGGGTGGACAATGCACCAGCACTCCACTAGTTGGGATTGATCAAGGAGTCTCGAGATCTTGTGTCTAATGTGATTTTGGTGATTCATCGCTGAGGAGGTTGTATCTAGAGCTGAGTCCAATGTTATGTTGCATTCTCCTCCCGTGACCATTATTCCCTCTGTTAAATTTTCTATTGCGGTGAGGCACTTCTTGAGGAATCTGCATTGGTGTCTGTTTGGGAAATACATGTTAACAAATGTGAACACTTTGCATCCTATTTTCCCTTTTACCATTACTAATCTGCCCGTGCCATCTGCTTTGCGATCTATAAATACGAATGGTACCCGGGCTGATATTAATACGGCTACCCCCCGTGCTTTAGCCTCCGAGTAATTCCCAAAAAATCCAGTTGGGTATCTGTGGTTTCTTAGGTTTGGCGCCCTGTCCCCACTGAAGTGAGTTTGGATAATTCTAGTAAAGCCAAGGAGCGCCTTTCTGGAGTGTTGAGACCCCGAGTGTTCAAGGTTACTACGCGTAGGGTATCCGTCCCTTTCATTTCTTGGCTGTCCCCCCCATTCCTCCTCCCCCTTCCATCCCCTCCTTTCGGTGATTGTTGAGACATTCAATGTTTGTACTATGTTCCCTGGTTTAGAAAGTAATCAAACAATTATAAACAATAAAAACTATTTACAAAGTTATTAAGACGTTGTTACTTGTTAAAGTTCCAATATGTGCCACTTTACGAGTTTCTCGTAAAGGTGCCCGATGGTGGCGGTCTCAGGAATGACCACTTGGGCCTCCTGAGAAACAACTGTGCCCCGCGGGATAGGTTAGAATAACCTAAAAGAGTAGGTTTGTGTCAATGGGTGTTGTGTGGACTAATCCACTTCACTCTCTACACTTTAAGGTGGTGGGGGGGGGGGAGTGGATATAAAATTTGATATAGAGGTTTTATTACAGGCCCTGTTTGTATCCGATTTATAGAATTGTCTGGTTTTAATGAGCAGGTTAAGTTTGACTTACGGGGCCTGCTCTCCCTCTTGTGGGAGGGGGCCAGTGTCATATTTGCCTATGGGTTGAAGGCATTGCTATCTGGTTAGGTCTATATCCCTCACTCCAGAATGGGGTGTATACTTCTGGTGTGACATGATATGCACCTACTAAGCAATGGGATTAAAACATCATATGCATATCAATATGTAGTTATAACTGTAATATTCAAACCTTAAATCATATTAATGAACAGAAAACAATCTTAAAATATCTGGTTAACTCTGTATCCCTTCTCTTGGGTACATGGCATGTACTTTTAATATTGTATGTGACGTATAGAAGAGGTAGTGGGTTTATACCCTCACATACATTAATTTATACCTGTAGTATTCAGACCTTAAATCATATTATTAATCGTAAAATAGTCCAAATGTGTTCATAAATAATAATATAAAACATGCAACTGGGTATTTCCAACAGAGGACTCCAGATTGGGTCCTCTCGAACAGGATTAAATCATACTCATCGTTTCCTTGTGCAGCAATGCATGGATTATGGCTTGTGGCAGTCCCAGTAGTATGTGGGTCCATCATGGGTTACGAAGTAGGTTTTTTTATTTATCATTCTTCTTTTAGTGTGGTGTTGGAGAGTCTTTCCTTGTTCCTTGAGTGGGTTCTCCATTGTCTGTGCCGCTTGTGTGCTTCTTTGTCTCTGCGATAATGGGATTGCTGTGGGTCCTGCCGGAGGGCCATACCAGTCCGCCATGTGGGTAGCAGGTAGATCCAGGGCTTGTTGAAATACTGGCATGTCCAATGCTGAATGGATAGTGTAAGTGGATCCCTTGTGGGTAGCGCTGAGAGCAAAGGGGAATCCCCAGCGGTATCTAATACCCCTATATCTAAGTTGGTCTGTGAGTGAGCATAGGAATCAGGTCTGGAAAAATGCTGATAGGCTGATCATAGAAAAGTACTGGCTGTGTGGTATGCCTGAGGGCTGTTAATATTTCCTCTTTATTTTTGTAGTAATAAAGCCTGCAGATTACATCTCTGGGCTTGTCAGCTGCTATGCCCCTGGGTTTCAGGGCTCTGTGTGCTCTGTCCAGTACTATTTTGGAGTTTGGTGGTTTATTTAATATGAGATTAAATAGTTCTGTCAGGGTCTGTGTTAAGTCTTCAGCATCTTGCTCAGGGAGCCCTCTGACCCTCAAGTTATTTCTCCTCCCCCATTGTTTAAGTCATCTAGGGAGCGTTGTGTTGCTGACAGGTGAGCATTGTGAGCAGTTATAGTGTCTTGAATTTTGTGTATTTGTACCCCCATAACATCCCATTCATTCTGGTTTTAGACTTGGATGTATAATTTATTTATTTATAAAATATTTTATTTATTTATAAAATATTTTACCAGGAAAGATACATTGAGATTTCTCTCGTTTTCAAGTATGTCCTGGGTCCATAAAACATTGCATTGATACATTAAGGTACAATAAAATACAAAAACAATATTAATACACAATATATGCAAATTTTAACATAGAACAGGTAGGAAATATATAATCAACCATAACAAGTGCATTCTGTTTTGAGGTATGTAGAGAGGGATCTCTTAAAGTACTTTAGGCTTGAGGAAGATATAATGGTATGTATGAAGTATCCACTGTCTGGCAAAAAGACTTATATGGGTGACACTTTAAGGTTAGGGGAACACATGGGTAAGTTAGGTTGAACCAGAATAGTGGGTCCTTCATTAACCATTAACAGATAGTCAATGTACCATATTAAGCTATAATCTATGTTAACTATCTCTTTAATATGTCCCGATTAAGAGAGGTTTCAGAAGTTTGACTCATCCTCATTTTATCCAACAATGCTAGTAGATCCCCTCTTGTAGACTTAATGAAAATATTTGGTAAAACATGACATTTCATTACATTATTTGTTTAATTAAACTTCTGACACTTGCTGCTAAATGCTTTCAAGATACAGCCAAAGAGAATAGCTCAGATGCTGTTCAATTTCATTACTGACAGATCAATCAGTAAATATTAGCTAATGACAAGATTATAGTGAAATAACGCTTTCAAGGAAATCTAGCACTAGAACAAATTAAATTATGTCCTTAATGTTTCTAATTTGATTGTTGACTATTGAAAGGCGTTAAACTGTTTTCAAATGCCTCTGTAATAAAGAACAATACTGTTACTCTCAGACCAGCGAGTTAGTTGACTAAGCGTTGCAGGTAGCATGGAGATTACGTAAAGGGACACTTCACACACCTAAAACACTTTTGCTTTCAATAGAAATTTTCTCTTTTATAAATTAACCATGTTACATCCCTAGGTTTGCAATCAGACAGAGTGAAACTCAAGAGGCAGCAATCGCCCAGAGCACCTGCTTTGCAAATACACCTCATTGAGCTGCATTGGAAAGTCTGTGATTGGACAGCCACAGAAAGTCTAGGCGGGGCTGGAAGGGGAGGGCTTGCAAAGGCTTTAGACAAGAGATTTGTAGCTTTTGCAAGCTGTGTTTAGATGTACCCCAAATGAAAATGAATGCAAACAAATGTGTCGTTTTAATGAAAACTAAACATTGATAGTAGTGTATTCTTTTTTTATTTTATTTTTAATAGAGTGTCCCTCTAATTATTTTTTCTATTAAAAATGTTTACTTTTTTCCTCAGCTATGTTGGGTCAGAGTTTACTGTTATCTGCTGGTTAACCTAACTTCCCTACTGATCCAGGTACACACAGAGCAATCACAGCAGCAGACTCTGGGTTTACCACCTACGTTGAATCATGAAATAATTTTCAGATAATTTTGATCTAGGCTGATCATGAGCCAGCTCAGGTCAATGTTTTCTGTGCTTACTAACACTTAGAGACATGTTTCTTATGGAGCAGTCACTGTATATACATCTGTTCAGGAACCAGTGAAATATCCGAATATAAGAAAATAAAACACAGATAATAATTATACAGATACATGATCCCATACCTTCCAGGTGTCCAAATATAGGAGGGACAGTCAATATTTTTGCCAAAATCCATTTGTCCCTCTTTTTTTTCTCCTAATGTCCCTCTTCTCTATGAACTTCATATTGGTGTGTCTCGGTGTTTAATAGAGCACCACAGCAATAATAATTTATGTTTTTAAACTACAATAACCAAGTTTATAAATCAGTCTATGCATATACGATACATTGTGCTTCTAAATTATATTTTAGTTACTACAATTATTATTAGTAAGGCACCTAAATTTCTGAGAAAAGTTCGGTCTCTGGCCATATCCCCACTCACACACCTAAAATTAAAGTGGCCCTTTTTGTCCATGTGAAATGTTGGGAGGTATTGCTTATTATTTCAGTAGGCAGACGGTGCTTTCATATTAAAATATGATGGCCCCTGATTTAAATGATCTATGCAGCTGCTGTTGAATTCAGCGTGATGTACCATAAGAGGGCCTGGAGAGACAGAGACTGTGTCTCTGGCGAATCGTTATCAGGTGAGAGGCCGAATTAGGGATAGCATAATTAGAGTTTAATTAGCACCAATTTCAGGCAGACAGAGATGGTGCTACTCTAAGATTAAACAAACCCTAATCCTATTTTTTTTTACATTGTGTCTGACATGACCACTTTTCTAGAATATGTTTCTACCACTGTTGGCTATCCTTTGGTAACTGTGTTTATTGTGTACTATGGTTCTGGTTCGTCCCGGGAATGAATATGGTTTCCAAGGCATAGTATGTAGCGAGTGTCTTGGTTTACATAGAGCCCAGCAATAATGCATGGTAAAGCCATAGTATTGTTAGAGTATTGTCCTAATACAAAAGTCATTCTTTGTAAGAGATTTATTCAATATGGACTTTAGAAAAATGCTCTGTGTTTAAGTTATCTGGCGAGAGATATCAGTTGCCAAGATAGAGGACTTAATGGCCTAAAGAGACACTCTAGGCATTATAACCATTTCAACTTGAATTGGTAATAGTGTTTGAAGTCCTGAGGCACTGCCCCCAAGTCAACCATTTTGAGCAGTTTAATACTGAATGATGGTCCCTGGCTTCTCATAGCTCCACCCCACTGGAGGTATGGCTAAGGCAGAAAGTATGCACTTCCTTGGAGCCATACCGATTTGTAGCTGAATGGGCACCGTGATAGGCCGAAAGCGGCCTGCTGACACTCTCACACAATCACACGTGCCCAAGCTAATGCTCCCTTATTAGCCTGAGCAGCAGAGCTGCTGTGGACTCTCATATGTAATTAAAACTATAATAGTTTAACACTGAATTTAAAGATGGTGCCAGGATACTTCAGACACAATTACCACTTAAATTAAAATGTCCCTTTAAGGGATTATGAGTGGGGAAAAGAGAGAGTTTTGAGAAGTTATGCCTACTTTCAGCAATCTAACCTGTGAAGTGAGGTACAAATTTTGGGAAGGTCAGGTCTGTGATAAGTGGACTGACTTGTGTGTTAAACCTGTTGTGTTGAAGGTTGTGAAGACTGATATGTCCGTATTTTATCAATTTCTTACAGTATGATAGAAATGTAATTTCACAGCAGAGTTATCACTAAGTGGAATATATTTTCAAGCTATCATAACTATTCTGTCCTCCTCCAGGTTCTCAACCTCCCACAACCATTTCCTGTTGAAGCATTAAACATTCAGGTATTAATGCATTCTACTTGTAATAAAAGCGACTACCAACAGCAAACTTCTGAACATGATAATTTGTGATAAACTGTCAAATTGTCATTTGACTTGGATGTCATTTTCGGTGGATACATATGTGGTGACAAATAATATATTATTGGATTGTGATGGTCATTCCACATTTCTCCATCTGTTTTTGGATTACATTTTGCGCCACAATATGGCGAGGCAAAAAGCCAGATGAATGCTGGGGGATAGCCAAATAAATTTTAAAACAATAATGAGAGCCTAATACTCTCTACTTTCAACTAGGAAGTAATCAGTGCCCAGCAGACGCCAGGTAAGAATACAAACCATTAGAAATGGTTTCAATACTTACAGTGAGGGGTGTCAGGGCACTCTGGGCACCATAACCACTAAAGAGCACTGTAGTGATTATGGTGCAAATGTTCCTTTGAGGTGTAAAACAGTGTTTTTTTCTTTTACTCTATATGTTGTCCCCCCCTAGATTTTCTTTGATTTCTATAGCACTGGTCATTTCCCATGCCAAATGACCATGATGATTCCCACAAGAAAGACATGGAAATAAAAGTGATGGGTCTGGAGGGACGTGGTTTGGCAGCCGAAGAAAATGGCCGCATAATCCTTTCCTCCGCCCGGGTCCCGACAAGCCAGCACTTAATTGACTACATACCCTACCGAAATGGGGATATCACACAGAGCCCCACAAACTGGGAAGACCCCAGAGCTAAAAAAAGGACAGCTTACCCCATCCCTGCGCAAGTTCCTGGTGATCCCCGCGGATCTCGCAACACAGCCACATGGCGCCGACGGATCAATGGCGTCAGAGGAATCAGCGCCTTCATTTCCGGCATCTGACCTGCAAACAGGAGGCACTGAGAGGCCTCCATGGCTGGACCCCCTGAGAGCCTTGCCCACAAAAGAAGACCTCCGCTCTGCCACCTCAGAGTTGGGAGCCACAATCCGGCAGGACATCCAGGCACTGAGAGCTGACATGCAGGGCCTGTCAGACTGCGTGAGCCACGTGAAGGCAGCCTGTGACAGCCTGAGAGCGGCCCAGGACACACTGGCAGAGGCAACAGACACCTGCTCTGAACAGGTATGTGGCATGGCCCTACACATTGAGGATTTGGAGAACAGGGGGCGCCACAACAACATAAGGCTGCTCGGCCTCCCTGATACAGAAGATTCCCCCCTGCAACTGCGGGAAAACCTCTTGGAAATATTTTATGGGCTACTAGGCCGTGATCACCAGGCACCAATAGAATTTGTGAGAGCGCATAGAACCCTCCGCCCAAAGGGACCACCAGATAGCCCACCCAGGGATGTCATTTGCTGTTTGGCAAATTTTGCCTTAAAGGAGACCATCCTTAAACAAGCAAGAGAACAGCAGATGCTCACCTACTGGAATCAAGACCTGCAACTCTTCCCAGACCAGGGCCGGACTGGGGATACGAAGCAGCCCTGGAAAAAAAATCTATGCCAGCCCCATAAGTCATTGTGCTATGTAGAGTGTATATATATATATATATATATATATATATATATATATATATATATATAAAAATATATATGGGCAATTGAAATAGTTGGCTGCACTCTCGGATTTCCTGAAAATGTAACTTTTATTGAAATAGTTAAGAGAAGATCAATGTTTCAGTCCCTCTTGTGGACTTTCGTCATGATCCTGATGCAAGTCCACAAGAGGGACTGAAACGTTGATCTTCTCTTAAATATTTCAATAAAAGTAAAATTTTAAGGAAATCCGAGAGTGCAGCCAACTATTTCAATTGCCTATATATATACTGGATACTGGAGCCCTGGTGATGCAACAGTATATATATATATATATATATATTTATTTTTTTTTTATTGATACATTTCTTCTTCTAATTCAAAATGTTAGTTCTTTTAGGGTAATTAAATTATACAGTAAAGCATACTCACACACAGACAGACAATCTTACTGATGCACACAAATAGGCTCATTGACAGACAATGACACACACAGACAAGGTTACTGGCACACACACAAATTGAGTACAGACAAACTCTGATACACACACACAAGCTTACTATAGACAAGCTCACTGTCACACACACACGCTCACTACAGATAAGCTCACTGATGCACACACACTCTCCCTACAGACAAGCCCATTGACACACACGCTCCTTACAGAAGAGCTCACTAACACACAGATTCACTACAGACAAGCTCACTGACACACACATGCTCACTACAGACAAGCTCACTGACACACATATGGTCACTACAGACAAGCTCATGATCACACTCATGCTTACTACAGACAAGCTCACTGTACACACATGCTCACCACAGACAGGCTCTGACACACCCATGCTCCTTACAGACAAGCTCACTAACACACACACACATATGATCCCTACAGACAAGCTCACTGACACACATACAAGCTCACTCACTAGCAGGCACACACACACACACAAACTCACTAGCAGGCACACACACACACAGAGGCTCCCTCACTAGCAGATGCGCGCACACACACAGAGGCAGACAGTCACTGACACCCAGGCAGACAGCCACACACACACACACACACAGGCAGACAGTCACTGACACCTAGGCAAACACCCACACATTCAAAGTCAGGCAGACAGCCACACACATACACAGGCAGACAGCCACACACACACGCAGACAGTCACACACAGGCAGACAGTCACACACACAGACAGTCACGCACACAGACAGTCACGCACACAGACACAGGCAGACAGTCACTGACACCGAGGCAAACACCCACACATACAAAGACAGGCAGACAGTCACACACAACACAGGCAAACAGTCACACACACACAGGCAGACAGTCACACACAACACAGGCAAACAGTCACACACACACAGGCAGACAGTCACGCACACACACAGGCAGACAGTCACACAGACACACAGAGTCACATACTCACAGACAGACACAGTCACACACTCACAGACAGTCACACACAGACAGTCACACACACACACAGTCACACATTCACACACAGACAGTCACAGACAGTCACACACTCACAGGCAGTCACACACAGACAGTCACACACTCACAAGCAGTCACACACAGACAGTCACATACAGACAGTCACACACAGACAGTCACACACAGACACAGTCAGACAGTCACACACAGTCACACACTCACAGGCAGTCACACACACACACAGTCAAACATTCACACACAGAGTCACACACAGACACACTGACCTGCTTCTTCCCTCCTGCTTGGAGCTCCTGGAGGCTGGTTGTTGGGGAAGCAGGGACTCCTTCCTGCTTCCCATGCTGCAGTCAGCCAGGCCCCTGCCGCACGCTAAGCCCCGCCCCGCCGCACGCTAGGCCCCACCCCCGCCGCACGCTAAGCCCCGCCCCGTCGCATTTTTTTTTTTTTTATAATCCCGGCCGGCCATGTGCGAGCTGTGCCGGCCGTCTGGCTCCCCCTGCTCCCATGGGGCTCTGTGCGGCTGCACAGCTCACACACGGCCGCCGGGATCACAGGAGCTGTCAGACAGGCCCCAGGTGCCGCGGCCCACCGGGAAATTTCCCGGTATCCCGGTGGGCCAGTCCGGCCCTGTCCCAGACCTGTCACCGGCTACCCTGACCTACCGACGTGCTCTGAAACCGCTCACGAGAGTACTGGTTGCCAACAGATCCGGTACAGATGACAGATGCCCACAGGATTGCTTGTTCACACACCGAGAGGTTCATTCCTGGTCCGCATACACAGCGACTACATAGCGCTGAGCACGGAGCTCCACTTGCCCACTATCAACATGAGGTGGCCAGACCCATTGGACATATACAACGCCGCAAGATCCCCTACACCTAATAATAAAAACAATCGCAAGAAACGCCGCAAGAAACACCCTACACCTAATAATAAAAAAGACACAACCCCAACGCTTTCCATGGGGTTTACTAAAATGGAGGCGTTACAAGTTACAGAGGAACTCTGGTACACAGCCCAAGACCGAGCGCAGACACACATAGACACATGGACACCCTGGCTGGCGCGAGTGGGCACGGAGGCGTTTCAGACCACATATCTGACAATGGGGGGAGGAACTGATAATCCCCAGCAGGACACACCGGGAGACTAATGGGACGACACACACCCGCTTTCAAAGCACGGCACCCCACTGTCTGTGACATTACTGTTGATAAACATTCAGTTATTCTGTAGATGTCTCAATTTGGACAGTGATCTTTTGATTCTGGAGAAAGGTTCACATTAGAACTTATGAGTTCATGACACTTCATTATCAGAATAAGTCATTGCCCAGCAGAGTAAAACATTTCCTATGATTTTCAGACATGATTGGAAATTTCAAGATATGAAATGTTCACATATCATTTTCCTTCTTTTCTGCTGCTGATCTTGTTGTTTTTTTCCCAAAACCATGAACCATCTGTCCAATGTTGAATCATCAATAGGGTAACAAGAATTTGATATTAGTCACAGTGACAGAAGAAGCTAAGCATCTAGATGTAATAAAGCAATGTACAAAACGCTGGTATTTAAATATGTCAAGAATAATAGAAACACATACAATTCTTCAAATATAATTTATTTTTTAAATTCATGATATTTTTTTTAATGATCATTCTAAGCACAGTAACAAGCTGTGCTTAATGCATAAATTATGCAGCAGGCTTATAGGGACACTATAGTCACCAGAACAACTACAGCTTAATGTAGTTGGTCTGGTGAGTATAATCATTGCCTTCAGGCATTTTTATGCAAACACTGCCTTTTCAGAGAATAGGCAGTGTTTACATTGCCCCCTAGAGACACCTCCAAGTGGCCACTCCTCAGATTGTTCCTAGCTCTGTGCTGCAGAGAAAACAGCAGTGCCGTTCATCGTCTCCACTCTCTGCATGGGGAAGCTGAATTTTCCTCATAAAGATGAATTGATTCAATGCATCTCTATGAGGAGGTGCTGATTGGCCAAAACAGTGTTTGGCCCTGCCACCTTGTTGATTTTTAAGTGGCTTGCCCCCCCCCCCCCTTAGCCCCTTTAGAATGGGTTAAAACTCACCTTATTTTCAGCTCTCTACGGGTCTGCCTGTGATGGCCACGCCCCCTTTGTGACATCATCAGAATTGCCAATTGGCAGACCCGTAGAGAGCTGAAAATAAGGCGAGTTTTAACCCATTCTAAAGGGGCTAAGGGGGGAAAGGGGCAAGCCACTTAAATGGTGGGTTTTCACTACAGGGTCAGGAATACGTTTGTGTTCATGACCCTATAGTGTTCCTCTAAGTCTCCTAGTTTAGTTTGGCTTATAGCTACATACCTCACAAAGTCCCGGATCTAGAAGATTCATCCTTATTTTGGCCTCCAGTGCCACAAATTTGTGCTTGTTCCCTGATGTCTTGCATCTGAGGTCATGAGGAAATTGTCTTCAGTATGAGCACATCATCAGACACTAGGACCATGCAGAGAGCGCTTTTGCTTTCAGTGGGCTTGGCCATGGTTACTGTCAGTCAGCCTTGCATATATGGAAAGCCCCATTCGTTTTTTGGGCAGGATCACATATTTGAGTCATCTCCAGTGACGTAAAAGGAGGTTTTTCAAGGGGACAAATCTATTAAAATGTAGCCAGGAAGGAAGGGCAAGTACACAGCGGATAATATGTAGCAAGAAACTCTGGGCACTCAAAGTCGCATCACCGACATTCCCCTATCTGACCACCCAACCCATGTCCCCTTGTTGTGAGGTTTGTAATCTAGCTATTATAATAATCACTGCCCCAGTTATTGTACCCCCTTCATATCAGTGGTGTACGCATAGTCAGTAAATGCGTTGGAGAAACACTTGCTTCCGCTAAACTCCTTCTGTAATTTTTTTTTTTTTGTAAATGTAAGAGTCGGTCCGTGATAACAACTTCTCACTAATGTCACTTGACGTATACACAGTGGCATTAGAAAAGTGCGCAGTGACATCACAACCAGTGAAGCACTGCTTAGGGTGAATCTACACCTTATTTTCACGTGTTTTTTTCCATTTGATATTTTCACTCCCTCTACTTTGTATCCAGAATCTAATTCATGAAAAAATAATCTGCCTTTATTTCAGCACTGAAAACTTGACAATCTGACACGACCTTACAATGTCACGTGTGACATTTTCAATCCGTGACACCACCAAATACGGTTAAACAGTGCCCACTGTGCAGTTTCTCACTTGTGCTGATTTTGCAGCACGTCATGTTAGATCATTATTAAAGAGTTGATCTAGAAATAACTGTGCACATTCTTCAGATTTTCCTATTAGTTTATAGTCAGTGCTGTGAGATCCCTTCACAATGAGTGTCACTCTATGAATCTGAAACGCGACAAGATAGGGCACAGTGAAATATACTCAATAAAGCACACATTATGTAATAAACGCACACTGTGTTATCCTTTTTGTTACTGGTGGTCATATTTACGTAACACTTTTAGTAGCAGTAAGAGGTTTATTTACTAAACATCAAATTGAAATTTGAGTGGCAATATTGAAGCTAAAATTAGTTAATAAGGAAAAATATCTCATGCTAAGCTACGGTAAACACAATTATGAGATTAACAAATAAATCCCTGAGTGTTTTTCCTCTAACACTTATAGTATTTTCTTTTGGTAAAGCTGATCTTATTTTTATTCTTCCGGAATAAATGTACAGGTTCCTTGTAATGTGTTCTGTTTATTGTTATAGTTTAAGTTAATGTTCAATTCATGAAAAGCATGAACTGATCTGTTCGGGAGACAGTTAGAACCAGTGTCATTGTCGCCTTTTATATGTGTAGCCTTTTTTGTACCGTTTTATTTGTGCCAAGCGTAGGTCAGAAGTATGTGGAACATGTTCCGCACTCCCCTTGAGAAGAATGTTTCTAACACTTTCTGGTCTGATAAGACCTTGTTGTGGACCTGCTAATGCCTGCTGGTTTATTACAAACACAGGAATTATCCACATCCCTAAAGCACTTCCGTTTTCTAATGTAATTTAGGGGTTTAACTGACAGTTTCCACTTTACCACTTAAAAAAGTCTGGATTGCCAGAGAGAACATTTTCAGAAAGATGTTAACGTGTTCTCTCTGGGATATCAGGTAGACTCTTATTGATCACTTTGTGCCACCGATAAAAGAGGGAAATATGAAACCATGCTACTCCTAGAGAATAGGCCAGGAAATTGTGATGATGTTCCAGTGGGCAGAGTGCAGTTGTGACAAGAAGGTCTTCTCAGTTCTGAATTTTAGGTTAGTAATTCTTTAATTCAGGTAAAAGGAGGGGCCCAGTAATCTAAAACAGCTGTACAATAGACTTGTGCATAGTGGAAAAATTGGATTTGGCTGAATCACTTCATCCAAAAATCATAAAAAAGTTGAGGACAGACATATTTTGGACATACGTAGGTTTGGCCCGTCTGCATTTTGTAAACAAAAAAAGATTTGGGTATACAAATCAAACAAACCAAAAGGTTTGCGAAAATGGGCCAATCAGTGTACTGTAATATATATATATATATATATATATATATATATATATATATATATATATATATATATATATATATATATATATATCCACCTCCAACAGTGTCATAGGGGTGTCATCAGCCAGACCTGCATTAGAGTTCCGGGCTGGCTGTCAGATCTGTGCAACTTTTATTTTACAAAATGACAATCATTGGCTGAGATCAGTCAGCTAAAGCTTTAAGCCAATGAATGCTTATTCACGTTGCTTGCGGCTTCTGTAGTAAGTGCTCTGCCCCTTTAACAATAAACCGTATCAGGGTACTCCTGGCATCATAACCACTACAGCGGGTATTAGTGATTATGATGCTTGTAGTAACCCTTAAATAACTATTTTCACATTCTCGTATGAAAGAAATATACATTGAAGTCTAATTAATCTAAATATTTTCGCTAATAAAGAATATGGCTGTAGGGAAATATATATTTTCTTTTTGTTTTCTGTTTGTATTTTTCTTTGTTTTTCTGTTTGTCCTAAATGTTACTTTTATTTAATTTTTTTTATACCCATTGTACAGTGCTACGGAATCTGATGGCGCTATATAAATAATTAAATAATAATATTGCATAAATATACAAACAACACAGTTATTACATCCAACATACATCCTTATTAGACATTACACATATTTAACCAACATTGCATAAGTGTCCGAGAGAACTTTCCCTTCCTAAGCTGGATTCTCAAAGAGTGATTTAATTATCTATTTTAAATTTGTGTGATAATATAGGCGTATTATAATTGTATTAGAAAAGTGCTGTTGCTTTTTGAAGACATTGTTCCCTTATTTTATTGTTTTTGGAAGAGGAATTATTTGTCCAACCCATGCCATTTTCCATCTAACTGTTCCTTTTAGATGGAAATTCTATGCCGCAGAAGCTCATACATGTTTTTTATGTAAAGTAACTGAACAGTTACATTTTAAAATAATTCATAGCTTAAACAGCTATTCTATCAGCAGAAGATTAACAAGATCAAATGCTTTTATGTAACTCATTAGGGCTTGTTTAAAGGCTGTGTCACTATCTTTTACTGAGTGGGTGATGATGCTTTAAAAAGAAACAGTCAAGGAGATACAATAAAAAAGTACTTTGGTTGTGTGGGTTGTTCCTCATTGTAGGCCCCAAATAATACAAAGTGCTCTTACATTATGATTGAGTCATTACTTGCCTAGTGCTTGATTTTGTTTTGCACGTAGAGTCCAATTATCACCATACAAGGGAACATTCTAAATGATCAGACATTGACCTTGGGGATACGTAGCTTTTTGTTAGTCCATCACAAGGATTCTGTATAGTAATTTAACGATAATCCTCTCCATGAATGATAATCGGCCGGTACAAAAGCTAAGATGTATCTAAATGCACTGTTTGTCAAAAAAAACAACACCAAGCGTTTTTAACCTTGTTGACAGAGAGCAAGCTAGATACATAGCATTAGTTTGATGAGTCTTTCTTAAATGTTTAAATTAGCTCAATTATATGATAATATTTCATATAAAAAAAATTCAACAAAATATCTTAATTCTCTAATATATTGGGTATATATAGAAAGTAATCAAATTATAGTGGGCAGTTACATGAGGCATATTATATTATGATTATTATATTATGTGCTTATTTTAAACCACTGATGACCTACAGAAAAATAATTGGGAGCCTAATATAGGTTATGGAACCCAAGGATTAAAATACATTTTCCCCTCTACTACATAAAAATCCATAATAGGGTTTTGAACTCTGTCCTTAAGATGTTGGTAAACTACATTTCCTATAATTCTCTGTCAACAAATAGGCTTGTAGAGCGCGAATTGACAGCAGTCCAAAAATATCTAGAGGCCATATATTAAAACACTTGATAACCCAACGCTTTCAATCTATCATATCATCCTTCATCAAAATGCTGAATACATTTTGAACTGAGCACATATGGATATTTGCCTTAAAGGGCCCCTATAGGCACCCAGACCACTTCAGCTCATTGAAGTGGTCTGAGTGCAGCAACCCTGTCCCCTCAACCCTGCAATGGTTTCTAAGTTTCTGCAACAATGCTTTTCTAAGGGAAAGGCCTAATGTTGGCCTGTTGGGTGACGTTAGGTGATGTCGAAGGGGCACTGGCGCTGGAATCAGGTAAGTACAGTATAGGTATATCAACCCTTACACTACGGGGGGTGGCACAATGGAGCTATAGTATCCCTTTAATACTATTCAAATAATTGCAGTGATTTAAAAATCACATTGCTATTTTTGGCAAAAGAATATTCTCTTGGTATTAATAAAGAGAAAGAGCAGTGACTGCAGGACAGGAAACGATCCACTCCTGGAGTCAAAGAAGGACTAAATGGGCAACATGGAAAGGGGATAACCCAACAGAGACAATAGTAGAGAAATTCCCAAAGATGAGAGTGTATGGAGAGAAGAACCAACGTCTGTCTCACACAATACACTCAACTGAGGGTGTGCCCATGAGGAGAGTATATAAAGTCCCCTGGTAGGATAAGGGTAAAAATAGAAAAATAAAAAATACTTTATTGAAAAACAATACAGAAATTAAATAGAGTGAATGGGGTCCGGGATGGGGGGATGGCTCATAGTACGTGAGATTGTAATGGTACAGAAAGGAGGCAGCCAGACACGTGTGAATCACTATATGGCAATATTATAAGCCAATAATAGATAGAAGCTTGTGTATATCAAAGTAGCATGTTGTACTGAAGTCTCTGTGGCGTAACACATCTCAAGGAACTCCTTAATAAGCCAACAGTATCTGCACAGAGTGTAATCAAACTACTATTATGGGAATAACTACCGATAAATAGGGTGTAATTCCCTGGAGTTTGTGACAAGCTGTAAACCCGTTAGACAAATAGTAAATGAATCAAAATGCTGACTAGCAACAGTAGAGTAAACTGGAATCTAAGAGGAATAGAGTCAAAAAGAAATTCCTCTTATGTATGATGATACCCAGATGCCTCAGATCCTCTGGTTGGTAGTCAGCCCCACAGTTCAAAATTGATGGGTTGCTTGCAAGTGCAGATCAAATAGCCATATTACAAGTGTATTGCTAATTTATAACATAATGTTATCAGGTCTTTAAACCTGGTTATATATGCCCTGAGATTGTTGTTTCCGATAAGAAATATACAGTGTTGCACAGAAGGGGAACTAATTAGACACAAAATATCGCTCCAAAGTCTGCCTCTGCTTCCTAGATAGAGAGAAAACAACTCACAGCCGATAAGCATATCATCCCCAAATACCCGGCCCCATACTACCCAGGTCAAAAATAAAAGTAAAAGAAAGATGATGACCGTAAAGCTAGCAGATATACGGAGTGTATCTAGCTGTAAGAAGCTGCTCACTCGGAGTATACGCCCAGATAAAAAGACAGATGTGAAAGTGAAAAAAGTAACTGTCAGTTACTTTTTTCACTTTCACATCTGTCTTTTTATCTGGGCGTATACTCCGAGTGAGCAGCTTCTTACAGCTAGATACACTCCGTATATCTGCTAGCTTTACGGTCATCATCTTTCTTTTACTTTTATTTTTGACCTGGGTAGTATGGGGCCGGGTATTTGGGGATGATATGCTTATCGGCTGTGAGTTGTTTTCTCTCTATCTAGGAAGCAGAGGCAGACTTTGGAGCGATATTTTGTGTCTAATTAGTTCCCCTTCTGTGCAACACTGTATATTTCTTATCGGAAACAACAATCTCAGGGCATATATAACCAGGTTTAAAGACCTGATAACATTATGTTATAAATTAGCAATACACTTGTAATATGGCTATTTGATCTGCACTTGCAAGCAACCCATCAATTTTGAACTGTGGGGCTGACTACCAACCAGAGGATCTGAGGCATCTGGGTATCATCATACATAAGAGGAATTTCTTTTTGACTCTATTCCTCTTAGATTCCAGTTTACTCTACTGTTGCTAGTCAGCATTTTGATTCATTTAATATTTGTCTAACGGGTTTACAGCTTGTCACAAACTCCAGGGAATTACACCCTATTTATCGGTAGTTATTCCCATAATAGTAGTTTGACTACACTCTGTGCAGATACTGTTGGCTTATTAAGGAGTTCCTTGAGATGTGTTACGCCACAGAGACTTCAGTACAACATGCTACTTTGATATACACAAGCTCCTATCTATTATTGGCTTATAATATTGCCATATAGTGATTCACACGTGTCTGGCTGCCTCCTTTCTGTACCATTACAATCTCACGTACTATGAGCCATCCCCCCATCCCGGACCCCATTCACTCTATTTAATTTCTGTATTGTTTTTCAATAAAGTATTTTTTATTTTTCTATTTTTACCCTTATCCTACCAGGGGACTTTATATACTCTCCTCATGGGCACACCCTCAGTTGAGTGTATTGTGTGAGACAGACGTTGGTTCTTCTCTTGGTATTAGTCTACAAATGTCGTATTTTGGTTCATTTCTGCTGTATTTTGGCTTTCAGTTGATTATAATTCACTGTGTAAAAATTAACCACATATTGTGTAAACAGCTTTTAAATGTTGAATTCAAAATGTTGTTTATAATAGGGGATGTTATGGAATCTATCAATTATAAAACAAAATATAGCAATTTTACTGCTTGGATTAAGGGCCATTCCAATATTAAAGTAAATGAGAAAACAAAAAAATCATAAATATAAAAAAAGATATTCGCCTTTGAAGTTCCTACTCTCGATGTAAATCCACAGGCTTTGCAGCATCCAGAGTAAACTTTGGCCAGGCCTAAAAGTGACTGAGCCTTCCATAAGATTCTGAGACAATGCTGAACGTATCCTATAAATCTTTGACCAGCAGGGAGGTTCTGTGAGTTCAGTTGTCAAGTTTCTGTAAAAAAAATATGTACATTTTAGCTGACATGGCATGATGACTTGTTCTTATTCATCAAAATATGTCCCCTACGTATTATTTCATGGAAACGTGGATTAATAGGAAATCCTACTGCTATAATTAGCATATACACTATGCCAACAGAGCAGGATCAATTTAGGAATTAGTAGAAGCCTGTAGAAGCAATAGCTTTGTAGAAAGAGAAATCCGAAGAAAGGGTTACCATTGTTGTGAATTGAGAACATATTACATTAAAATAGATTATTTCTATTGAAAATATACTTATTACATTACAAAACTCCACAGGACGGCTCTATTTTGAAGCAGCTGACAAATCCTATTTGACCATTATTATAATTACTATAAAAATGCACCCCATGCCAAATATATAGTTTATCCTGACCCTTTTAATATTATTATAATATTTTACTATTGTAGGGATTAAAATAGTGTATTTAATAGCAAGTCCAAATTTAATCAGAAATGTGTCACCAGTACTTTTTAATCAAATCAAAATCTCTTTATTATATTGTCACACACAGCAATGTTTCAACCCTACAGGAGGGTCTTCACCGAGCCTTATACTTAACCAGGAAAGGTACATTCAGATTACTCTGGTTTCAAAGTATGTACTGGAGATGTTACTTTTGCCCAACATTTGGGGATGTTACTATTACATAATTTAATGGTTAACATTTTATCTGCCTCAGAAGGAAGGAGGGCTGAGTCAACACTACCAGTATTTTTAAAATTCCAACCAAGGGTTGAACACATTCTATTGTTGATGCATTAGCCCACTGAGCTATCTCACCAGCATGATAAAGGTCCTGTTTTGGGCTTGAAAAACTACGAAGTATGAAAACACAATAAAGGATTATGATTTCCCTGAAAAGAGTAATGGATCTATTAATTCAATGTATGCTGTATTGTCTATTGTCAATAAAAAGGATACTTTGCATCATTTAGAGATTTTTTTTTAAATTGGTCCTGGTTGTATACTTAATATCAATGTCATTAGTTGCCTAGTGCACATAGTTTACCTCCACACTTACTCATACACAGACAGATACACATACATTCATGTATAAATATAACATAATATCTGATACGAATAAGAAAGCCTAGGAAAGATGTGTTACAAAGTTACATAGCTGGAAAGAGAAATGCGTCCATCAAGTTTAGCCTTTCTCATATCTGTTTTGTGCTGTTGATTCAAAAGAAGGCAAACAAAACAGTTTGAAGCGCTTCCAATTTGCAACAAACTAGTCAACAAATTCCTCTTAACCCCAGAATGGCAGTCAGATCTCTCTTTGGATCAAGAAGCTATTACCCCACTAATTTAAAATTATTTTCCTGAATATTATGTTATTGCAATAATTTATCCAACTGCTGTTTAAACATATGTAAAGTTTAGAACTAGCAAGCTGTGGGTCACAGTCATCCGTTCTCCATTACACCTTTATTTCTGCTTTTCCTCAAATCTCTTCCCCTTTATAGTATGTAGATATCATTTTTAACCGGTGGCCCGATTTGCCTATTTTTTGCGTATTTATTGTTTACTAAGTGTACTGTTTCACCAGCCTAAATAAAGTCTAAAAAACAAAACAATGATTAAGAGTTTTGTGTATTGATTGACAGATTTCCAATGCTGTTTACATAACCTTTAAAACCAATACAGGTTTTAAACATATAGAAGGAGACAGTACTTTCTGCCTTATGCATAGCTAATCACCAAAGACATAGGTTAGATAAGAGGGACATTCATTCAATGGAACTTACTTTATATATTTATTTCTAAAGTGTCTTGGCCGAAATAGCTAAGGGAATTATGCAGTTCTTTCAAGCATGTTACCAGAGCTGGTTTTCCATTATACATTTCTCCCTGCATCTTACAGCAATGCTGACAGTCATCTACATAGAGAAAAAATGCAACGTTACCATTAAATCATGCAAAAAATCTACCCAGGAGTGTTATTTTAAAAGGGCACAAGCCGATTAAGTGAGTAGATTAAACATAAAGATGATTGGTGGGAATATAACAAATTGTCATATGTATCACAGCATTTAAACAGCATGTAAATATTATGGAAAGGAGAATGCAATTAATTAGTTCAAAAGTGAATTAACAGAGAAAGTGAAATTCATAAAAAATATCTGTTGAACTTCTTCTGGTAGCAGTTGTAGAAAAAAATAAAATGAATAAATAACCAAAATGGCAAATCTTGGAGTGAATGTAAGTGGGATTTTCTTTTTCATGTTTGCATTACATAAAGTTATGCCTTAGTGCCCTAGATGCTTACATTGTTCGCCTACGTGGAACTCGATTCCAAGATTCCCGCAATTATTCAACAACGATGAATCCGGTAATCATTGCAATGATTGTCCCACAGGGATTAATAAAAGGTGCTAAACACCCGGTTTCTATGGCAAAGTCATCACCTGTCTCTATTTTACTGAATATTATACCTAACTCATATAGTTGTAAAAAAAAAAAAAAGTTATTAACTGCAACATTTCGATGCATAATTTAAGAATTAAATTACATGTACAAGCATGATGTACGCAAGTCAGGAGTAAAAAAAGCATACCAACAAGTAGGAGAGGACAGTTGGGATGGGGTGTGACCATGAGAGGACATCACAATGATGTAATGCATGCCACCAGAGATGAAGACCATAGTGAGTGGGTCCACACAGAAAGGAAAGGGTCTTTCCACTGACAGGCTGCCTGGCAGGCTCCAAAGCACTCGTGCACTTGTATTGTGCTGCCTAGGAACAGTCCACTAGTGCTCCCACATGTGAGACACCAGGGAACTAAAATGAGACAGGACCCCAAAATTGGTACTGTGCTGCAGAAAGCCTGGAAAGGCCTGAAAAGGCACATTGTTCAGATGATGCAGGTGTAGTGTGTACATTCTTAGTGATTATTTTGTAATGCCCTGGTGAACTTACTCTTTCAGTGGATTTCAAAATCTCTTTTTGTCTTAGCGTACTTTGACGTACTTTTGTAAAATGATGAACTTTAAATAGTTGTAAGTATCACTGGAAGAAGACATTAGTAACATGCAGATTATTGTTAGTTACAACCATGTACCTGCTGTTGGTATTTACAAATGCGGCTGCTTTGTACTCACAAGCAAAAAAAATAAATATTAGCCAACTTTGTTGGCTTACAAATGTGGAATTTGGCAAAAGAAATTCAGTTTCTCAAAACAAATGAACAGCTGGATCAACATGTTTCCCCAATATGTTTGCTTTTGAAAATTGGATTATCACAACATTTCCTTATCTTGTCTACTCAGATTTCTTTATACAGCATGCTTGCATTATTAGTTGTGTATTTGGTTATTGATTAATCATGCAACTTCACTGGAACAAGAATATCTAACATTGCTATTTTATCCATAGATTTGGGATCTGAGAAATAATGCCCCAGATATAGGGCTCTTTAGCCCTGGATTTCTAAAGTTTGTGGATGGGACAGGAGGACTATATTAGTATTTTTTATTTTTTTATTATTATTATTTTCAATTTTACATCAGGAACTTGCCCAGTTCCAAGGATCACATTAAATACATCATATGCATGTTTCTGGATATGCTTGCATTGAGAGATTGGTGATCTCAAGTAACACACTGTCTATGGGCAGGATGGAGGGGAGAAACTCAGATATACCATTGAACATTCCAGACTCTCTGTTATTGTAGAAGTCATCAAGTTTTTGTTTAGGTTTAAACCCGCAAATTTAACCCAAATAAAATCCACCCATTTTTTTTACACATATTTAATAGTTTCTGTATTATTTTAATGAACCGAAAAATATAAGTAACGTGGATCTAGAAAAAAAAATATGAAAAGCTAAAATGACTAATTCAAAAATATTCCATAATGACGACAAAGAGTCTTCTTTGAAAGATGGTATCCTACATGCCACAGTCGTATCGGTACGTGCTAGATATAAATCAAACAGCAAGAGGTTGTCAGGCACATAAAATAAGGACTGACACTGGTGATTACTTGGCCATTTGCCTGGAAAATCTTGTCAATTATTTATAATAGTGAGCTGAGTGTAGCAACAGCAGCTGTACTCTGGGATTACTGCACTGCTTTTACGTTATTCCTATAGTTCCATGTTATTTCCACTTCTCTCATTTAATAAATTGAATGATGCTCATAAAGACAGCATTGCAGAAATAATTGAAGAAATAATATTTTGCTGCTGAACTATTTTTCCTGGGTTAAGTCTCGGATATACATTTTCAGTTCAGTTGAAACTGATGGCCCGTGGGCTTTTTTCCTTGCACTCTTCCTGGGTGATCTGTGAAACCGAAACATAATCTGTATTCTTAACTCTCATTGACTGACCTTAAACTGGCTGGCAAACCAAAACTTTGATATTTTATCTGAGTCATTCTTCCTGACGGAGCATTGTTCCTGGTATGATCACACTCCATGTTTCCCAGGAAGACTGGAATACACGCATCATTCATTTTTCAGAACATTCCATAATGTTTCCATAATGTTTATTACTCTAGGGTGATCCTTTCTATCTCAGTGGTCTTCAACCCAGACCCAAAGGAACACTAAAAACTCTTTTAAGTTTGGTGATCTCAGTCATGAAGGCGGAGCCAGCCATGGTAAGGCTGGCGCGTCATGATAGAAAAGGTAAATTTCAACACCTTTTCAGAGTGATTTAAGGGAGACCGGTTACCTGAGTAGTTAAACGCTATAGTGTCAGGAATACATTTGTATTCCTGACACTATAGTGTTCCTTTAAACCTGGGGGCCAGCCAGATAGGCCCCTTCAGTCCTTCAGCATATGGGCCCACCCTTTTTTTATCCAGTCAAGTCACCTGTGACCCCTTCCTCTCAGGCGCGCCCATCTGTTCCGCTTTGCACACTCCTGTTGGGAGGTCTGATGGGAGGCCAGAAAACAATCTTAATCTTAGATTAACTGGTTTTTTTTTTTATTGATATAGATTTAACAGAAAGTTCTACATGGAAAAAAGGCAGTGTTAATATCACTATACCAAGTCTAGGTTTGCAAGTGTCAGTTATGAATAGGTACAGGAGGCAATAAACATACGTTTGTCAATGATGTTTGCGTTGATTTTCCGCCTGTATTCTTTGATCATAACTAGAATTTGAATGGTCCATCCCTACAGCATCAGCTCAGGCTTTTGTCTTCCTAGGTTAGTAAAATGAATACTATTGAGTTTGGAAATATTAATGTCTTTATATCAAAACGTGCTTGATAAAGATATGCAATATCAATGAATAATTCCTGGTAGATAATTAATATTTTTAGGAACCACTTGCATTCTAGCAATGTTGCTTTCTTATGCACGGTGGGATATCTTACTTATATCTGCCGTTTATGTACAGTGTCCAACATTGTTTTATTATGTATGCAACAGGGCTTTATTTGCATAAATGCCCAAGTGATTTTCTATTGCTAATTATGTGCTACAGTGGTTTAGAAAAAGTCCTGTAATAGCGAGCAAAGTAAAGCCTTAGGCGAAATGTTTATAAACGGCTACTATTCAGCAGTCTGTGAAATTCCTTCTCTCTGCTCGCTAAAGGCACAAAATTCATCATAAAGATGACTGGCCAAATTTATTTACCCATATTTTAAAAAAAACAAAAACATTTTTAAAAATTTTTTTATTAAAAAAGTATAGGTTATATATATATAAAATATATATATATATATTTTTTTCTAAGGTGATTTGCCCAATCAGTTCTAACTTTCTGTAACATTTTTGTCACAGATCTGGAACTGGAAGAGTTAAAGCAGATTGGTTGCATTTGAGTAAAGACATAAGCATAGTTTAAACAGAAATTGTACTTTGAAAAATTATTCAGATTATTCTCTGATATCTCAACAACCTGTTGAAAATGCATAGAATGCAATTTGAAATTGTTTTATGATTCTTGCGTCATCTGGGAAAAAATAAGTGAAAAACTAAATGTATTGCCTCCTTAAAAGGGCACTTTATGCACCATAACCACTACAACAGTATATATTCTGCCACGTAAGCATTCATTGGTTGAATGCATCAGCTAAAATGCTCAGTCAGTGAATCTCATTCAAACTTGATATTGATCATATGGAAGTGTAACTTCTGCAGCAGCAGTATGCAATCAAGTTGCCAGCCCCCAAGTATGCCTTGGAGTCGATTGATTTTTGTTAATCTGCAAAACAAAGGTTTTACAGAGAACCATGGGACAGTATAGGGGCATTCTGAGAAATTTTGTGAAAAGTTTGTTTATTTTTTTAAAAAGTAGCGACATTTAAAAATGAAGTATCAAAATCCATGACCAATTTTATTAATCATAAATAAGAAAATAACTTTATTTTTGCTTAACCCCTTAAGGACCAAACTTCTGGAATAAAAGGGAATCGTGACATGTCACACATGTCATGTGTCCTTAAGGGGTTAAACATTTTGGCAGTCAAAAATATCGTCAGACATTGAGAATAGACAAAAGCTTAAAGGGACACTATAGACAGATTAATATAGTTTTCTGGTGAGTATAGTCAGTCCCTGCAGGATTTTTCATGTAAAAACACTGCCTTTTCAGATAGAAGGCAGTGTTTACATTGCTGCGTAGGAACACCTCCAGTGGCAGTTACTCGACGGCTAGTAGAGGTGCTACCTGAGTCAGTGCTGCTCAACGTGCAGCACTGATGTTCAGCGTCTCCATGGTCTGCATGGAGGCACTGACCATTCTTCATAAAGATGCATTGATTTGTTTACCTTCTCTCTGACCCATCCTGCTCGGCTGAGATTATCAGAATTGATCTCACATAATCAAATACTTTCCTATGGGAAAGCATTGGATTGGCTGTAATCATCAGTTCTGATAATGTCAACCTGTGCTTCGCTTGTTTTTATTGTATTTAAGGGTGCATTGGGGGCGGGAGATTTAACACTATAGGTTCAGGAATATATGTTTGTAGCCCTGCCCCTTTAGTGTTCATTTAATAGTGTTACATATCTGTAGTCACTAACTCAAGAGGTTGGATGCCTATACTATAAGCATATTAGATTGGACCCACCTTCCAAGCTCCATGCAATGCTGATAGGCTCTCACTGGGGTTATTCATTTTTAGGATAAATCCAGATGACATAAAATCTTTACAGTATTTCTAAAGGGGATTTTAAACCCCAAAAATATCTCGGACGATACTTTGTAAGAAGAAACTATCCTACGGTAATCTGACAAACTCAATTACTGAATATGAACATAGCAGGAGCATAAAAAGTATCTAGCTGTAAATACAACGTTCTACTCACTCAACCTTCCACCTTTTCTTTAAGACGACTGTGCAAAGGATGACTTCCAGTGCAACATGATACATGGAGATTTCACCCACAGCAATGAAAAGGTTTTTCACAGTTAGAGCACTTGAGATATATAACTCTCTGCCTTGAGAGATTGTTTTATCATAAACGGAATAATAGATAATGGAATAATTTTTGGAAAAGCAAGACATTCAGGGTTATAATTGATAATACTTGGCGTTTTAACAGCTTGTTCATCCAAGGAGAAAATTGATTGCCACATTGTAGTCAATATTTTTATTTATTTTCTGAACAATTAGAAATTGCCTCAAAGTGTTTCATTTTCTTCCTTTTTACTTAAAACTTTAGCCGGATGATCAGAGTTGCAGTCCAGTAAAGTCAGTTCACAGCATTTGATAAGAATATCATTAGAAGAGAGTAGAGGAGAGATCGGGTGAAAAAAAAACAAAAAAAAGCAGATAGGGAAAAGAGACAACAAGAGAGGGCTGTCATTATGAAAGTTACTAATCGCACACTGGATACAATGGTCTTTGTCATCTGAAAATGATAATCCAGGAATGTACAGCATCATTTCCCTGTATTTTACCTTGTTTTATGCCTCTTTTTAAGGGACATAATTAATGGCAACCCAAACTGACAGTTTAATTTTCTGCATTGGTGAGCAGACAAATCATTTGAAGTGGAAAAAAGTGGATGTAATCTTCTTTTGTGTGGGCAAGGGATACTTTATCACAAAGCACCCACCAGCATATGACTGTAGTATTAATAGAGCTCAAATTATGATTTAACCCTTTGCTGCCTAATGTTAGAATATGATGCACCGAATACAATACAAATCTAGTACTTAAAGGGACACTGCAGGCCCCTAAAGCACTTTAGTTTGCTGAAAAGCTTTATGTGTGAAGAGTGTGTCCTTTTTTTTATTTTGCAACATGTGCAGATTTCAATAGAAATTGACACTTTTATAAATTATACTGGTTACACCTTCCTGGCTTTCAAGCAGACAACCGGCCCTGTTACTTCCTGGTTTGGTTAGCTCAGTGGAGTGGAGCAGCAGTAGCTCAGAGCATCTGCCTTGCAAAGACTTCTCATTGAGCTGCATTGGGAAGTATGTGATTGGACAGCCACAGAAAGTCTGGGCGAGGTTAGAAGGGGAGGGAGTGCAAAGGCAGCAGACAAGAGAACTGCAACTTTTGCAAACTGTTTTTAGATATACCTCAATGGAAAAATGCATAATTAAATGCATGCATGTTTTCATTTGGGGTATATCTACTAAACAGTGATTTTTTTTAATTTTGTATTTAGGCAGTGGAGTGCCCCTTTAAAGGGTTACTCCAAGCACCACAGCTACTACAGGCTGCTGTAGTGGGTTTGATGCCAGGAGTACCCTGACCCTACAATCCCACCGACTCTTCATTACTGCTCTCAACCAATGAATGCAATTCTGTACATGGGTATATACACAAAATTGGTATTAGCGAAAGTAAATGAAAGTATATACAAATGTATGTACAAATTGTTCCTCTCAGTCCAAATTGTTCTTCTTTATAAACATTTCCTCTTTGAAATCCAAATTTAATATTCCCAGACCTTCCATGTTTTTTCCTGAATGCTTATCACTTCAACACGCTGTAGGACAGTGCATGAAAGTTGGTTTACATCGAAGAGTCTCACGCAATAAGTTGTATAATATCACAGTGAACAAACATCTCCCGTCTTTCAGTTGATAACAGTAAATTATTTTAGATGCATAGGAGAGTAATCTGTGAACTAAAAAGCGTGTTCTTGTGAGTTAAGTATGTATGATCTAAATTGAAAAATATAAATCTTAAATAGCTGTGTCTATAAAACAGGGAGTAGAGAATTTTTTACCCTATTTTAAATTTGACAACATAGTCTTTATTTTACTGCATTTTATAGTTTAGTGAGGAGATCTCTACATTGTATCCAATTGAGAATTGAAAGTGAATTTAAAATGTAATGCCAGTGTAGCCAAACTAGCTGACTGAGATGATTGTTTTCAGTTTGGCAAATCTGACCATAAATTTGAAATTCACTTTGAATTCTTACTTAAGTGGTTAACACTGTAAAACAGGTAAACTGTGAATAGAGCTGAGTTGGAGTATTTTTCAGAGCAAATATTTTTGCCTAGATTTTGCAATTTAGATGTCATTCCCTATAATTTGGCATTTAGTGAATAGCTATACATTCTATGTTTCTATAAAGGAGGAGAGTATGTTTAAAAGAAGAAAAGAAAAACAACCACAACAAGTGGATATAGTCTTAAATTGGAGGGGCAAAGGTTTAAAAATATCAGGTAGAATTACTTTACTGAGAGGGTAGTGAATGCATGGAATAGCCTTCCAGCTGAAGTGGTAGAGGTTAACACAGTAAAGGAGTTTAAGCATGCATGTGATAGGCATAAGGCTGTCGTAGATATAAGAGACTAATGAAAGTATTTAGAAAACTGGGCAGACTAGATGGGCTGAATGGTTCTAATCTGCCGTCACATACTATGTTTCTAACTCTGTAGTGTGGCAAGTCCACAATGAAGACTTACAAATTCTTGCTGGTGGACAACCAATGAGAAAATTAATCCTACAGAATTCAGTGCAACTCCCATTGTATCAGCTAACTGCTATTGGCTTATGATGAGTTTTCCAGCACCGTGACATATAGAAGGCAGAGGGTCAATTCTGTAAACTATGATTTTTTTGGAAAATTGATAAAGGAATTGGAGAATTCAGGTCAAAATGCCTGAGACGGAAAGATTGTCGAGGTAAATAATTTTTTCACTTAATTTATTTTGGCCTAAATATGCTACACCTCTGTCATTTTTCCATATGTCCAGAGTTAGTAAATAAATTCAGGTGTTTAAAGTATCATCAGTATAGACGCGGTTGACTGATATTCTTATGAGTGTCATTCAGCATTGTGGAAATGGTAGTTAGCATCACTTTGCCTGCCAAGGTTTCCTAACTCTGTTGGGGGCAGAGGGGGTTATCTTGTCCAAGACTGAATTAAAGCTTCAAGACTGAGCAGTGAGGTGCATTAGTATATGCATGATAGAAACTGCTGCAGGGCAGCAACCTGTGAATCTGTGCAGCAACAGTGAGTTTGCTATCTGGAGCACGCATTCGATTTTAGTGTCGGATTTCCATGTGTCGTGTCACAAGGGTGTTAAGATAATAAAAATTTTTGGAGGAAAAACATGTTTTTGTGTTTTTTGTTACAACTATTAACATTATATTTTTAAAATCTAACTTAACTAATTGATTAAGGAAGATTGGGACTTTTGGAATAGATCCAATGTTGGAATCTAGTTTCACTATAGCAATGTGAAGTGTGTCCTCTGTATTTTTAAATATTTGCCTAATATTTTTTGTTTTGTTTTTTTTATTCCATAGGAAGTCATTGAGCCGTTCCTTTGTGAAGCTTTTTTGTTTCAATAGAAAGATTCAAGTTCAATATTAGAAGCTCTTTATATGTAATATAGCAGCTCATTTAATAATTGCCTACAAAACCTGAAAGAGGGTATACATTTTACATAAATTATTACAGAAACAATCAATGTTTTACTGCTTGTTTTTTGTGTTCCTCAACCTTCTCAGTCCCTGCACTACCCCTTTCCCCCACTCCTCCCCCCCCCATTCCTCCTGTGTTGTAACATGTTACATAACCCTTTATTCACTTCCGCTGCCTTCAATGTCATCTGATGGGGGGACCTAATCTGCATGCATGGAAAGCACTGTGAGCGCATTAGGCCTTCCCTATAGAATATCATTGCCTCAAGCGAGAGGACATCAAGCGTCTTCTAACGGAGTCAAACTTTGCAAAACTCCATGAAGTGCCTCTAGTGGTTGTCTAGTAGAGGCAGTCTTAGTACTGCAATGTAAACATTGCATTTTCTCTAAAACTGCAATGTTTTACATAGAATGACTAAGGGGGACAGGGACAATGCACCCAGACAACTTCAATGATATGAAGTGGATGCCTATAGTGCCCCTTTAAAGGACAACTCCAGCACTATTTATAATGTTGCAGAGTTTAAAACCCTATTTAAATGACTGTCCTCACCCAGTTTTTCTAAAAAAAAAAAAGCATTAACGTGCTTGCAGTCCAGCAATGAGATGGTCTCTTGCCTCTGCCTCTGAGAAATTATCAGCACTAGTAATCTCCTGGCACAGGTTGCATGCACAGCCGTCTCTGCTCTAGTCTGCAATGCTTTTCATAGTACCCCTTAAATTGCCTTGCACTGGGGCAGAATGCAAGTGAGAAAGAGTGCCCCCTGGCTGGGCTACCCTATTAACAGCTGGGAGGGACAACCCAGAGGTTTCATAAAAGTGCTGATTTCTCTTAAAACCCTTAAATACCTCCAGCAAGCTAAAATGCTTAAGGAGTTTGAAGTTTTACTTTAAGTGATCTCTATGCAAAACCAAAACAGTGTGAGATGGTTCAAAGCTCCAAAACATGTGAGTGGAGTACCAACATAATTTTGCATGCACACTAAATCTGTTTCATAGGCTTTCAACCTGATTGCAGTCTCCTGCTGATAGTGGTTGTTAAACACTTCTGCCTTGGTGGAGAGTTACAAACGTGTTACCAGATTTTTTCCAATTGGGCTAAAGTTTTAACCTAAAATTGGAACTTGAATTGTTAATTGTCCTGAATGTTTACAACAGGCGAGATAATGTTCATTTAGAAATACTATTTTTAACATAATATTTTTTTTTCTATCGCTTACTCTCATTCTGTTGTGTTTTGTTTTTTAACTTGTTTTAATATAGATGTGTGTGATATATTAAGTTGCATTTTTAGCTATCTATGAGAGTACTCAGCTACTACAGCAGTGAATGCCCACAATAAATTGTGACAAAATCATAGATGTTGTACCACGAAATGTTTTACCGTGCACTAATAACTTAATTCATGTTTTTCGAATATCGAGTCAGTTGTGATTGGCTCGTCTTTAACTACAATGCTCTACGGTATGCAACAAACCAACCCACAATTAGTTTAATTTATAAAACATATGAAGTTATCTGCACCCAGCATGTATTACCGTGCAAATTGCTTGGTTCTTTTTTTATGATTGAAATGACTTGTCGGCTGTACAGTTTTCTATAAAAATCAAGCTGCTAAATTGAAAATCCCCTAACCCCCTGCTGTGCCCAGTGTTACAATAGAAATCTATGGGAGAACCAGAATTTTGTCTCAGTTTTTTATCTCTTTATGTGTTTGATGAGAACTTGATGCTGAAGCTACAGTTCCTCCACAACGTCTGCAAGAACTTACAAGTAATACAGGAACGTCAAACTGATTAACAGTCTTACTTTCTATTATATTTATGCATTTTTTTGTATTCTTTCTTTAAGGATGGATCAACATATATATGCACTTTACAGAATACAGCGTATTTACATTACACACATTTGTTGTATAATCATAATACATAACCACAAATATCAAAAAGAAAGGGAGAAAATGTACATTAACCCCTTAAGGACACATGACGGAAATATTCCGTCATGATTCCCTTTTATTCCAGAAGTTGTGTCCTTAGGGGTTAAAAAGGAACATACTGTCAGGAGTTTTGGGATAGTACCCAAACGATGATATTGTCTATGGGCTTATGGTCTGGTAATTTGTTTAAGATACATGTTTATGTGACTACTTTTAAGCTTAAAGACTCCCTGTGTCTCTGACAGGAAAAGTCAAAATGTATACAATTGAGGGAAGGGAGAGATATTAATCCTTTTCAAAGTATTATTTATATTGAGGGTAGTCAATATTTGGCAGTGCTGGGCCAAAGTTAAACTCTGAAGTACTTTAGGGTGCCATCTCTCTTTATAAGTAACGTTTATGTATGTTGAAAAACTCAGCTTGCATTATCTGTGGGTGTGACAGATACTTTGTGAGGTTGTTTATATGTATTTGTGTGCATACGTGTGGGCTGTAGGTATATGTTTATGTCTGGGATGTCTGTGGTGTTATATGTCTGTGCTATAGGTTGCCGACATCTAATCTATACAATGCTCTGAAAGAGGAGTTGTTCTTTCAGTTTTTGTTTCATAACATTCTAAATTTACTAAAGGTGTGAGCTTTCATGTTATGGCATAATAGTACCCAATTCTTAAACCTATTTTTCGTGACTGACTCAGTTCATTTATTTGTACCTTTTAGAATAGTGTTTGTTATTGAAAAACCCACGCATAATAGAAAGTAGAGCATATCATAATTTATAGTATTTTTATTTCAAAATTCTGCTTCTCATCAATCCAAAGTGAAACACAAATGCTTTAAAAAAAAATGCAATTACTTCAATATTGTTATCTTCCTTCCTCTCTTTTTAGACCTCCATTATGAAAGGTGCTAAGCAGTGAATTAAAAGTTGCAGGATGAAAAGATGGCACAGGCACGACTTGTACCACCAGGACCTGACAGCTTCCACTATTTCACCAGGGAATCTCTTGAGGCTATCGAGCAACGCATTGCAGAGGAAAAAGCTAAGAAACCCAAACAAGAACAGAGGGATGACGACGATGATAATGGCCCAAAACCGAGCAGTGACTTGGAAGCAGGCAAAAGTCTGCCATTTATATATGGCGACATCCCACCAGGAATGGTGTCAACACCATTGGAGGACCTAGATCCCTATTACATGAATAAGAAAGTAAGGTTCACCTTTAAAAACTATATTTTGCACATACAGATTTGTAAGTCTGAAGACTGTGTAATATTTTAATGTTAGGTGACAAATTGTAACATTTTCAAGATTCAAGTGAGCTACAAAGTGTACAGAGAGATTGTTGGTAGAATGAGACACTTCTGAATTTCATTCCTGTAAAAATGACTTGTTGTCTACAGAGATTCCAGAGTTGACAGCTTGTTGACAGGTTTCCAGAGCAGTCTAGTCTTCAGGTTTAGTTATTGCAATGTAGCTCTTCCCACCCCCTGCCCAGTTTTACCTCTGATTGCAATACCCCTCCTAAAAGAGAACCATTCTTATGTTGTTGGAAGTCAGCCATTCATACTATTAGGATCAAGATTTTGTATCCAGAATTCTCACTTATAATCTGATTGGGCATCGTTGACCCATTGTCCATCTTATTGAGGATAAACATAGAAACATGGAATGTGATGGCAGATAAAAACCATTCGGCCCATCTAGTCTGCCCAATTTTCTAAATACTTTCATTAGTCCCTGGCCTTATCTTATATCTAAAATAGCCTTATGCCTATCCCATGCATGCTTAAACTCTTTACTGTGTTAACTTCTACCACTTCAGCTACCACATAGGATGTATGTGAACTCCCTTTTTTCATTTCCCATGCATCATAAACTAAAACATCTCAATTTAAAAAAATCAAAACATCCTCTGAAAATCTCTACTCTTGGATTTTATGCAGTTCTCATGGGTGTTCCCACATAGTGTGAATGGGTACTTTACTTGTCATGATCCCTGATTACAGCAGTTAAAAAGCAGTGGTAACTTTTGCGTTTTAGCCACTGTCTTGAAAAATTCAGTGCACAAAAAAGTCATTAAATAATAAACTAATCATGTCTCAGTTCCTCTATCAAACAACAGAAGACATAGTTGTGTATTCAAAGTATCAACTCTTAAAATAACAAAATGAGGAAAAGGATAATTATTTCCTTTGAGAATTGATGAGCTGTTTGTGTCTTCATTTGTGCAGACATAGAGTTGAACACGTATTCTAGAGAGGATTCTCCAGAAGAGTAATTACTGGTTGTTCTACTTCTAAGTGTTCCTTGGGGTAGCCCAGCAAGCCAGGTTGTAAAGGATATACCTGTTTTGGCACAGGTGGTTTAATCAAACGACTTTGTCACTTGTTAAATGAGAAGCATTTTAGCGGCAATCCCCAATGCATATATTTGGCATGTAATTTCACAGAATGGGGAGAGTCCTTCTGTTCATACATCCATATGCTGACTGCTGTATTAGTGTAGTTTATTAATACAGTCAAACCAGCAGACTCAAGCTGCATATAGTCCTCAGGGTCCCCAACAAGGCAAAGTAACATAAACACCCTCCTGCCTCTCCCGATCTCATATATGCTGAATTCCAAACATGGCAGGTCAACTATAGAGATAGATACTCAATAGAGTCTTCATTTCAAAGGCCATAGTCAACATATGGTTGAGCTCATGAGTTTGTAGCCGCTGGTGTTTTGCTAATAATTGGGTGATTACCGGAATTGATAAAGGCCAATAAGGAGGTATGGAGACTCGGTTTGGATAGAGTAGTGGCAAATTAGCATGCTACAGTTGCAAGAAAAAGTATGTGAACCCTTTGGGTTGATATGGATTTCTGCACAAATTGGTCATAAAATGTGATCTGATCATCATCTAAGTCACAACAATAGACAATCACAGTTTGCTTAAACTAATAACACACAAAGAATGAAATGTTGCCATGTTTTTATTGAACACACCAGGTAAGCATTCACAGTGCAGGTGGAAAAAGTATGTGAACCCCTAGACTAATGACATCTCCAAGAGCTAATTGGAGTGAGATGTCAGCCAACTGGAGTCCAATCAATGAGATGAGATTGGAGGTGTTGATTACAGCTGCCCTGCCCTATAAAAAACACACACCCTGGGATTGCTTTTCACAAGAAGCATTTCCTGATGTGAATGATACCTCGCACAAAAGAGCTCTCAGAAGACCTACGATTAAGAATTGTTGACTTGCATAAAGCTGGAAAGGGTTATAAAAGTATTTCCAAAAGCCTTGTTGTTCATCAGTCCATGGTAAGACAAATTGTCTATAAATGGAGAAAGTTCAGCACTGCTGCTACTCTCCCTAGGAGTGGCCATCCTGTAAAGATGACTGCAAGAGCACAGCGCAGACTGCTCAATGAGGTGAAGAAGAATCCTAGAGTGTCAGCTAAAGACTTACAAAAGTCACTGGCAAATGCTAACATCCCTGTTAGCGAATCTACAATACGTAATACACTAAACAAGAATGGATTTCATGAGAGGATACCACAGAGGAAGCCACTGCTGTCCAAACAAAACATTGTTGTTTTGCCAGTACTGATGTTCCACAGCAGTACTGGCAAAATATTCTGTGGACAGATGAAACCAAAGTTGAGTTGTTTGGAAGAAACACACAACACTATGTGTGGCGAAAAAAAGGCACAACACACCAACATCAAAACCTCATCCCAACTGTGAAGTATGGTGTGGGGGCATCATGGTTTGGGGCTGCTTTGCTGCGTCAGGGCCTGGACGGATTGCTATCATCGAAGAAAAAATGAATTCCCAAGTTTATCAAGACATTTTGCAGGAGAACGTAAGGCCATCTGTCTACCAGCTGAAGCTCAACAGAAGATGGGTGTTGCAACAGGACAATGACTCAAAGCATAGAAGTAAATCAACAACGGAATGGATTAAACAGAAGAAAATACGCATTTTGAAGTGGCCCTGTCAGAGTCTTGACCTCAACCCATTTGAGATGCTGTGGCATGACCTCAAGAAAGCGATTCACACCAGACATCCCAAGAATATTGCTGAACTGAAACAGTTCTGTAAAGAGGAATGGTCAAGAATTACTCCTGACCGTTGTGCACATCTGATCTGCAACTACAGGAAAAGGTTGGTTGAAGTTATTGCTGCCAAAGGAGGTTCAACCAGTTATTAAATCCAAGGGTTCACATTCTTTTTCCACCAGCACTGTGAATGTTTCCATGGTGTGTTCAATAAAAACATGGCAACATTTCATTCCTTGTGTGTTATTAGTTTAAGCAAACTGTGATTGTCTATTTGTGTGACTTAGATGATGATCAGATCACATTTTATGATCAATTTGTGCAGAAATCCATATCATTCCAAAGGGTTCACATACTTTTTTTTGCAACTGTATAACATCAGAAGGTAAGATGTGATGAAAATCTGACAGGGTTATGCAGTAAATTGAGAATTGCAGGGAATTCAAAGTGATTTTCAAATGTAAGGACAAAATAACCCAACTGAACACAGAATTTACTTAGAGAAATGTTCTATATTGGCCACCATGACCTAAATTTAATATTCACTTTCAATTCACTTTGCTAAATTGAGAATTTACGGTAATTCAACCCTGACCCTGCCAGTCATTAAAAAATGGGAACTGGAGCTCAAGATCAGTTAAACAGTTCGAAGCAGGTAGAACCCTTGCACTGGCTTCCATATTGTGCCTAGCAAATGATTGCAAGTCCAAGAAGACCGAGAAACAATCAATAACAAATATTAAATGGGCATTACACATCAGAATCAATCCATTCTTTGTAACAGAACACAACATTGTAATACTTGTCCCAGTTTGACACAGGGAGTACTTAATAAAATGGAAACTGGGAAATGGCAAAACAAAAAAAAAACTAGCAAGAAAAATTGCTGAGACAGGGAATCTATTCAAATGTTTTGGTCTAAAACTTGGAATTATTTTAGCAGTTATTGGTAATGCACCCATAGTATAGTTTTAAAGTGTTTAACACCATTTAATAATTGTTATCGTCACACCTCGTTGATACTCAGTAATGTATTTGTAGATGATATCTCTTTATTCACAGAATGCCAAATTGCAATGAGTTGAAAACTAATAAGCTTATTTACTAAAGTTAGAGCTGTGAGGAATTCAAAGTGAATTTCAAATTTAAAAGCAGAGTAGCAAAACTGGAAACAGTTGATTTGGATTTTTTTTCAGTGCAGCTACTTTGCTTTTAGATTTGAAATTCACTTTGAATGCCTGACTATTCCCACTTCAATGAATAACCCTCTACATTGCAAATGTAATTCAAAAGGTAATGACTTTGTAAAATTCTCCACACCGTTATTAAAGGATCACTATAGGGTCAGGAACACAAATATGTATTCCTGACCCTATAGTGTTAACACCACCATCTAGCCCCCCCAGGCTCCTCATGCCTCCATAAATATAGCAAAATCTTACTGTATTCAAGCCTGAAGCTGTAACTCTACATGTTGTTTGTCTCAGAAAAACAAGCTGTCTGCTGACATCATCAGAAGTGGTGGCCTGATCTGAGACTGGCTGAGACTGTCAAAGAGGCAGATCAGGGGCAGAGCCAGCATGATTCAAACACAGCCCTGGCAAATTCAATTAGCTGTAGTTGTTCTGGTGACTATAGTGTCCCTTTAATGAAGCTGTTTTGGTGTGTAGATCATGCCCCTACAGTCTGACTTGTTAATTCTCTGCAGTCTAGGAATTAAATCACCTGTGTTTCTGTCCATGCAGCCCTAGCCACACCTCCCCTGGCTGTGACTCACACAACCTGCATGACAAAAATGGTTTCCTATTTTATCCGATGTAACTTACTTTAAAAGTGTAGCAGGGTCTAGCAAGTTATTAATAGAGCAGGAGTCAGCAAATTCTGAATAAACAGAATTTGCAAGAAAGGAAGTACAAACAGTAGATGACTCTTTACAGGAAGTGTTTAAAAAGCTGCATAAGTCACATGCAAGGAGGTGTGACTAGGACTGCATAGACAAAGTTATTTACTGCTAAATGGCAAAGAATTGAGCAATGAGACTGCAGGGGCATGATCTATACACCAAAACTGCTTCATTAAGCTAACATTGTTTTGGTGTCCCTTCACTTCACTGTTTTCACTTCATTGCAATTCCATGTTTAGCTAATAAATCCAACAGAGTACAAAGGATTATAAATTGAAGGAAGGAAAGTGTTAAACAGGCATATAGTTATGGTATTTCTAATTACTATTGTTGTCTAATTCTCTTTTTTATTTTCTCTCTCTTTTAGACTTTTATAGTATTGAACAGAGGGAAGGCGATCTTCCGTTTCAGTGCCACATCTGCCTTGTACATTTTAACCCCTTTCAATCCTGTTAGAAAAGTAGCTATTAAGGTTTTGGTACATTCATATCCTTTACAATGCGTACTAACATTGAATCATGTTTAACTGTAATAGATTGTTTATACGTTTTATTACCTTTCCAAATGAATCAATGCAGTTGAAAAACTCTCCGAATGATTCATCTGCAAAAACTACCATAGATGTTAAAAGGGAGTCATGTAGATAAATAATTTTTAATGTTTTCTAACAGTATTGGATCATTTGGAAAGCTTATTAAATGAAGTGGTTCCCAACCGAATCCTCAATGAATCCTCAAGTGAATCAAACAGTCCAGGATTTAGGCAATTCCTGTTCCCAATCCTGTTCCAACCTCCCAACATTTCAAATTGACAAAGAGGGACACTATAATTTTAGTGGTGTTAGTGGGGATGTGGCCAGTGGTGGAGCTGTTCTAAGCAATGTTAGGTGACTTACTAATAACAATCAATGTAACTAAAAATGTAATTTACTGTAATTATTATTGCTGTGGAGCTCTATTATAGACTCAATCGAATCAACAATATTGAGCTCCTAGAAAAGAGGGACAGCGTGATTTGGGACCAAAATAAGGACTGTCTCTCTTAAATATGGACACTTGAGAGGTATGTCATTGGAATACTGACAAATACTAGACCATGTCTGTGCCTTGAGGCCTGAGTTGGTATCAGCTGCTTTGATCCAAGTACTATCATTCTTTAGATGCTGTTGAAACTGTGAGTCTCATCATCCTGTGCTTCTCTGGAGATATGGCAGTTATCTAACATCAGTAGATGGTTAGCAAGATAGATGTGAAACAAAAGCTATTAATCACATTTGTAATAGACATTTTCATGTTTAAATACAGCCCTAATGTAGGGTAGGGTAATCTTCTGTTCTTCAGAGGTACCAATTTGCAAAGAATTCAGTGTATTAAAGTGATCTATTTTTGGAGTCCGTATATCCTGCTAAATGAGTGCGTTGTCATTATTTCTGATAGCATGCAAAGAGTTCCCTTTAAAACACATTCTCAGGGTTCTTCATTAACATGGGGATTATGGAGTACTGACACAGAGATTGAACATTTTGAGGCAAAATATTGAAAATAGAACAATATTCTAACTCCACCTTTTCAGCTTCATATGTTCCACTGCCAATTCAGAGAATAACCTTGAATGTGAATAAACCGTTTAATTTAACGCAATAATGATCCTGTTCTTGGATTAAGGGTATTTCTCTATTTCTCTGTTGGTCTGTCTTATACAGTCATGGAAAAAGAAAGTGCACCCTCTTTGAATTCTATAGTTTTACATATCAGGATATAATAACAATCATCTGTTCCTTAGTAGGTCTTAAAAGTAGGTAAATACAACCTCAGATGAACAACAACACATGACATATTACACCGTGTCATGATTTATTTAACAAAAATGCCATGTGGGAAAAACTAAGTACACGTTATGATTCAATTGCTTGTAGAAACACCTTTAGCATCAATAACTTGAAGTAATCGTTTTGTGTATAACTTTATTAGTCTCTCACACCATTGAAGAGGACTTTTGGCCCACTCTTTTTTACAAAGTTGCTTCAGTTCATTGAGGTTTGCTGGCATTTGTTTGTGGCAGAGTTCTCTTAAGGTCTCACCATGGAATTTCAATCAAACTGAGGTCTGAACTTTGGCCGGACCATTGCAACACCTTAATTCTTTTCTTTTACAGCCATTCTGTTTTAAATTTGCTGGTGTGTTTGAGATCATTGTCCTGTTTCATGACCAATGATAGGCCAAGTTTTATCTATCGGTCAAATTTCCTCACATTTGACTCTAAAATACTTTAGTATACAGTGGAGTTCACGGTCTACTCAATGGCTGCAAGGTTCCTTGGTCCTGTGGCTGCAAAACAAACCCAAATTATTACCTCTCTGCCACCATGCCTGACAGTTAGCATAAGGTGTTTGTGCTGATATACTGTGTTTGGTTTTTGCCAAACGTGGCACATTATGGCTAAACATATTTCGTCTGTCCAAAAGACATTGTTCCAGAAGTCTTGTGGTTTGTTCAAATGCAACTTTGCAAACCTAAGCCATTCTGCCACGTTCTTTTAAGAGAGAAGAGGCTTTTTCCTGGCAACGCTTTCAAACAAACTGTACTTCTTTTACTTTAACATACTAAGTGAGACCTGTTGAGTCCAAGATGTAACTCTTGGTTTTTTTGCAATTTCTTTGAGCATTGCATGGTCTTACCTTTGAGCTGAATTTGCTGGGACATACATTCTTGGGAATATTGGCAAATGTCTTGAATGTTTTTTACTTTTAAATAATCTTTCTGCTTGTTGTTTGGAAATGGCCTTATAACCTTTCCCAGTTTGATGGGCTTCTCTGAGATAATCAATGGTGTCTTTCTTCCTTGGCATTGCATTAACACACACCTGAATTCTCCAGACCAGCAAGCTGCTAAAACCTCGGCTTTTATAGAAGTGGTCACACTGGGTCATGATGAAGTAATCAAGGGCATTTAATTAGCAGAACCTGTCTGCTACTTAACCTCTGAATCCTCATGGTGTACTTTGTTTCACACATGACTTCTCCATTTTGGCTTTATTTTTGTTTAAATAAATCATGACATGGTGCAATATGTCATTTGTTGTATTTCATCTGAGGTTGTATTTACCTAATTGCTAAGGAACAGATGATTGTTATTTTCTCTTGATATGCAAAACCATATGATTCAAAGAGGGTGTACTTATTTTTCGAGTGACTGTAAATGCTGTGATTTTACAAAGTGAGGCAGTTATGATCCACTTGCAGATCTCAGAGTGGATACAAAGTTACTACGGTACTTTTAATAATTTCACAAGAATCGTTAAGGGGAAACGTTTCATTGACTTTACCCCTGAAATAATTGTGAAATCCCCTAAATTTAGATCCACTGGTGCTTAAGACAGAACCTAAAGTGTTAAATAATATATATTCTGTAAAAATATATGACACTGTAAAATGGGATCCCCTAACCTCTGTCCAGCCACAAGGGATAGTTGGAGAATATCACATCACTGGTAGGTTAGCAGGAAAAATATGAAGATTTGTACTTCCTCTAGCACCAATCCCCATTACACTACGTTCCATTGCTTACTGAAGGCAAGAAATATAATTCCACAATATTTCTGAGCTGCCTCATAGAAGTTCGCCCTCGTAAAAAAAAGCGTTTCTATTCCGTATTACTAGAAAACTCGAAGTATTACAGTTATTTTGCTTCAAAAATAATATATTCTTCCCAGAATGTGTTTCATTAACATAGGCAATACACAGTGATCATATGAGGCCGTGTAATCCCCAAGTGCAGATTTGACATTTTAAAGCTAATTATTATCATCGTAAGGACCTTATGAAAGGGATGTGCCCAGGTTAAAATGATATAATATATAGCTGCACAGAAGTTGGCTGTGTGGCAGAAATTTGCTGGGGCCCCAAGATTTGTAAACTATGACACAGATTAGCAGGATAAGCTGTCATTACTAGTCAAATTTGCTCCGATGCAGTCTGGGCTGATAAGAACTGTCAGACTTCCGAATAGAGATAGATATACCCTATCAATGAGATTGCTAAATATGTTCTGAATTTTGAAAGAGTGAAAGATGGGATACAGTGCTATCTTTAAGTATAAAGTTCCATTATGTGTACAGAGAGCATTCTATTTCAGAATAATGCTGTGTTCGAGGATGCAAAATATACTTACAGTGAGTTATGTATAAATAGCAGTGCTTAATTTTGTATATACAAAAGTAGGGAAATATTCTGCTAAAAAAACAGAATGCAAAATAACACAGCGTATAACTGTGTTCATAAACCGCCAGAAATGTGCATTCCAATTGACCACTCACAATTTAGAAGTTGTAATAATGCCTTGTATAGAATTTTCCCAAAGGGTTAAATATCGTCTTGCCCAAATCACCAAGGTTCACAGTGGTAATAGGTGGTCAACCACTCAAAAGAAAAAAATGTAATTGTCATTTTAAAACAATTTATTAGACTTACATTCAAGTTTTAAACAGCAGGTTTAGTAATTCAGAGTCGTCCAACGCGTTTCGTCTGGTTTATAAACTTCCTCAGGTATTTAGCTTTTACCAGTGAGCAGTCACCCTGGAAACCAAGACATTTGTCTATTGGTTGCTCTACATACTTTTTAGTATCAGTTAATTATCAACACCGCATAACAGTTCCATTCTTTTCTAAGTAGACCATGCTTTATTCTTAAAGGAACACTCCAGGCAACATAACCATTAAAACCTGTTGTAGTGGCTATGGTGCAATGAGTGCCCTGGCACCATCCAAATTTAATTAGTAATACAATTTTAAAATGGTTTGAAAACTTACCTGGCATGAACAACCACATTTCCCACTTTTGTCAGCAGAACTCTCTCAGCTAATGAGCACAGTCCTTGATCAGTCATCCAGACTGAATGCAGCCTTGTTAAATCACTGTAAAACCCAGGTAACATGTTAAATCACTGTAAAACTTAAACGTTACACACATGTAAGGTCACTCCTTCTATCTGTATAATTGTAAAGCAGCATGACTTTACAAAGTCGTTTAAAACATAGTTAAATGTCTAATAAATATGTGCCACTGTTAATGCAAAATTTTTAAAAGAATATTTCCTAAACCATTATAAACCCTGATATTGTGAAAATATATAAGCTTGCTAGCTACTCAAAATATAACTCCTATAGGAAACTAATGTCACACAATGGACCAGAGGTCACTGTTATACAGTCGGTACTATATAATAGAAAAGCATATCACTTACATACAATAAGTCACTAGAGATTATTGTCCTCTTTGAAGAACTCCATCCCGTCTTTTAGATAAATGCTGAAAACATTCTCTTTGCCAGCTTTGCAAAGCAAAATATATTTCAAATGAAATGGTTTATTGAATGACAATGAGTTTTATTCACTAAATTGAGAAAATAGCTGAACTGGAGAATATCTCTGCTTTTGCGTACAATTTGCAGATCCATTGTCTATTCTAAACAATTCTAGGTTTTAGGAACTAACCCCATTGAATTCTTGTGTGCTGACTGTCAACGTAGAACCATTAAATTATGCATGCCATTTGTCATCTCTCCACAACCCACTGTTTAGTCAATAAATCCTCACATTTTTGTATGAGTATCAGACTGTTCTACATATTTCCTGAATATCACTTGTTTAAAGAATCCCAATATCAATAAAATAACCTATTTACTGCAAGCCAGCTTTCCCAGAATTAAGAGTAGTTATTGCGTGGTTCTTTAGCTGCTAGTTACATATAATCCTGATTAGCTTCAACATAGATCTTCAAAAAAATCTTGTGATTAGACAGAGATTAGGACAGAGATTAGGACCAATCTCAGGGTTTCTACTGAAGGATTATCAGCCGAAATTAAAAAGTAGAAGGTCTAACTCCTACACTGACTGACATCTAAAAGCATAGTTCAAGATATTTCAGAAGTGTATTGATTTTCTTTTAGATGAGAATATTTAACAACCTACAGTTTAACCAGTTTAACCTTTTGCAGCTATATAAACAGGTATTTTGCCATCCTCATCCACGAAAGTCAGATAATATTGTTTAATGCTGTATTAGTAGGATTTAGGCAAAGACATTTGCAGGAGCGGTCAATCGTCTAAACCTAAAAAGTTTCTAAACAGATCTGCATCCACTAGAGGAGCTTCTTCCAAAATAGAGTAATATTCGTTTGTTTCTATCAGATCTGAATGAGGCCACCTGATAGAAAAAGTTCAGGTTTTGCTCGTTTTGCGACGCATAAGCACTACAGGAAAGTATTGGACTGGCTGAGATCATCTGTTTTGATATAGAGGTAGGACTGCAGTGCAGAGAAGAAAAAAACATGCCTTGGATTTATCTACACCATTGGATTGGCGTAACTTCTAGAGTCATTAAACAAGGCTCATCTATGAGTTTAATTGTATTGTTTATTCTATAGTTGTAGTTGTTGTGTATATGTTCTATGTCTTGTTTGGGCTCCCCACCCCTCCACCCCCCAAAAAAAGGAGGTGCCAAATACACATCTTTGTTCCAGTGATAAGGTGTATAGTCAGATTTACTTCAAAAATATAACAGGCCCACCCAAACCCACCCAAAACTGTCCAAAGAGACATAGACATTTGAAAAACAGGACATTTTAATCCTGCACTAGGGTATGTTTAGGCTCCAAGCCTCATGGGAATGGATTTGCCTGGAGTGTAGTGTGTTTGGATCATTACAACTGTATTGGATTCAAGAAAATAATGTGTTATTAGAAATGTGCATGGATTAAATAAAATAGCAATATAGTAAGTATTTAACTGTCAGCGCCTGTGCTTGGATTCATGCTGTTCTTGTGAGTTACTCTGATACATTAAGGTGTAGACAAGTTCTGTATGTATCTTTTCCTTAATTACAATATACATTATTCAGCATGCTCATTATGTGCACTATTTTGACCAATTGCGTGTTCATGACCATGAGCAACCCTCCCGATTGGGCAAAGAATGTAGAGTAAGTATGTTACTTATATACTCTTCTTCTGGTTTGAAAGACATGTATATTTCTGTATTGCTTCCATAGTCTTAACAAGAGTGCTTCTAAAGCCTTCAAGCATTTTACACTGCCAGATAATTACACCAGTTGCTTAGTGATATATCAAGAGGAGATTCCCTAGAGAATACTGTAAGTGCTTTTGGCCATTTAATTTCACTGGCTTTCCGCACTCTGTCATTTCGTGAGGCAACTGTGAGGAAAAGTGTGGTGTGTGATTCAATAAAGTTAGTTGCCCTTCAAAGCCACTTCAATGGCAAATGGCAATTTTGTGAAAGCACAGTACATTAAGCAAGCAGTTAAAGTGATTCATTTAAAATTCTTCCGATACACAAATCACAGACACAGGGCGGGATTTAGGGAGAGTGGCAGACAGATGTAGGGAACACCAGACTCGCTCAATCCTGAAGGCCACAATTTAAAACTCTTTTGATAATACAGGTTGCATGTAATTTTAATAATTGTTGATTACTGTTATTTATTTGTGTTAAAATGGCAATAGTAGCTGTTCAGTGATTTTCTTTTGTGTTAATTATATTAGAAATACCGCATGGTTCCATTTGTATAAATATCACAAATTACTCATGTCTTCATTATGTATATGTTTATTCAGAAAATACATTTTGTTAGACTAAAGAAGTTTCAAAAGCTACAGGCAGTAGAGTTTAGCGGACACCTGGATGTTCGGGTTCGCCGGCTTCGGCCGAACTTTGGCGAAAAGTTCGAGTTCGGGACTCGAACTTGACCACGAACCCGAACCCCATTGAAGTCAATGGGGACCCGAACATTTGGGCATTAAATGGCTCTAAAAAAGTAATGGAAAGGGCTAGAGGGCTGCAAAAGGAAGTAAAATGTATTGCCTAAGTACTAATATACTTACCCAGGGGAAGAAGAAGAATGTTACACTGTATATAATTTTAAATAAAAAGTATACAAACATAGCCAGGATTCAGCTGTAAGCATTTGCAACACTTACAACAATCAAGTAACACACATTCATATAAAATGTAAGTTACTTGGCCAGTCAATGTAATGACAGGAATGAATAAGTAGATAACTCCCTAATTCCCACGGTATTAGGGAGCTATCTACTAAAAGGCTGAAAGACCTAACTTGGTCTTTCAGCCAAATTTACTAATACTAAGTAAAGATTACTTAGTATTAGTAAATTATGCCGCTACTCGCTATACTGAGAGTAGGGGCATGTCTATTAAACAGTGAGCAGCCTATGGCTGCTTACTATAAAAAAAAATAAAAAAGGTTCCCCCCTCCTGAGCCCCCACCCCTGAACGGCGGGTGGGGGACCTAAAGTAAAATAAGGGGGGGACCTGTTGTCCTCCCCTCGGCCCCCACCCATGAGTGGTAGGTAGGGGCCCTAAATTCGAATAAGGGGGGGACCTACTGTCCTCCCCTCCGGCCCCCACCCATGAGCAGCAGGTGGGGGCCCTAAATTAGAAAAGGGGGGGGAACCTAATGTCCCCCCCTGGTCCCCACCTCTGAACGGTGGGTGGGGGCCCTAAATAGTAATTAGGGGGGGACCTAATGTCCTCCCCCCTGCCCCCACTCCTGAGCGGTGGGTGGGGCCCTAAAGTAAAATAATGGGGGGAGGAAACCTATTGTCCTCCCCCCAGCCCCCACCCCTGAGCAGTGGGGGGTTCTCCCCCCTTGGCCTCCACCCCTGAGCGGTGGGTGGGGGCCCTAAATACCAATTAGGTGGAGACCTAATGTCCTCCCCCCTGGCCCTGGCCCCCACCCCTGAGCGGTGGGAGGGGGCCCTAAATAAAAATTGGGGGGACCTAATGTCCTCCCTCCTGGCCCCCACCCCTGAGTGGTGGGTGGGGGCCCTAAATTAGAATAAGGGGGGACCTAATGTCCTCCCCTCTGGCCCCCACCCCTGAGCGGTGGGTGGGGGCCCTAAATAAATATTGGGGGGGGACCTAATGTCCTCTTAAGTAATCTTTACTTAGTATTAGTAAATGTGGCTGAAAGACCAATTTAGGTCTTTCAGACTTTTTGTAGATAGTTCCCTAATACCATGGGTTCATCTTGCAGCCGCCGCAATGAATAGGATCGGAGTTTCATATATGCGAATGAAATTGCGATACGAACAAATTCCGAATTGCGTTCTAACATGAACGGAGAAACTGTTAGGATGCAATTCGGCAGTTTTGTCAAATGCTTGTTGATTGGCTGCCCTGCAGCTTTTCAAAATGCTCCATTAAATTGCCGAACACCGAACTCGAACCCAAACTGTTACTGAAATGTCCAGGCACGGGATCGGGGTCAAAAAATCGTAATGTTTGGTACGAACCCGAACTTTACAGTTCAGGTTCGCTCAACTCTAACAGGCAGACATTGAAATTGGAGATTTCTCTTTTTTTGTATAAAATATTTATTTATCTTGCATCCTTTTTTATGCATTTGCTCCATAATCCATTAAAGGGACATTATAGGCAGCCAAACCACTTCATCGTATTGCAGTGGTCTGGGTGCAGTGTCCCTGTTCCTTTAACCCTGCAGTCTAAAACATTGCAATTTTAGAGAAACTGCAATGTTTACATTGCATTGTTAGGACTCATTATATTGGCTGTCTACCAGACATCCACTAGGGGTGCTTCCTGCAGTTTCACAGTGTTTAATTCTATGAAATTATATGTCCAGCGTCCTATAGGAAAGCATTGATTCAATGCATGCATCCTATGAGGAAGGCTTAATGCATGCAGTGCTTGCCACTGAATCAGGTAAGTGGAAAAAAAAGTGTTTTTAATTCTTTACATAGCTGCAGTAGGAGGGCAGAAGGTTCCTATAGTGTTCATCATAGTTGCCTCTATTTCTACTTTTGAGTAGATAACAGGTAACAATCAATTGCAACATGCAATAAAACATAATATCAAATTATGCAGTATGGGCTGACTGTTCCTCTGCCCTCAATAATTTGAGAAGAAAAAAATAAGCCCTGTGATCGAAGTGCACTAATTGCATAGTCCTTTTCCTATTCCTGTTTTCTCTCTCGTCACTTTCCATCCACTCCCTATTCTCTACCATTTTCTCTTTTCTCATATTACAGCCTGATGTGTTTGTCTCTTGGGATACACTGTAAATATATATTTCCACTGCTATTTATGCACTTGTCTGACAGTGTCAACTAATTACATTGTTTTGAATGCTCCTGTCTAGAACCTGCAATTAAAATCATGATACATTTAAAGGGACATTCTAATCACCAAAATCACTTTATCATATCGGTGTGATTTGGGGACTTAGATGCTGTCCCTGCAGTCTTTTTTTTTTTTTTTTTTTTACATATAAATATGCATCAATAAATCACAATTACATACAATCACATGGAATTTTCATACTGGAAGTGCCTATATAAATATACAATAAATGCTACAGTTTGTGTAATATAATCCATAGTTAAAGTTTTATTCTGTTGAAGATATAATAGAAAACATAATTTAAAAGCCTATGTTCATCAGAGAGAAATAAATACTGATGCATAAGTATCATGTAAGAGAAACATAATAAATAATACATAATACAAAAGGTATAACAATTTGTACCACATAGAGTGGTGACACCCCAGGTGGACAGGAAGGACTCCACTAGTCTAATCTCAAGAACTTTAATTTATAATCAAGATTATTTCAAACATAATTTCCTATTGGGGACCAACCTAAAACAAAGCCATAAAATATAATATGTATCAATGTAAGATAAAATATAATTTGTGGCAGAATTCACCCATTGAAATAAATAAACCACACATCCCACATCTTATTGTATTTCCTTATATTGCCATCATTATAATACACTGCTTTTTCCATTACACCCTTAAATTGACCTGTGCTCGTATTTCTTCTATATTGGGAGATTCATCCTTTCTCCAATATCTAGCCATGCACAGTTTCATTGCCATTAAAATATGAATAACCAGATATTCTAATAATTTAGTAACCCTGCAGTCTTAAAGATGAAAACTAGTCAATTTCTGAGTCTTTTAAACAGTCACTAGGGGATTACAGCAGATTCAATATTTAAATCTAATTTATGTCCGGCATCTGCACCCAAACTATGCTGGCACTAAATACGGGTGCTTCGCTATGAGAAGCACTGTATTCAATGTTTCTTATAGCAAAAACTGGATTGGCAGATCACTGCGCTTGCTGCACACGTGTTGTAGGTCCACAATGCTTTTCTATGAGAAACATTTGATTGAACCAAAGTCCTCAATCTTGAAGACTACAGCAAGGGAGGACCGGGGGTTTCAGTGAGGAGTCTATCCCAGTGTTAGAATAAAGGTAAGTTGTAATTGCATTTTTTAAAGTTTAAAAAAATAAATTAAATAAATAAAAATGAATGATAGTGCTCCATAAATCCAGTACATCACCCATTTCTACCAGAGCAGGCCAAAGGGTCTAGCCATTTTACAACTTCAAACCCAACAATACTTTGTCAGCATTAACAATCCGTTTTCCTGGCACTGCAGGTCCCCTCTCCCTCCCATCTCCCATCCTGGTTGCTGAAGGGGTGAAAACCCCTTCAGTCACTTACCAAAGGTTTCTTCCTCCGCCACCGCTCCTCCCCTTCATCACGTCAGCCGGCGGGGGAAACTGATCACGCCCTCCGGCTGGGGAGACCTAATACGCATGCGCAGCATTAGACCTCTCCATAGATAAGCATTGAAAATGCTTTTCAATGCTTTCCTATGGAGATTTTAGCAATGCTGGAGGTCCTCACCTCACGTGAGGACATCAAGCAACGCTCTAGCACAGAAAACCTGTGCTAGAATCTCGGAAGTGCCATCTAGTGGCTGTCTATTAGACAGCCACTAGAGGAGGAGTTAACCCTGCAATGTAATTATTGCAATTTATGAAAACTGCAATAATTACAGTTGCAGGTTTAAGGGTAGTGGGAGTTGGCACCCAGACCACTCTAATGGGCAGAAGTGGTCTGGGTGCCTGGAGTGTCCCTTTAAGTATGGCAAAGCATCAGGGGAGCTGGTAAAGCATTAGTGAAACTGTACTTTACATTTAGGAATTTACTCTTTGGCCACAAATCTCAACTGAATAAATGCTTTTGAAAATTTCACTTTTCAGCAGTCGCAATTACAATTTACAATTTTGCATCAAATCAAAGTCATGCCATGTTCCGAAGCTATATACTATGTACAGCAAATCACAGAAGATTAAGGAACTGATAAATGATGCTTGTTTGTGATTCTTCTTAACAGGTACACATTCACTGGAATTTACACATTTGAATCGCTAATAAAAATTCTTGCGAGAGGTTTTTGTTTAGAACACTTTACCTTCCTGCGAGACCCATGGAACTGGCTCGATTTTAGTGTAATTGTTATGGCGTAAGTATTTTACTAAACTATTTTTAAAAAATTAATAATGTGTAGTTATGTACTAAGCCCCCTAAACTGCATAATTTATATTACTTAATACAGTGGCTGCACATTCCCCCATATTTCATTTTGGAGTCTACAACTTCAGTCTATTTACTTAATACCAAGTGGGTCCAAGCCTCCTGTTGAATAACCTTTGAAGGGCAACACTCAACACCATCAGCACTTTTAGTTGTTATGGTCCAAAGGGCCTTTGAATGCAGATCTTCTAATTTCAAGTGGATTGCCAGAAATTGGGTCACTCCTGGTACAAAAAGCCCACACCCTCTGCTGTTGCTGAGATGATGAGGAACCTCACATTATACTTATATGTTCAAAATTGGACAGCAATGATCGACTGAGAGGCAACATCAAAACTACTTACCATAAACACCCAAATTTACAGGAATAATTAGAAAGGGAAATTCCATAATATCTTGGAAACAGCAGAGGGAGCCACCTCTAGGTGCAGGGAGAGCCAATTATTTTTTTTATAGTAGCAAAACTGTAATGCCAATAATTGAAGGGATAGTACTCAAAGACTCACTACACAAATAAAAATAGTACAATTGGCTGTAGTAGTCATGTTGATAAGAGTGTAACTTTAAATAGACTTTTGTCTATTCAGATTTTAGAGTGTCCAATTGCCAATTGATATGCCAAATTACAAATTAATCTAGGTTTAATTCAAAACCAACTTGCTACTTGTTTGCATGTCGTTATCAAGTCTGACAATTCTAGGTTTTCTGAGAAGTAAGTGGGATCTCTTCATAACTAAGCAGTTATTACTTAACTTGCCAATTGTGCCATGTTCTGGCAGGTGGCTGCACACAGAAAAGGCATCAAAAATGTGTTCTGAATAAACCATTACTGTGGCTGAACTAATGGAAAGAGAGAAATTTTGTATTAGAATTTTCAAACATTGCTAATGCAATAGAAACCCTATTCATACCATGACTTAATAGTTAGTAATATGCCACTAGCCAATTTTAATTTTGCAATAACTGATTCCACATATATGAATGGCCTGCAAATTACAATATATATTTAAATATTTAAATTAAATTATTTGCTTATGTAAAGCTATACAGTCATATTTAAAAGTTGTAGAATTGTCTCAACCAGCTAAAGGTAGATTCATTTTTTTGTAATGCAAAGCAGCCAGAAATAAAATAAAATAAAATATTTACAGTCAATATTTACAGAGCTTTAGATAATTATAGAGGTCCAAATTTTTTAGCCCTAATAATTCTAAAAAAAAAAATAAAAAAAAAAATAGTCATTAAATTTGATTAACAGTTAAACATATAATACAAGAATAAAGTATATGGAAAACTACAGCTGGAGTTTTACAGAACTGAAGTGTGCGAAAATTTCAGATATAATGAGAAAAAGAGATTGGGGATCTTAAAAACTATTATTTCAGGGCCATTTTTTTTCCAAGTTCCTTTTATTAGAATTATTTCTATAAGCAAAAAGAAAGTGTTAATTACCAACAATAATAAGAAACGTACACAGTTAATTTGGGCTATTTTAATAAAAGAAGGGATTGGTCTCACAGGCAATTTGTAGTGAAGTTTATTCATCAAATAAATAATGAGCCCAGTTGTAGTGGTTTAGAGTGTCCCATTAACAAATCAGTGCACTTCCCTTTGTGAAGGTTTCTGGTTCAATGTCTTCTGGGTGTTACATGGAATGGAAAGAAAATATTTTAGATGAATATGCTTAAAGGCTCAATTCCTGTTGTTCTCATAAATTTAACATAAAATACCTACTATTAATATGCTTAAAGGCTCAATTGTTTTTATTTTCAATGATTTAATAAAATTAATTTGAGGGGCCTCAAATTAATATTGTTGGATACGTTTTGAAACTATTAAATATTTTTGGATAGGCTTTTAAATGTTTTTTTTAATTAAAATATAAATTATATATCATATTTAGAAAAATATATCAATATATTTAAAAAAATTATATATTTTTCATACTATAACATAATTTTAAAATATTATCCAAAGATATTAAATCATTTAAATAACTTATCCAACCATGTTAAATTGAGCCCTACGTCTCTTACAGAATGTAGATATGGGGATTAGTGAATATGGAGAAATATTTTATAACCACCCCAAATATATACATGTGTACACGCATATAAGCAAGTACAGAATGTATGAAAATGTACTTGTACTTGGGTTAGGTCCAACTACATAGAAAATACATACAAAAAAAAGTTATATGTGTGGGTTTTCTCCCATTTTGCATTGCTAACCTACATGGCAACTTTCATTATCGCTGTGTTTAGTTTCAATATAAAAGTGAGATAAATATTTCTATGAACACGTAAATACAATGAAAGAGGAAAGAATTTAATATCACAACACTTTTCCTTAAAATATAAAACTAACGATGGTGATCATTTTAAATTTATAGTAACTTAATTCATCATGCTTAAGGCAAACATCTCCATTGATTCCAACTTTAGTTTTACTTCCCAGTTTGACAATTGATGGGGTTTTGTCCCTGTTGGGGCCTAGATAATTTGCAAATACCCCCAAAATGGCATGTTCACCCGAGATCCAGAGGAGAAGCTGAAGGGAGATAGACTTATCTGAAGCTCCTTCTGGGGTTCATAATGAACTCATCTTCAGCTCCTGACACTGTATGCTTCAGAAGACCTCTTCACTTTTATACGCTCGCTTATGAACAAAACAGAATTTTATGGAATGTCTCATAGGAACAGAAATATGAAACACAAACAGATTCTGCAAAGTTAATATAAATAAAATTTACAAATTTTTAAACAGCTCTCAAAAACCCCCCAAAAAAGCAACATAATCATCTAGTCTGGCAAGGATAGTTGGATGTCTATTTTAAGCCTTTTAGAACTCTTTCACTGTATATATACATGGGGTGTGCCAGCAAACAGTCTCTCAAACATTTACTTTTTAAGAAAGAATTTCCAAACATTATGGCCCTACATTTTCATTCAACTGTAAGTAGTTTTTGTATCTCCCTACAGTGAAGGTCACCTTTGCACCTAAATCCCACCTCTTGAAAGTCAAATAACTTCTACATCCAGAATAGAAATTTATTTTAGCCATGGTTTTCGGTCTGTGCTAGTCTAACATCATATTCAAATACAGTTTTCATTTCTCCCAGAACTTTTCGCACATCTTCTTTCTGAGCTGTAGATTTGCACGTATCAAACCAATATGACCCAAATGTTCTTTATACAAGAACATTGATTGAATTAAAGACTCTTAATTCCTGAATAACTCTGGTTTAATCCTACAGGTATGTAACAGAATTTGTAAACCTAGGCAATGTTTCAGCTCTTCGAACTTTCAGAGTATTAAGAGCTTTGAAAACTATTTCTGTAATTCCAGGTAGGTGGTAATTGATGTTAGGTGTTAGGCCCCTTGTACATCCAACTGTTTCTTTGTGTCTGTCATTGTGTTTGTGTGTGAACTCCCCTATTGCAGATATGTGACAGAGTTTGTGGACCTGGGCAATGTCTCAGCACTGAGAACATTCAGAGTTCTCCGAGCATTGAAAACAATTTCAGTCATTCCAGGTGAGAGCTAGGTTAAACACGCAGGCTGATTTTTTGGCTCCATTGAAGTCCAAGTCACATCTTTTGAGCATAAAGCCTTGTCGTTTGCCTCTCATGCTGCTAATTAAAAAACAAATTCTAATAATAAAAAGCAGGAATCATGAGACAACGCAAGCAAGTTCATAAAGATTCCTGGCTTTTTAGCATTTAAATTTTTTTTATTTTTTTTTCCTTTTTTTATTTACCTCAGTTTTTCAAGTTTTACACACTTTCTTGCATGAGACTCTGCTGTATAGTTGGTCTGTGTAATTTGCATTTTAAGATTTATTTTTTTTCTACATTCAAAGTAGTTGAGCTTTATTTAAAAAAAATTAAGTAACCCTAGTTATTTGACGCTCTCTTTGAAGTGTTGCATACAATTATAACAAATTTATACATTATTGAAAAGTGAGTGTGTCATTTTGTACACGGCTCAAACATTCTAGAATTTACTTTCAAATATAGAAGCACTATATATAGAAGCACTATAGATAAAGACAATTGCATGGTAGCTGCATGTGAATTCTATTTGGAAACTCACATCCTTTCCAATATAGATAAAGTTTGTTTTCACAGAAAACTTTGACAATGTGGTTGGGTCTTCCATAATTGATTGTTTTATGCAGAAATGATGCACTCATAAAAACAGAGCACCATTTTATTTCCAAAATATGTATTGTCTCTTGTCACCAACTATTTTCAGTTGCATTGACTACAATATTTTAAGATATAAGAAAATGTCACTTATTTCATACATCAGCAAAGGACTATTTCATACAGAACATGAATCAGTATTACTAGGATAAAATTATTTACTAGTGTATTTCATCACCTTCAAATAGCAAATGCAACTTTTAATGCAGATTCATTTTAATTATGGGACGTGAAAAAAATCTGTCCAAGTCAAAACGTTGCCGAGATTTTTGAGATTTTGGGAAATTTTGTTTTATGGCACATAAGGTGTTTAGTTTTTAATAAAAGTTAAACATAGGAGTGGTCCATTTTTACGCTCCCCTAGTGGTCAAACTCCTGTAGGCAGGTTCCTACAGTGCCTGTTATGAAATACAGCCCTAAGCCCGCCTCCTCCCTGTTTGCTGACAAGAACAGATGCCCCAGGACTCTGGGATCACTATCTGGGGGAGCCAGATATGTGCATGGTCCTTGCCCATCAGTTTGTACACAGTAACACAACTATACATACTGCTTCCCACACTGCTACACACACACACAGAGCTATGCATACTGCTTCCCACACAGATACACACAAACACACACTGCTACACATACTGCCCACAACACTGTTATACACACATACTGCTACCCACACTGTCAACACACACGCACTGCTACACATACTGCTGCACATACTGCTACTAGCCACGCTGTTACACACACACATACTGCTATCCACATTGTACACAAACACTCACACTACATATTCTACACAATAAAACACTTGCATATTCCTCTATATAAAATAAAATATCTTTGTGCTAATTAAACCTTCCAGCAAGCAACTTGGAGAGTTTTTCTCTTTTTAAACTTGCTAATGATGTAGCTGTACACTGATGCTGTATAGTTACACTGATTAGCATTAAAAATTTAATTCTCGTGGATCTCGTTTAAACCATCGAGCACAAGTTGTTTGCACTCCAAAGGGTGAAATAACCATTTATGGAAACTCAACAACTGGCTAGCTTAAATCTATCTATGCAAAGTTATTAATGTGATGTGATAAAAGAGACTGCATTAGAATTCTATGGCAGGTGGAATTCACTGAAACTAGGTCTCCCTCCCATTGTGTGGGTGACTGTAAAGGCAGTTTTTAATTAGTGTCCCACCTACTTGTTTTCACAAGTACCAATAAAATGCATCGCTTGTGGTGATGCACCGAGAAACCACAGTCACAAAATTGTTTACGTCTCTTCAACTCATTTCACTGTTTTTCACCAGCTTCAGGCTGTCCATTATGTTAACCGCTTTGTGTCAATGTTACTGTGTTTGTCTGAGCTTTCTGCATGCAACTAACTCATCACTGTAATTTAATTTATATTTGTATATTATGTGATTTACTCAAGCTATGGTGAGATGGCAATACGAATGAGAGCATGCCTATTTTTCATCACAGGTCTCAAGACCATTGTGGGGGCTCTGATACAGTCGGTTAAGAAGCTTTCGGATGTCATGATTCTTACAGTGTTCTGTCTGAGCGTATTTGCACTTATAGGGCTCCAACTTTTCATGGGACATTTGAGGAATAAATGTTTACTTTGGCCCCCTCTTAATCCAACCTATGAAATTCATAATTCATCTTACTTTAATGGCACCATGGAAACGAATGGTACATTTTTTAACTCAACAGTCATCTCAGTTAATTGGGACGAATATGTTGCAAATGAAGGTGAGCAAAATCTTTGTATTTTTTACCTAACGCAAAGATGAGAGACTTGAGTAGGATTTTCTGAAACAAAATGTAACTGAAGATTTAGAGAAAATACCTTTGAACAGTTTTTTTGTTTACAGCCAAATTTTTCACCTGTCACTTGACCGCTCATACTTAGTCTATCCTTTCTTATCAAATGTTCTTCTTAGGTATTTTCTGCATATTCTTTGTAAATAATGTTTTACACCGATTACTAAATTAAATAGCAATGCCTGTAATGTAATAAGTGTTTATGTCTGGATTTTGTTTATTATAATGTTGTTTTTTTCTATGCAGAGCACATGTACAAGTTGGAAGGTCAAAGAGACTTTTTGTTGTGTGGCAACTCTTCAGATTCTGGGTAAGATTATTCATTTTTACTTGTGTCCATTGCTACAAATGAGAACTGGAGATATTTACATGATGCAATCTGATGCAACATAGTGTAATTCAAGCCATGCTTACTCCCATGTGTTGATATAAAGAATTCCACGATTGACCTTTCTTCAGTGATATCTGTATGTTTTGTGATGAGTTGCAACAGAGTTATAGGATTTGTGAGATGTTAACATTATGGATATCGTTAATTCTTTTCAGTGTATTAGCATAACCATGATCCTTAATTTAATTACTCATCAAGTTCCGTGTAATACAGAAAAGGATTAAACTTTTTATTTTTAATGCATGTTTAGATTAATTTATTTTAATTAAGTCACACTCCAGATATCACCCCCTTATCTTTTACATCGATCCGTGTAATGGACGACAACAAAATAAAACTGTACAAAAATTTGGATATGTTTTAAATTATCCTTGGGCACCAATGTATCCTACTGTGTAGCCAGTCATAATGAAAGTCTTAATTTTCATCAACAGTAAAATGTTAATGAGCATTTTCACTATAAAATGAGTTGTAACTTTAGAACTGAATTGCAAATTAGGACCAAAATAGCAATGTTTCCAACATATCCAAATCTATTGATGTTTTCTAGGCTTAAGAAATCATTTTTAATGGGTAAAACATTGAATGTTTATGCACGTTGTACAAGTAAATCTTCTGATCTTACGTATAAAAAACATGTTCATTAGACTGAAGATGGTTGTAATAATCCTATAATTTCTCATTGGTTTTATTTAGTCAGTGTCCAGAAGGATATATGTGTGTAAAAACTGGAAAAAATCCAAATTACGGTTATACAAGTTTTGATACATTCAGCTGGGCATTCTTATCCCTCTTTCGGTTAATGACACAAGATTACTGGGAGAATTTATATCAACTGGTGAGTAGTCTTGAAACTTAAATGTAAAATGTGTTAGCATTACCTGGAGAAGTCCTATAATGTTCTTATACTTCAATGCAGAAAATATTTTTGCATTGCGAGAATGATGGTGGTAAAACAGACTTTTCATCCCATGTCTGTTTGATTGATTGAATTAGGGATGGGTGAAAAACTATTTTCCCCACTTTTTTCCACAAAAATAAACTACCACAGGTGGTGTCTAGGATATTTTGGAGATGCTGTTATGGCACCACTGTTTCTGGATTGCCATTTTAGCATGAGCATGACTAATGAGCACTGGCGTACATACCAGGGTCGCAGGGGTCGCGACTGCGACCGGGCCCGGCCCACCAGGGGGCCCGGCCGCCCCTGCGACCCGGTATGTACGCCCAGGGCCAGCCTCTTCCCCTGGGGGGCCCAGGAGCCGACCACCCCAGGGCCCCCCTGAGGCTGGCCCTGCTGACCCCGGGTGGCCGGTCGGGCAGGCAGCGGGCGCGCGAGGGAGCACTCAGTGCTTCCTCTTCAGCTCCCTCGCGCACCGCAATGATACCGGAGCCGGAAGATGACGTCATCTTCCGGCTCCGGCATCCCTGCGGTGAAGAGGTGCCTGCCACCGGCCACCCGCCCAGGAGCCCCACTGGACCCCAGGGAATAATCCCCCCCAGCACTCCAAGAGGTAAGGAGGCTGGGTGGATTATATAAAAAAAAATTTAAAAAAATCATGTGTTAGTGTGAGTGTTAGTGTGTGTGTTAGTGTGTGTCTGCTAGTGAGTGTTAGTGTGTTAGTGTGTGTGTCTGCTAGTGAGTGTCAGTGAGTGTGTTACTGTGTGTGTCTTACTGAGTGTGTGTGTGTTAGTGAGTCTGTTTGATGTCTGTTGGTGAGTGTGTGTTTGTCAATGAGAGTGTATGTTTTGTAAGTGAGTGTGTATGTATGTCTGTCGCTGACTGTATCTCTGTCAGTAAATGTGTGTGTCTGTTAGCTAGTGTGTATGCGTCTGTAAGTGAGAGTGTGTGTGTCTTCAGCACTTACCTTTCTCCAGCGCCGGACTCCCTTGGCGCTGGGGATCCCTCAGCCTCTCAGCTCTGAATGCGACCGCGCACGCATTCAAACCGCCCATAGGAAAGCATTACTCAATGCTTTCCTATGGACGTTCAGTGTGCTCCTCTAGCGGCTGTCCGTGAGACAGCCACTAGAGGCTGGATTAACCCTCAGTGAAACATAGCAGTTTCTCTGAAACTGCTATGTTTTCAGCTGCAGGGTTAAAACTAGAGGGACCTGACACCCAGACAACTTCATTGAGCTGATGTGATCTGGGTGTCTGTAGTGGTCCTTTAAAGGACCACTATAGTGCCAGGAAAACATACTCGTTTTCCTGGCACTATAGTGCCCTGAGGGTGCCCCCACCCTCAGGGACCCCCTCCCGCCCGGCTCTGGAAAGGGGAAAGGGGTAAAACTTACCTTTTTCCAGCGCTGGGCGGAGAGCTCTCCTCCTCCGATCCTCCTCTTCTCCTCCCCGTCGGCTGTATGCGCACGCGCGGCAAGAGCTGTGCACGCATTCAGCCGGTCACATAGGAAAGCATTCATAATGCTTTCCTATGGACGCTGGCGTGCTCTCACTGTGAAAATCACAGTGAGAAGCACGCAAGCGCCTCTAGCGGCTGTCAATGGGACAGCCACTAGAGGAAATAGGGGAAGGCTTAACCCATTCATAAACACAGCAGTTTCTCTGAAACTGCTATGTTTATGAAAAAATGTGTTAACCCTAGCTCGACCTGGCACCCAGACCACTTCATTAAGCTGAAGTGGTCTGGGTGCCTAGAGTGGTCCTTTAAGTGTGTGTGCATCTGCATGCACTGGCGTACATACCGCGGTCGCAGCCCTGTAACCCCTGCGACCAGGTGCCCACCGCCATGTGTTGCGGCCCGGCCCACGCGGGGGGGGGGTGGGGGGCCACGGATCAATTTTCGCACCGGGGCCCCATGGGTCATGTGTACGCCACTGCTAATGAGAGTTATTAGGAAAGGAATACCTGCAACCGTTTTTGATAAATCTAATGCTTCTAATTCTGCTCTGTAACCTAACCTCTAATCCTAACCACCATCTACCTCTCTAAATCAGTGCCTCTACCTCCAATCATTACCCAACAGTTTCCTGATGAAGGGTCCAAGATGGAAATACAGGGTGGAGGGGACAAGAAAGTACTTACCTGTCCTAGACTCCATCTCATGTCTTGCGGCTACTCCCGTTTCACAATGTCACTGCTGATCAGCTTAGTCTACTGCAGTCACATAAACGAGATCTATGACATGCAAGTAGGCTTAAAAATGTTGTAGAGACAGCTACAGAAATCTGTGTTGAGCCTTGGAAATATAGTTTTTAATACATAAATAAACAGAGCAAGAATTCGGTCCAGAGCAGATTGGTTTCAGTTGTATTATCAAAGATTACAGGCCCAATTCAGTACCTAAAGCTTCACCTCTGCCCTGGCAATATCACTTGTGTGCAGTTTGTTCTAGATAATAAAATAGAAATGTGCATGTCTGCACTTCAGTATATATCCTGTATAGCTGTGTTCACAGGGCAGGGCTCAACTACTCCCTACACAACAACTAGGAACCGGGCAAAGTTTAACAAGAAGTAACACTGTTATCCACCACCGGGCACAGATTCTGTTTAGAACCGACAAAGACCTTTCTCAAGCCTGAATGTTCATCCACCAGTATGTAATGGAAATAAGTGATTAAAAAAACATTCCGTGTCATGGCAACAAGATGTAGCTAATCACATTAACTGAAATGTTAATAATTCAGCAATTAATGTGTGGCAATCATATAATGTATATTATATTAAAAATGCTTACAGATGGTGGATGTCAGGATAGAATACTATAAAGGCCCTTTGTCCTCAAAATGGATAAAATGATACAGCTCTGCTCCAGAGTATTAATAGCAATATGTGTTTCCCAGGAGAGAGCGAGTAAGTACTTATCTGAAGATGTGGGTGATCCACAATCACTGGTTCTAGAGCTAATACAGCTGTACAGTAATACAGCAACAACTCTGTATTTTGATATTTCCTAAGCGTATGCTGTTTTATGCAAAATTCATTTTGAAGCTCTGCTCGATACAGACCACCAATCTATATATTGATTCTTGTAGACCCTGAGAGCTGCGGGCAAAACCTACATGATCTTTTTCGTTCTGGTGATATTCTTGGGCTCCTTCTATTTGGTGAACTTGATCCTGGCTGTGGTTGCCATGGCATATGAGGAACAAAACCAGGCAACTTTAGAAGAAGCCGAGCAGAAAGAAGCCGAATTTCAGCAGATGCTTGAACAACTAAAGAAGCAACAGGAAGAAGCTCAGGTATACTGGAAAACAGATGTTTATAGATTCTTTCCAGGAATGTCTGTGGCATTGGGCAATGCACTTTGCGCTGATATATACTGTTAAAATGTTCTATTTTTCAGGAACTAATTTACATTTAAGGTCTTCTAAGTGTGGAATACTACAATACTACCACCTTCACTATCAGTAAAACTATGAGTAAAACATATCTTTTGAGTGAAGATGGTTAGACTTAATTTCATTATGAAAGTGGTAACTGTGCATTTTTTTCTGAATACCTACATCTAGTTGTATTTCTTCAAGGGGCAAATAAGTCTCAAGCCACTACTGTGGATCACTCAATGTTAGTTTGATCATCAGAAAACACCACCTATGCACAAGTCACGGAACCAGAGTTTTAGTTTGGTACAAACCTCTTTAAAAGCATGCTTATTTTTAAAGGACCACTATAGGCACCCAGACCACTTCAGCTTAATGAAGTGGTCTGGTTGCCAGGTCCAGCTAGGGTTAACCTTTTTTTCTATAAACATAGCAGTTTCAGAGAAACTGCTATGTTTACATTAGGGTTAATCCAGCCTCTAGTGGCTGTCTCATTGACAGCCGCTAGAGGTGCTTCCGCGCTTCTCACTGTGATTTTCACAGTGAGAAGACGCCAGCGTCCATAGGAAAGCATTGTGAAAGCTTTCCTTTGAGACTGGCTGAATGCGCGCGCGGCCCTTGCCGCGCATGCGCATTCATCCGAGGAGGAGGAGAGGAGGCGGAGAGCTCCCTGCCCGGCGCTGGAGAAAGAGGTAAGTTTAACCCCTTCCTCATCCTAGAGCCTGACGGGAGGGGGACTCTGAGTGTGGGGGCACCCTCAGGGCACTATAGTGCCCGGAAAACGAGTATGTTTTCCTGGCACTATAGTGGTCTTTTAATAATGTGCTTGATGAACTCCAGTTGTATAATAAAACAGACCTGGAACAGTTTTTTTTTTAGCTAAGCACATGCATTACTCTGAAGGTGAAAGGAGTATACTCAAAGCTTTGTATTTAAGAAAAATTGTATTGATATAATACCAAGGAATGCAGGCAGTGGCAGGGCATCAACTGAATACGCATATGTTACTTTATATTAATCTTATCTTGATCTTAGATTCACATTTCTTATGATTATACTAAGTGTTTGACCTATGTTAACATTTGTAGGCGGCAGCCGCTGCAGCTTTGAACTTATCCAGAGAATACAGTGAAGAAGGTGAGTTTGGTCCACTATCGGAAAGCTCCTCGGAAGCTTCCAAACTGAGCTCAAAAAGTGCCAAAGACAGAAGGAACCGGAAAAAGAAAAAAAAACAAAAAGAATTAGGAGAAGGCGATGAAAAGGGAGATGATGAAAAATTTCCTAAGTCTGAATCAGAAACAAGCATCAAAAGGAAAGGGTTCCGTTTCTCTATCGAAGGAAACCGTCTGACATATGAAAACAAGTTTTCTTCTCCACACCAGGTAGGTACCATAATGATGCTGGTTGAGTGTGATACAAGAATAGGCGATCCCTTCCAGTGTCAATCTGTATCCCTATGTATTTTTCTGCAAACATTCAACCTGATGTAAATTACCAACTAAAGGAAAATTACACACAAAAAATAGTGTCATATAAGTACAGATATCTTAATGTTTCTGTATGATAAGTGCATAGATCTGTATATTTCTGGGGTCCTCCACGATGCCCTGTAACACCCCTTCTTTACATCCCTTCCAATGATACAGTTGCCATACAGTCTAGTGTAAAGGAGCACAAATCGTTCATGTGTATTTATGCTTCTTTGTAGCAATACTGAGTGTGCAATATTCCAGTCTCCACAGTCTATTATACCATATGCTCAGGACTGGTAACAACTGCACCCTTTTCCATACCTTAGCTTCCCTTTCCACCACTATTATACATTTCACCTACAGCATGAGAGAAACATGCTATAGAAGATACACACAATGCTAGAGAATATAGATCATGCTATAGATGTTATCATACATGGTTCAGCAGCACCTTATGCTGCTGTTCTAATTTGAGATATTTTACAAACACATATTAAAGAGTCAGTGTAAGGATTTATCATTCATTTTTCTAATGCAAAATGTTTGGCAAAATGAAGTTAGTGTAAGCTGATTAGTAGACTAACAAAATCATAGTTGATGTTTGTGCAAAGAATTTCCTTGTATATCTTTGTGGTTTTAGTTTGCGTTGAAACAAAAAAATTAAATTCATTGAAAATAGCAACTGTTCAAAATAATGGATCTAATATCCATCAGGGAAAAAAGATTGCATTTCATATTTGAAAATAACATCAATGAAGCATGCATGCCCATTAAGACACACTGTTTTATTTTTTACATTATTTATTTGTGTGCAAGTATGCATGTAGGGCATGTCTATAAGAACAGAGATTTTATTGCTTGAGAGAATTTATAGAGGAAAATTTTATTTTTTTGGCAGCAGTATTGCATAAGTTGATAATACCTTCTTTCTTCTGTCCGATTGATTATGCCATCACGTGCCATCAGAAAAGCCAGTGGTCGAAGTGGCTATTTAGTTACCTGCCCAGGTGCAAAAAGCCTGTTTGGTTATTTTCCCTGTAAACTAGAAAGCTCTGTGTCCACAATAACTAGAACAAAAAATCCTAGCTAAATTGTGTGGCATAAATTCAGCATTACAGTGGGGGCGGATCCAGAACCTAATCTCGGGAGGGGCACTGGTAGATTATTTTTTAAGGAACAATCCAGGCACAATAACCACTACAACTCCCTGTAGCAATTATGGTGCAAGCAGTGCCATGCCGCCCTCCCAGAGTAAGTAGTCAAACCGTTTAAGAACAGTTTGACAACTTACTTGGGGTGTGCTGGGCTAGGGGCTGTAGTAAAGGATTGGGCCTCTAGATGGGTATAGGGGCAATAGTATGTGGGTGTGTGTGTGTGTGTGTGTGTGTGTGTGTATGAGGAGTGCAATGTGTGTGGGGGTGAAGTGTGTGTGTGAGAGGTGCAATGTGTGTGTGTGTTTGTGTGCATGTGTGTGTGCTAGGGGTGCAATGTGTGTGAGGGGTGAAGTGTATGTTGGTTTGTGAGGGGTAAAGTGTGTGTGTGTGTGTGTGTGTGCATGTGAGAGAGAGGTGCAGTGTCTGTGTGTGGGGTGCAGTATGTGTGGGGTGCAGTGTGTGTGAGGGGTGTAGTGTGTGTGTGTGAGGGGTGCAGAGTGTGTGTCTGAGGGGTTCAGTGTGTGTGTGGGGTAAAATGTGTCTATGTATGTGAGGGGTGCTGTTTGTGAGGGGTGCAGTGCATGTGTATTAGGGGTGGAGTGTGTGTGAGGGGTGAAGAGTGTGTGTGAAGGGTGCAGTTTGTGTAGGGTAATGTTTGTTTGTGTGTGTGTGAGGGGTGCTGTATGTATGTGGGGACAGAGTGTGTGTGAGGGGGCAGTGTGTATTTATGGGGCAGTGTGTGTGTGCGGGGAACGGACAGTGTGTGTGTATGTGGGCAGTATGTGTGAGGGATGAAGTGTGTGAATGTATAGGGAATTATTGTGTGTGTGAAGTGGTAGGTGGGCAGATTTAAAGCACATATATCATTTTTAATTAAAATAAATATATTTGCCCCTTGCACCCCCCCAAGAACCTCTACTTATTACAGTGCATTACAATACATCTCTTCTACAAGCCTGAAGATTTTATAAAACTCAATACTAAAAATATATAGAGGGGATAATTCTCAGTTGAGCACCTTTGATGTGATTTAAGTATATTTCATCTACACATGCACTTCCCCTAGAGAATGATGTATATTTTTTGTTTCTTTGCTGTATGTTTAATTATTATGAGTATAGTACAGGTGTTAAATAAATGTTTCTCTCTTTTTCTTGCAGTCATTGCTCAGCATTCGTGGATCTCTCTTTTCCCCGAGGCGTAATAGTAGAGCCAGCTTGTTTAGTTTTCGAAATCGTGCAAAGGACATGGGTTCAGAAAATGACTTTGCAGATGATGAACACAGCACCTTTGAGGACAATGAAAGCAGAAGGGGTTCATTGTTTGTTCCGCACAGACACGGGGAACGACGGAACAGTAACATTAGTCAAACCAGTAAGACATCAAAGATCCTACCTGTCCTTCCAGCAAATGGGATGAAGCACAGCACAGTGGATTGCAATGGAGTGGTCTCGCTGTTCGGTGGTCCGTCTGGTCCGACTTCGCCTGCTGGACTACTTCTGCCAGAGGTGATAATAGATAAACCAACTTCTGATGACAATGTAAGGATGTTTTCAATAGTTTAGGCATGGTGGTGTCTTCTTACCACACCCAAACTTCTCTCTCCAGAACTGGATCCAAGAGCATTCAGACCGGTTGAACATATATATTAAGGAGATACAATCATGCTGCCATTTTTAGCATTTATATGTCAAAGATGAGTAATCGTAGCACTCTAGACACTTTTGAATTACATTTCCCATAATTCTTAACCCCATGGCTATATTTTCATCAGAATCCCATTAATTAATGTAAATTAGAATAATTATACATTTGAATCAATGTGATTTTGGCAAACAAATAGGCTAGTGTCTTCACTTATCATTTTAAAATCACATCAAACTAAGATGTTTTCATTAACATTTGTATTATACTAATTATCCATTTTACTATAGTTTTTATTTTATAGATGTACTGATTTATTTATTAAAGATTGCATTATGGTTGACTGTACTACTAGGCCATAATCCCATGATACCATAATACAAATAGGTGAATTAAATATTTTTCTACCACACTTTATAATTTATTAAAAATTAATTTATCTGGCTTGATTAATCAGCATTGATCTCCGGCCTCATAGATTGTTGAGAAAAAAATTACACACACAAACAGGTTTATACGCGAAACAGTGAATTGTTATGCAATGACATTTAATTTTATGATATATGCCAAAATAAATTATTTCAAATTCAGCTAGAGTCACACATTTGGTTTTCAATTCACTACAATCAACTGCTTAATGTAGCAGAGCAGTCATTATATCAGAAAACATTTTCTTTTTTTGCCATGTGCTGTAGTTTTATAATCCACTGTTCTTTTATCGTTTTGTATTTCTTTGCTTTACATTCTTATGTTTTTATATTATGCTTGCTTCATTTATTAAAGCATACCTCCCAAACTTCCTATTTAAAGGGGGCACAACCCCCTTTTCCTTTCTTACTGTGTTTATATGTGATGCTAAATAAGTTTAAAAATATTATATGTTTTGAGATGTTTTTAAACTCTTTCCTCATTACATATCAGTGTGTCATCTGAAACCAATCAAGCTCATTATCACAATGTCACCTGCTGACATTGAAAATGTTGGGAGGTATGTCAACTGTAAATGTGTGTGTGTGTGTTTATGTATGTATGTATGTATATATATATATATATATATATATATATATTCAGTTTTATGAATCTCCTTTTTGTTATACTCATCATTTACCCTTTTTTATTCCAATTTCACTACCCTAGTTCTTATATACCACATGTGGAACTGGAATCAACACAATTTTCTGTGTAATTCACAACACACTGAATTGTGCTAATTATTATCTGAATGGCAAGAGATGAATGTCTGTAGAACTCGAAGATGGTAATATTTTCCCATAATACGCACTTAGTTGTTATGTATTTTTTTATAGATAATAGTTACCGTTGGGCACTGCAGGTGTTATGTGTAGTGTAGGGTTTAATGTTTATTTATAGTGTAGTGGAGATATTAATGTATAGCATAGAGTAGTTTTGGGGTTAATATGTAGTGTAGGGATTAAAGCGTAAAGACATGGCATATATGAAATTAGTGAGTGTAACTCCCACTAATCTGAATGGTGGCAAGTCACCATTATTATTTGCCTTCGTTAGATAGAATAATGGCATGGATGATGTCACCATCCATGCAGTATGGCTGTTGGAAGCATATCTGTATAAATTTGTGTCAATAGCTTCATGCTCCTTGTTTGAGCATGCAGTCCGCACTCCTGTTGCCCTTTTCTTAGTAGCAGATGTGTTGAATTTTGTCCTGAAGAAGAAGGAAGCATTTTAGACTTATGTAGGGCAGGCAGAAAAATCTGGTTTGGCTAAATCAATTCGGTAAAAAAAAAACTTTTGTTGTGGGCAGTTACCGGTTCGTCTATATGGTGTTTCAGTTTGCACTTGTAATCATTTTGGGAAAACAATTTAGATTAACCAAAAGGGCACAAAAATAATATACTAATAAGCGTTTTTTCCTGCTATTTGGTTTACAGACAAGTGACAAAAAATAACCAATAGAGGGAGAAAGAGGAGAAGCAGTAATTAAAACTAATCTATCTACATACATTATATATTTCATAAATATATAGATTTTATCACTGCTCCTGCTTTTTTGCCTTCTATTAGTGACTTGTCACTTGGCCTGTGAATAACATTTAGAGGCTGTCCCCTAACCATCAATCGTGTTTCTCCAATCAATAATCTTTTTTTTGGACGGAACTCTAAATCACTAATACAATGAAACTGTTTGTCCACTGTCCATTTCATATTTTTCATGATTTGGTCAATATGGGAATTCAGTTAAGGAATTTAGACAACCCAGCGCTCACCCAGAATTCGGAAGATTTGCTATTTGTTTGAAACTGAATGCACAAATATTAATAATTCTGCACTTTGCTTTCATATTTCTGGCCTTTTACATACATAATGCATTTACTGAACTGATAATTGTCGGGAATTGAAAGTAAATTTCGAGTTTAAATCCAAAATATCTGACCTGGAAGCATAGCAGACTTGAAGATCTTTTCCATTTCAAATATTTGGCAAACATTTGAAACTCTTAGTGAATTCACTTTGAAATCACAACAATGCTCCCTTAATCCTATGTATGAGTTCTTTCTTTTTTTTTCATTCTATACTTCATTATAGTGCAATAACTGAAATACTATTTTTTGTATTATCAAGATCAAGTTTATTTATCATTAGATAACAAAGTAGCATTTGCCTGAATTATAATTCTAAATTTGATTGATTTTTAGGGTACTACCACGGAGACAGAAGTTAGAAAAAGACGTCCTAGTTTTTTCCAGTTGTCGGCAGATCTGTTGGAAGATCCAGCAGCCACAAGACAGAGAGCACTAAGTGTCGCCAGTATTTTGACGAACACAATGGAAGGTATGCTGCTTAAAATATCATTTCCAATTTCCAAATTAAGGTCAAAATAGCCAAACAAAAAAAACAGCTCTGATTTTATTTCAGCTACTCTGGCCTTAAATTTGAATTTCATTTGAATACACTTTGTATTCTAACTTTAGTAAATAAACCCTCTATAAATTCAGAAAGATAATGAAATGTTAATGACTCTTTTATCGGCTGATCTAACTGTGAAAATTCATTGTATCCTACAACTATTAAACAGAGCTCGAAGAATCCAGACAGAAGTGCCCGCCATGTTGGTATAAATTTGCTAACACCTTTTTAATCTGGGACTGTAGCGACACCTGGTTAAGAATAAAACAGGTTGTGAAATTAATTGTTATGGACCCATTTGTGGATTTGGCAATCACAATCTGCATCGTACTGAACACTTTGTTCATGGCAATGGAACACTATCCCATGACCGAGGAATTTTCCTACGTTCTCTCTGCTGGAAACCTGGTAGGTTCAAAATAAATTCATACAACAGTTAAATCATAATTATGCAAAAAAGTAGATGTATGCATATTTAATTTGTTGAATGTCTATATATCTATAAATAATTGTATGCTAAACTTAAATAGCTCAAAAAAAAGGTGCTATTATAGAAGAGCTTGTGTCATACTCTGCAAGAATGTTTTTGGTGAAAATATTGTTGTTCTACTTTTTGCAGCCAGCTTTTTAGGACTAAACTTGGCAAACTAGCTTATATGGTGTAAAATCTGTAAAACTGATCATAAACTCAAGTTTAATGAATTTTCCAAATCTAAGCTAAGGCTTAGGGCAGAGTTACGCAACCTTCCATTCCAGATGTTGCAGATTACATCTCCCCAGATTCTTTGCCAGCATTATGTCTCTGAGAGCTTTATGGAAGGTGCAGTCCATAAAATCTGGAGTGTCGAAGATTGCCTACCCCTGGCCTAAGGATACTCACTTGTGACTTGGTTGGCCATGCAAAGTGACTTTTTTTCTTTATCGTCTTGCTAAAATCAGGAAAAGCTCACTGGCAATTAGAGCTATTATTAGCATTTTATTTTTAATCTGCATCTGAGTATAACTGTAAGCTTATAAGAGCACCAGAAATAAACTCTGTTGTCATTATTCAATTTCTATTATCACATCGGTCTGTAAAGTTGAATCCATTAACAGATTGCATCTTCTACACTGTCACACAGTAAACAGTAAAAGCTTATAAAGTGGTACAAATATGTATTTCATGTCTGAAAAATTTAACTAGACTATTCTCTTCTATTATTTGTTTATACATTTGCAATATGATTAGCACATAACATACACGTTTGAAGTTCTAATGTTTTTTTTTCTCAAATAAAATATAAATAGCCAAAGTTGGCAATGAAGCTATTGGACAGATGTTTTCATCTTTAATTTGCAATCTTTGTCCTTCAATTTAATATTAATGGATAAGCTTTTCAAATGATGAAAATATGTTAAAGAAAAAAAAAATTGTAAGTGATTTTTTTTTGTGTACATAAATCATTTGAAAAGTTTTAACAAATTAAAACAAACAGTTTCTAACAAATTGTGATCATTGTGAAAAATATTCAATTGAGGGCTTGGCCCCAAGATTTCCAGGCAGCATCTATCCATTCTAAAGCAGTATTAGGGTCTAGGACCTGATATTGAGTTCTTCAGAATCTTTTGAAAATTCCTCAAGGAACTATTTAACTCAAGAGGGTAAATGATCTCTGCAAGGAATGTTCTAAAGCAAAAGGGCAAATTAAACTACTTGTACCAAGGGGTTTGTGACTCTCTGTCATGTTTGCATAAAACGTGTAGTGTGGACGGAAATTAACATTTAGCTTAATTTTACCAACATTTTGCAATGTCATGGTCAACTCCTGACCATTCTACATTTAGTGAATGTCTAATGATTTTAAATGTAATTATATCATCACCTTTAAAAAAAATGTAAGGACTACAAAGAGGACATAACTTAATTTATATTACTCTGTTCATTAAGAACTAAGTTTTGGGGAGCCACCAATTAACGTTAGTGAAGACACTTATGTAGGCTGTTCTAGGACAAACTCTTCGTTGCAGACAAAATGCTTGTAGCATTGTGATACACAGAAGGATGAATACAAAGAAAGTGGTATTTGTTACCTCTGAGTTTACTGAACTTACAAAATGCTTTAAAGTCTAAATATGATGGCAAACCATTAGAGAGAAATCAAACTAATGGCTTATATTTCCATTTTACTACAGGTCTTTACTGGCATCTTTACAGCGGAGATGGTTTTTAAACTAATTGCTCTGGACCCATACTATTATTTTCAAGAAGGCTGGAATATTTTTGATGGTATTATTGTAAGTCTAAGTTTGATGGAATTAGGCCTGGCTGATGTTGAAGGTTTATCAGTTTTGAGGTCATTCAGATTGGTAAGAAAATTTATTATATTTATTGTAGTATTTTGAATAATACATACAATGTTTACTGTATTAAAGGTAGCTTATGAGATTGTACAAAATTCATCCAATATCGGTTCTGTTTCAGCATTCTACCATAAAGACATCTTTGCAACCCTGGGTTCTTTCACTGCTTTTACTTCTGTGTTTTGTGATTTAATATCTTCCTCCATCTTCCACTCTCAAATTTGGCATCATGCATTTATAACTGTTATAAGGGTTAATTCTCTTTTTGGTTTATCTGCTTTGACCTTTGATTTGGAATTCATTTTCAATTCTCACTTTAGAAAATAACTTTGTCTATCATTTACAAGACCATGGACAACTATGTTATGTAGGGTGCCATTATTATGAAAGAATCATGAACACTTGGGAAACATGTCAAAATTTTCCTTAACAGTATGAACAACATATGGAATATAATTATTTATGCATTTTGCTAGTATAATGTATAAGGACAATCTATGGATATCCCATTGTAGTGTTTAAGTCTTTATAATGCATTAAAAACTGTGGTCGCTTTCAGTCAGGAATGTCCTTAGTGCATGTAGGTGGAAAGAGAAAAATAGAGGTTATACTGATAGCTGCACCAAAAATTTCAAGAATCTTTTTAACATTTTTCACCAGCTTCGTGTTTTCAAGTTGGCTAAATCATGGCCTACTCTCAACATGTTGATTAAGATCATCGGCAACTCTGTGGGAGCCTTGGGAAACTTGACTTTGGTGTTGGCAATCATTGTTTTCATTTTTGCCGTGGTTGGAATGCAGTTATTTGGGAAAAGCTACAAGGAATGCGTCTGTAAAATAGCTGAAGATTGTACGCTTCCTCGCTGGCATATGCACGACTTCTTCCATTCATTCCTTATTGTGTTCCGAGTGCTCTGCGGAGAATGGATAGAGACCATGTGGGACTGTATGGAGGTTGCAGGGCAATCTATGTGCCTCCTTGTTTTCATGCTAGTAATGGTCATTGGAAACCTGGTGGTAAGTGCAGAGCAAGTTTTTATATATATATCTATCTATATACATATAGATAGATATATATATATTTCTGCATGTGAAACCTTTCTAAGCAAGAAAATTATGCTCTGGTCTTTGAAAACTGAATTCTAAATTCTTGTAGTGTAGGCCTTGTTTTAAAAATCATCTGCAGCAAATATTGTATAATAATAATGTTAAAATCATATATGTCCTTTCATTAAAATTATTGTTAAAGTGTGGCCACTAAGTAGAACTCCAGGACATTTATATATGCTAGTGAGAGAAATACAGTACTAAGTGCATAGTTTAACACTTTTGTAATGAAGGTTATTGATATTTAAAAGGCTCACAGTTTAGCAGTAGCTAAATCCACTTTTGGGTTAACTTCTTTCATTTCAAATGGTGCCCCACTTACTTATTGGGCATATTCTGCATGTTTTCGTGCCAACCTCTGTGGGCATCAATAAAAATGTGTACTACATTATTTTTCATATGCTTTTTTTTTTTGCTGTGGGTGTGTTACCTGTTGTCTTTCTGGGTAGTGGTCACTAGGTCATAAATCTGATATTTCTTAGATTTTTGTTTTATCTAGAGATTTGTAACAATATTTACTGTCACCTAAATTGTGCATGTGGAAGCTTTGAATCTCAATTTCTTAGATATGTTTCCTTGGAGATCTTGACCAGGGGTTACCAGATTCAGCTGTCAGGTAAAACAAAACTAGACCATGCATGAAACCAGAGTTGGCAGAAAAAAAGCAATATAATTACTTAGAAAGGACAGTCTATGAAATAGGATGAACACTATCCAGATGGTAGAGCTCAATACCACTCTTTTGACTGGGTAAAAATGGCCTGATGGTCCTTTTTTCAATCCCCAGGACAAACCCAACACAAACCTAAATTTATAATGTCAAGTTATTACTACAATGTGTGTAATTTATTATTTTGTAATCTATGCATGGCTCATAGGAATATTTGGAAATAAAATAACGCATCTTTTTATACACTACATAGGTTTTGAATTTGTTCCTGGCCTTGTTGCTCAGCTCATTTAGTTCAGACAATCTCACTGCTACAGACGATGACAATGAAATGAACAATCTTCAAATTGCTGTGGGAAGGATACAAAAAGGAATAGATTTTGTTAAAATAACAGTAGGTGAATGCTGTCAAAATGCCTTTACAAGGAAACAAAAAGGTCTAGATGAAATCAAACCGCTTGAAGAGCTACACAACAGAAAAGAAAGCTGTCTTTTTAACCACAATGCAGTGGATATACATAAAGACCTCGATTATCACAAAGGTGGGAATGGTACAACCAGTGGCGTAGGCAGCAGTGTGGAAAAATACATTATCGATGAGAATGATTATATGTCATTCATACATAACCCAAGCCTCACTGTAACTGTGCCTATTGCTGTTGGGGAATCGGATTTCGAAAATCTAAACACAGAAGATTTTAGCAGTGAATCCGACTTGGAGGAAAGCAAAGAGGTAGGCTTTAATCTGTATTTACTAAGTTTGTAAATGTATTTGGATTTGTTTTGTCTGTTGTTGCACTTGTATCTTCTCAGAAATGGTTAATCATAGCACCTTAGTTATTTGTAACATACATGTTTCTCTCATTCATGCTCACTCTAGAATCAAACGGGAAAACCTTTTCAAACTGGAATTGTGGATGACAACTTCAAATCACATCTTGTTGACAATGACAATATTAGTTTACATGGCATTTATTACTCAAGAGCACTAAAAAGTGATTCCGTAGAGTCTTGGAATAGTAGTTTCATATCATTTGAAATAAATTCACAAAGATCCAACTGACCATTGTCTTTGGTCGTTTACTGCAAATGGCTTAGACCACCAAAGTGAGTCCCCAGGATCTCCACTCAAGAAGAAGCTAACTTTGTGCTTCTTCCCCATTCCTCACCCCACACACAGTACTGAGAGTCAGTGATAAAAAAAAAAAAACTTGTGGGTTTCCACTGATCACTGAATGATTGCTTAATAAAGAGACCCAAAGCATGAACCCACTAGCTATTTCCACAGCCAGTAGTAGTATGGCGTTGTTTGGAATAAGTGAAGGAAGCAAAGATATCCCTCCTCTCTTTCTCCTATCTCATATGCTGTGAGATGTGGTTGTTAGTGTAATATCCTGCAGACCTCAGTAACACCAGTTAATCATGATGGACACCCAGGCTTCCCTTTCTCCTCTCAACCCTAGTCAGTTTCCCCGTTCCTATTCCCCTGCCTCTATATGTAATAAAACAAATTAATCCCCTGCAATGTTTTACCTTCCATTGATATGTACAGTGCCACAGAGATGCCCAGTCCCTACATCACAGCACTACAAAAATTATTTAAAGCCTACTTCCCTTGTTGCCCTTAATTAAATGGACAAGGGGAGGAGTTATCATTCATAAATGTTCTTAATAATTGAAAATAGTTTACACTTTACCAAACCTAGAGCAGTCCCAAATCTAGAGCAGAGTGATTAGTCAGTGTGCCTTTTTTCAGTCTGATCATGATGGCTTGATAAAGACACATCATGTTGAATGGTTGCCAAAGTAAATTACTTGCTTTGGATATATTTTATCTCTTGGAACAGGGATCTTGACTAAAGGCACAGGTACCAAAATTTGGAGTTTCAGTAGTGCCCTTCCTATACTTAATTTACACCCCAGCAATCCCAGGTTCAGAGAGACAGTCCTGACCTTGGAAACCTCCATAACATGGAGACCAAGTCCCAATGTTATAAGTGCTTACAAACTGCACTAAGAGCTCCCCTCAGTGTGGCTGACCAGCACTGCAACCAGTCAGCCTGGTATAAATTCATTCTAAGTTTGCATGCCCATTTTTCATGTGGATCTGCCCCTTTAGGAAGAGTGCTTAAAGTATATGGGGTATTGAGTTACATAGTGTGAATGATATTATAATGCATCCGTTAATCTTTAGAAGTACAACTCTGAATTTCAGATACTGACTTTTCTGATATCTCCAAGACGATAAGAAAGTAGCCATTACCTAATCAAAGATACAGCCATGGATATTGGTTTGGTAATCACACTACTTAAAGGAAAATACACTTGGGAAGTCACATACATTGTGTACAACAGAATTTAACTATTATTTAACAAAAAACAGTGTATCCAAAGAAAAGATTTCCATAATTAATGTTTGAATAATTTCCCTTTGTAGCTATACAATTTTGCCCTAACACAGTATCTGGTCCTCCTTGGTTTAAACAGGATTGTTGTATTCACGAGACTCTAAGCAGCTACCTAAAATATGTTGTTTGTTGTATCGAAATATCGGAATATCAGAATACTGTTCCTTTAGGACACCGAATGGTCTAAATCAGTGTCCTAAACTCTCTCTTCAAGGCACACCTAACAGTCCAGTATGTAGGGATTACCCGGGCGTGTCTTAGGTGTTAAAAAAAAAAAACTACTAAAAACACCTGAGACTCTAAGATGTATTTTTTTTTCTTTTTTCTAAACACCTTAAACAAACCTGGGTAGTCCCTAAATCCTGGACTATTAGGTGTGCTTTGAGGAGAGGGTTGAGGAGCACTGGCTTAAATAAAGAGTGACTTGTAATGCATATTGCATTACATTGATCACTTTAGCAATTTGTAGAAATTGTTTTAATTAAAGAATGGATCTGAAGGCTAATACCATGCCGATTATATACTGTAGGTCTCTGACAAGAAAAGGTGAAGAACCTTTTTCTAACAAGTTTGCTTCTTTTACATGTGATACAAAATATCAACAATAATCCATCCTGATTACCTCTGTACCAACTGGCCCAACTTGGGTACTTTCCAAACAGAGTGTAGCTCCCTCATGATGCTCATATGATGACTACATTGCCAGCATATTGCCCAGTCCTCAAGTATCCTCTGCCAGTCCAGGGTTTAGGGATTAATCTGTTGTGTCTAAAGTGTTTTCGTTTCCTTTCTGAAAACACCTTAGACACAACTGGGTGATCCCTAAATCCTGGACTGTTATGAGGTACTTGAAGGGACACTGTAGACACCCAGACCAGACAGCCACTAGAGGGACTTTCTGAATTGAAATGGACCTTTGGTCCAGAATCTGACGGTGGACATCCTCATGCTCTGCATGAGGACTTCCAGTGTCAGATTTTGCCCCATGGAAAGCATTGAATAATACTTTCCTATGTGGAAATCCTAATGCAAGCATGGCCATTGCTGTGCATGTGCATTAAGTCTCCCCCACCGGCTGGGGAGGAGCATGGGAGGAGCCTGACCCCGCTTGCCAATAGGTTAATCACAGCAACTACAGTGCAAACATTGCAATTGTATGAAGAGCAGGTGAATCACATAGGAGGATCCAAAAAGACAAGCAAGATCATGTCACCAGTTTAAAAATCCTTTCCATGAAATAAGAGAATTTAGGAAGCTATGACACTGGCCCTTTTTAAGAAAACTCAGTAAAATGCAGTGCGTTCTTGCTATTCATGCTCATTATTCTGTTCATAAACACGTTTCTCAGATTTGAAGTATCATAAAAGTACAAAAAAACACAGTTATTAAGAAATTGATTTTTCTCAGAGGAAACAATTTACTTAGAAGAAATATAATGTGCCTGTTGTCTGGTTGCAAATTGTCAACAATGTGGTAGAACTCTAAATGGAATATTACTTAATAAAAAATTATTATTTGAATTCAATTAAGTGAACCAATAAAAATCCTGATTGCTGTAGGAAGTCTTAATTCAATTTCTAGTCAACTAAAATGCTTTAATGGAATTCAAGCCATGCAGAGTTAAAGGGACACTTGCTAAAGTGCTTTATATATTAAGATTGTGTAATCTATTTTTTTTACAAAAAGTGCATATTTCAATAGAAATTGTCACTTTTATATTTTAACCTTGTTGCACCCCCCCAGCTATCAAACACCCAGTCCTTTGACTTCCTGATTCAATTAGCTCAGTGGAGATAAACTCAATAGCCAGCAATTGCCCAGAGCATCTGCCTTGCAAAGACTTCTCATTGAGCTGCATTGGGAAGTCTGTGATTGGACAGCTGCTGAAAGTCTGGGTGGGGTTAGAAGGTGAGTACTTGCTAAAGTTCCAGACAAAGGGTGCAAGTTTTCTTTACGGGTATATCTGATAAATAGTGACTTCTGTTTGTTTCTGTTTTTTTTTTATTTATTTTTTATTTTGGCACTGGAGTGTCCCTTTAAGAATTAATGGAAATAATGTTATTTACAACCAGTCAGCCACCATCACCATTTAAAATAAATGTTCAATTCTGTTGCACACATCTCTTACAGCATACAGCTGGAAAATGTATATAAAAGCAGCAAAACTAAATAACGGCAGAACTTTTTTAACACATTTCATACCTTTTGTTCTAACTTAGATTTAACCCCTACCTTGTAGCATAGATTCCTCTAATACTGAAAAAGATACATTTAGAGGTGTGTTGACTATACTGTAAAATGTTTTTGTTTGAAGATTCTTTTTAATGTAGCTTTTTTGGACTAACATTTGGAACTCCCTAGTCAATTCTACACAATTTCTGGTTTGACACATATCTTTGTTTTGCGGTAACCTGTGTGTTTAGTGTTTATCAAAATTTTGGAGTGAGATGAGGGAAACAAATTTTGATAAACTCTGGGCATAATCGTTCATTACTGCAATCAGTTATAGCTCAGGAGACTGACATTTTGTATTGTTGATGCTACCCCGTTACATTATCAGTTGGGCTAAAATTTTACACAGGTTTGAAAAAACTGCTTCAAGACATTAACAAACATATCACTGTTATTTGCTATTGGTCCAAAAGTAATAGGAATCCAATTTAGGTGATCACCAAGTGTGCCTTAAAAAGAGATCAGGGTATTTTTAAATTTTATTAAAGTAGTTCATTTGCTCTTAGCTTAAAAGTGAAAGCTTAAAAGTAAAAGTAAAAAATATAAAAAAATATGTTGTCCATTTTTTTCATTTTGGAGAGAAAAGTGTAAGGTTAAATTATAAAAACCAAAGCACATAAGAAAATAGTAAGTAAGAAAATATACACAGCATTATGTTTATATGTAAATAAAATTTATCTTTTTATTTGCGTAATTAGCTGCAGCATATTGGAGTGCTTATGGTACATTGAGTCATGGGTGCCTCCATGGCCTACCCCTCTTCTGATGTCATCCTGGAGGTAGAGGAGCATTGGGGACCAGAGGCCCATTTCACAGTACACTTGTGGTACTGCCATAGAGAATCATAGAGTGCACTGTCTGTCCTTAGCAGACTGTGATGGCACTGCGCATGCGTGCATGGTGTCACAGTATGTTATGATATGAGAGCCGGGTAGTAATAATCCTGGCTCGCATACCCAGAGTGCTTGGAGGCGTGGCTTGAAGCTGTGTTTTCAGGACATGGGTGGGGGACTGAAGGCACTGTAGCAACTTCAATACAATGAAGTTGTTATAATGCCTACAGTGTTCCTTTAAATGTTTTATCATAGTTAATTTTCTTTTTTAATATTGTTATTGTTATATATGGAGACAGCCAGTCCCTTTAATTGTGGATCATTTGAAGGGAATTTATCAAGAAACCAGGTTTTTTTTTTTTTGTCTGTTCCTAGAACAGTTCTGGACAATCGTTGTTCATTTTGTCCAGAACTGAGCATACGCCACTGGCACACAGTGAAAGCTCATAAACGTAAAACCACGATTTAAAGTAGTGGACATACTGTAAAAAGTAAGATATTATAAGCATGACTGTAAACTGAATTAAGAGCTTTAGATATCATCTTGGGATTTCAGAGCTTGTAAATTAACCACATCTTATACATAGTTAACTGTACAATTAATAAAGAATGCATGCATTGCAGTAAAGTGTAAAATTACCTCCACATTCTGCAGACAGTGGAAGAAATACAAATTATCTTCAGTTTGGCTTCATTCATTGTTTAAACAGAAGTTAAGGTGCAGAATGATTAACTATGAATATCTAAAATAAATTACTTGAAATGAGATTCATCACATGTAGGAACTATGTTGCATAAATATATGTTTTACAAATATAAATGTCAATGAAGGATTATTTTTTCTAAACCGAGATGATGTAATTCTGTTTTTTTGAGTGGATGAATTAATAATCTGGTTATTTCGATATGCTGAATTGTATAACTGAATCATTTTTACTACTTGTATGTTTTAGTTAAGACCTGCCTTCGGGAAAAGAACTTGTAGACAACTGTGTTTTTTGTGTAGAGTAAAGTTGATCATAACACCATAGATTTTCAAACTTGAAGCACATGATCCCAACAGAGTGAAGTTTGTTCAGATTTGTTAATATGGTGTAGGGTAAGATATGGATGTGTGTGAGCCACTGACTGATGGAATTGCACTCATATGAGAAATGGCAGATTCTGTAAATATGATCTATCAATATCTATAGGTAATCAATAAAAATACCAACTTTACCAAATTTGCCATTTTTTTCCCACAGCCAATATGGTGATACTCCACACCCATATAAACATTGCCAGTGTCTGGATATGCAGAGAATCAAGTTTGAGACTCTGTGATTTAAATGATTATTCTTAAAGTAGAATGTTAGGGATATTGTTAATTTTATCTTTTTTTTTTTGTTTCGTTTTTGCTTGCCCTTTTTTTTTACTTCACACAGGGGTAAAATCAAGCAGGAGCAATCAAGAATGCAGCTCTGGTGCTTTTAAACAAGGCAGAGCACCGTTTCAACCACATTTACTAAGGTTAACCCCAATAATATCTGATTATAATGAATTTTGATTGGCTTGCATGCACCTGAGCTGTGTCCCTTGCCTGAACATTGCAAACCAATAGAAAACATGCACAGCTAATAGGCTTAGGCTGAGTCATGTGAATCTAGTCACAGCATGGTCTTAAGATGTGGCAATGATAATTCTAATACAGTTTGTTTTTCTATTTTGTCACCTAGACAATAATGTTTTTTTTAGATATGTAATGTATTGTTCTTTCTCTGCATATAATGCATGTGTTAGACCTTGCTTAAATAATCACAATTTTACAGAAGTTTAAAAAGCATGCATCATTTTGATTTTGAACAAGAGAATATATATATCTTTTTACTATGATTACTAAATTTACCATTGGGTAGCCATCTGAAATGTACTGTATTTAATCAGTAATGTAATGTAATAATATTGAATATAGTTTGTGTTTTTTCCCAATCATTATAAGCTTTTTTTCTACCAGTATCGAGTTGACAGCCCTTCGCACCTCTGATTCATTTAATATACATTTCCCATGATACACAGACCGATTTTTATCTGGTACAGCATTATGGGTAATGTAATCTACAAACATCTTGGGTGCACAAGTTACTAATTATATTTATAAACCCATGTTTTCTATGTCGAAAGTCTTCACTGTTTTTTTTTGTTTTTTGTTTGTTTTTTTTAGAAAAATGAAATGTTCAAGTAAGTCCTTAACATACTGTATGATCAAATTTTAGGGAATGTCCACATTTCTCGATTACTCAAGATCACAGTTATGTCTTTGTAAAGCTGTGAGAAAAAAACTAGAATGATTAACGTAAAGCAAACACATATTTCAGAATGTAATAAATACAATGTGCGCTGAGTGATAGTTGAAAAAAATGATACAATATGTTATATTAATAACTTATAATATAGTTTACAATAGAAAAATGTATCAAAACTGAAGACAAATATGATGAATGGTCTGGACAGCCTAATACCACATTAAGTGTACAATATCCCTCATAACACTGGTTTCTCAACAATATCATCTGAAAATGTAATTAATACCCCAAATAGAAGTGTAAAAAGAGGTAGTTTAAAGGGGAACTGTTACTTCCCAGGATGGTGGGAATTATGTTTACTAATTCCCTACATTTAGCAAACACAGGGCCAGATTTACATGTTAGGTGACAGTAGGTACAGCATTCTGAGGCGTATATCTGTGAGTATAAGGCATGTGTGCAGCTGTGTGAACACATGCAGTTTTAAAATTAGAAGTGGTTATGGTATAGGGGGTTCAAGGTTTGAGAGGGGTAAATTAAAGAGTTTAATACATAGGATGTTTAGTGTTTTCAAAGCTTTAGATGGGTTGTAGTTGTGGTATAAGGGATGTGTAGAGTTACTGGGCTTAGGGTTAGAAATGAAATTTAGCATTTCGGTACTGGGATGTTTGGGATTTTTAGGGCTACAGTTAGCATTTGTTTACATTTAGTATTGGGGCACATGTGTTGTTTCGTTTTTGAGAGAAGTTAAACCTACGATTAAGGTATTTTAAAGATTTAGGCTTTACAGTATTTAAGTTTTCACAGGGGTTAAATTTGTGGTTAGGGAAAATGAGCTGTTAGGGAACGTGGAGTCTGACGAGTTAGTTTCAAAATATTTATTTTTGAAGCCACTTGAGCTGTTATATAGTCTGTATCACTCAGTGATGCCCCTGCTCCTCCTGGAAGGCATTTAATGTATGAGAGCCTGTTAGTGGGCAGTTGGGAAGTGATCCCTTCCACTTCCTGTCCAGCCTCAAACACAGACACTGGCGGAGTTGGGACAGCACTGGGTTTTACACCCTCTATATCTGTTCTTTTAGCTCCGCTATCAAGCATAGAAGGTTGATTAGGCTACAGAGGCTGTCAGCTCACCAAAACAAAAAAAAGGCACATTATAAATGCTGAAAAAAGGCATTCCCTACATGACATATTCCATTATAGGTGCCCACTTTGCCTAACTGGAAATCCGGCCCTAAAAAAAAATGTACTTTTGAGATCTGAAAAACAATATCAAATCTATAAATTCACATTATTGTATCCTGGAAGTGACTACCTCCCTATTTTCCTTGAGTCAGCCATGTTTGATCACATAACATAGGAAAACCCTAGCCACAAAAAATGTGGAACACGTCATCTCTCTGGAAGGGGTTGAGGTTACTAAGTGGCAGAAATTGGCACTTACCAGTGGCAATAAAAGGGAAAATTGTTAAAGGGCCATGGTGGCTGCCTCATTGGGGCTTTTGAAGTAGGATTGAACATCCCATCACCGTGCCTAAACCTCCACCCCCCATAGTGCTGACTTGGCCCATGGACCCACCTTGACCCATTATGAGCAAGCACTGTATATGTATATACACATGCATATTTAAATACATATATATCTTGAGCTTAGCACTCTCTTTATACACCTCTGTTCCTGCTTCTACCAGGGCACAGACCAGCTTCTGCCCAAAGGGTGTAACAAATTAATTGAAAGAAATAATCAGTTCAATCAGGTTGAGATGAATGCCTCTTGTAACTGTATCAAGGAAGGAACACTGTCTGCATTCACCCTTTTGATGTGCATATGAAGTGATTCTATTTTTAATGAAGCGGATAACTTTTTGATGTGAAATCCTGGATAAGAATGTGTTTCAAATTAGTGTGGCTTAACTATTCTGCGACATGTGTACATTTTTAGGCTTTGAATGTCTTCCACTCAGTGGCTTAAAAATATCTCCCTGGATTAAATATATCTCCATGGAAATACTCTGTGTATTGTACAAATATTAACACTAATAACTAAAATAACAGTAACATGAACAGTTAATGAAAATATTATGTTGTTTTGTATTTCCTTTTCAAGTGACTGTAAGTTGTTCTCTGCACAGATATAGATCAAATAGTGAAGTTTTTGGGACAGGAAGTGTGTGAATAGGGAAAGTAGCATTTGTTGCTGCATTGTTTTAACTGAGAACCAATATAGCCCAGTCGCTGTGGACACTAATTGGAAATAAAACTGTTAATTAATTTTTCAACATAGAATAACGGATGTAGCCTAATGGTCTGTAAATCTGTTTGTTAATGTGTTCTGTATCAGCTGTTAAATTGTGGTTTTCTAATCTGTGCTAAAAAAGAGTTTGAAATATAAATGTAGCTTTCCCCACTTAGCCAGCGCAGCTATTTTAGTGCCATTGCAGAGCAATGATTTGCTAATGTCCATCTCATTATTAGAGTTAAAGAGAAACTCTCCCCAGCACCTTAAAAGAACACTGTAGTGTCAGGATTACAAATATCTATACCTGACACCATAGTGCAGGATTATTAGGTTCCCGGCCCCCATACCCCATACTGCGACTGTGTGCCGTAAGAGGATATGCTAAACCAGTCAGGTTTGCCCAATATACTTTTTCAGCAATCCTAGGGATAGGACACAGGTTAAATGCGTGTCTCTCTTGGTGTGGATATTGAAAGAAAATAAAGAAGAGGAAATAAAAAAAATGGAGAGTTAACTATGGAAAAATAAAAACATATTTATTTATTTTTCAGCCTACAGAGTGAGATAGCTATATTGTTCAAAGCTAAATCTTTTGAATGAGACAGTTCTCTCAAAGCGATGCATGTCCCTTTAAAATTAGATTCTAAATTTTAGTGCAATTGTTTCAATGCTACCTTTGTGCCACAGAAGGTTTTCTAAGACAAATATATATTTTAGTGAGGTTTTTTCACTTGCTTAAAAATGAAGCGTGGAATATCTAATGCATATGTTTACTATTGTGAAAATTAGGAAATATAATATGCAGGAAATGCATACATTATGTTATTGATAATGTTTTGTGTAATCCACTAATTTTCACACCTGGTGCACTTTTCTAAATTGAATAATACATTTTGTCCTTTTCATACAATGTTCATGAAAACTCTGCTTTAAATTAGTGAAAAAGAAAAAAAAATGTTGCACAGAATTTATTGTTAGTAGTTAATTCCCTAAAAACAATGAGTTCATGGGAATCATTAACCTTTGAGCAAAATACCAGTAGAGAGTAGTGGAGAGATAAAACCACCTTGGTTGAGATAGAGATAAGTTCTTCAACTTGGCTTTTTTTACTGTAATTTGGCATATCAATGGAAATGTCACCATGACTTAATATTTAGTGAAATAATATTAGTAGTAGTTTTCAAATATATGAGAATAAACTAATTAAAATCCCCAGAAATGACCTTTTTATGTGCATTCTACATCAGCGTGCTTTCATTTGACCAATGTACATGTCATTGAAATCTCAAGACTTGCACAGCATAGAGCAGTGATGGTTGGCACTGCAGATGTTTGTGAACTATGTTTCCCATGATGCCTTGGTAAATGTGATTTTTTTTTTTATTCTATAGTCATGATTTATTCCTTCTAGCTCATGTAACATTTAACCAGCATTGCTTTCTTGTACTTGTTTTAGGAAAATGTGGAGTAAAATCTTTTTTTTACAATCTCTTTAATCTTTTGCTCTTGCTACAGTATTTTGCCAGAATCTGTATTAACATGGGAATGATGGAAGCATTGACTATATATAGTGAGGGTGCAAAATGATACGGATATACATTAGTACAGAATTGAGTAAAACAAATGGCTTATTTTAACCCTTTAATAAACATCTGCATTGTAAAGTTGTTATGACAATATAGACAGATAGAAAGATGGATAGATCACTCAATAGATAGATAGATAGATTGCTAGAGAGACAGAGAGAGAGAGAGAGAGAGATTGCTAGAGAGAGAGAGATAGAGAGAGTGAGAGAGATATAGGTAGATAGAGAGAGAGAAAGAGAGAGAGAGAGAGATAGAGAGGTATAGATATATATATATATATATATATATATATATATATATATTTGGAGAGAGAGAGAGAGAGAGAGAGAGAGAGAGAGAGAAAGAGATCATTAAGCAAAAACCATCAGTGCTTCAGATGTAAAAGAAAACATTGTGGCCATAATAAATACACTAATAAATTGCTTTTCTGTATTACTTTAATGAGCAAATCCACTTTTAGAAAAAAAAATGGTATGCTTCTCCATCTAATAAAGTCTTTCATAAATTCAGCTCACAAACTAAAGTTGGTTAGAGGAGAAAACGTTCCCAATAGGATATACTGTCACAAGACCAGTGTCTGCACAGAATCAACACTATTTATCAACAGACTGAAATATAATATTGCAAGATATCTAAAAAGAATAGGTCAGCTGTACGTAAGTGTGCAGATTTAGCTATTTATATATAACATAGAGGTCTGTGTACAGTCCCCATAAAAGTATGCAAACAGCAAATTTGTAAAAAATAAAATAAAAAAAATTTCATAGGTGTAATTGCAAGGAATATATTTAGAAAGATCATAGACATACACTTACATATATCTAAATGTTCCTGTGCCAATTCCATAAATGATGGTAAGTTAATAGGGGTAGTATGGAGATCTCTATTCAGATATCATACAGTATGCAAAAGAGTTCTAGAAATAGCTGAGTCCCCTGCACAGTAATTTGGGACCCTTTGTATGTTATTAAGAATTAAAGAACAACACAAAACATCTATTTTGAAACTAGCAGCTTCTGTAGGACCTCTTTGGAATTATATCTGAAACAAGAACCGGTGGTGTTGATAGGTTTAATGAAATGATGAATGGTGTATGTAAAATAACACCCTATATGTATAAAAATGCATGTTACACAGCACCCCTTGACAAAGTCCATTCGGGCCGGAATCAATCACAGCTTTTATTTACCCACACTTGGCCTCCATATATCCAGATAATCTGTTATAATAGCAAGCTTTTGAGGAACCTGATAGGGAAGCACAGGATCTGTACCCGATGTACCCATAGGACAGAACTCCTGTGCAGACTGTATCAGAGAGGGTCCAGAGAGACACAAATGTGCTTGTAGTACTGTTTAGCACTTAGTGTTTCATTTTTTCTATTAAAGATGTTCAAGTTTCTTTTGAATGCTCAAGTCCTTTGGGATTTTATGTTATTGGTATATAACTGTTGTATTTTACGTACTTATTGTATTTTACATATTTATATATAAATATATATATATATATATATAGGGTGTTATTCTATATACACCATATGCCATTTTATTATACCTACCTATACCATCGATTCTTGTTTCACATATTTTTCTGGGTGTGTTGTTGTAGGTTTTATGCAATCTGTTTTATTTTGATTAAGACACCATTGTTTACAATGGAAATATATCTACATTGTTCACACAATCCCCATTCCTTAAATAGATTTTTGCATCTCAGACCAATTTACTGCAGCAATTTTCTGAATCTAGATAGTTTGATATCACTCAGTCAGTATGTCATTTTTGAGCAAGCTCCATGTATCCCAGACTGCAGTAACATGCTGCTAATCAAAGTATTGAAGGACGGATGGATAGAAAGTCACATGGATTGATGGACAGACAGATAGACAGATAAATTGATGGATGGGTGTATAGGAAGTGGTTGGTTTGGTTGATGGGCTGACAGATAAGCAGACAGATATAGAACAACTACAGATTTACACACATACATCGTTTGTTTATGCCAATGCTGTAGATGTTCATGAGAGACATAAATTGTATTTGTATGTAATAATATTAGTTTCCGATATTTATTAGGAAATCAGGTATTGCTTTAGGTGTTTTTAAAAAACAAAACATTTTTAAATAAAACTAGCCATCTGAAATCAAATAACAGAACTGATACACCTTCAGGTCTAGAATTCTTTAGAAGTCAATTTGTAACATACTTGCTGAGTTCTTAAAAAGCTCTGTTTACTTGTTTAAAAGTAACTGAAATTCTGTATTGTAAAATGTATAGCATTCAGTATCTTTCAAATTGGTAAATATTTAGCTATAGCTTTAAAGACATAGTATTTTATCAATTTTACAGAATAAAACACTACACTGTTGCTCAGTTATTATCAGGCAATATTCCACATTACACTGTTAGCTGTTACAGTACTTTATATGTCATTTGTAATATATTAAATGCTTCCATCATTACTTATGTACATTTGCTATTTTCAGTGCTACCATTAATGATGTTATACATTACACAGTGATAACATTACACTTGATCAGAGAATGCGGATTGTGAATGCTACAAGTGAAACTACTGTGATATAGATTGGTACTCATACTTGTTCCGATTTTAATTGACAATTTAAATTGTATTGCTTCATATATTTCTATATGTATGAGAATACAAAAGAGGGGTGCACAAAAAAACAAAACTTCTAAAGTGATAAGATCTTCGAAGATATATTTAGCATTTCAGTGAATAAGTATGAATATCAGGATGACAAGTAGTTTAAAATGCACAGTAAATATTTTTTGGGGTGCATTGACTTACTTAAATGAATGCAATTGCTTGAAAACAGATATACTGCACTTTTTTATATCTTTGTATTATTGTTCAATATTTAAATATTTGTGGCTAATTGTATACAGGTAATCATATGATTAGAGATATTAAACAGTACAAATATGCAACCACTGACAAATGTGCTATGATGACGTTCTTTGATGGTGGAATTTGAAGTCTTGGAAGCGCATTGCTTTGCAATGTGTTTTTCTTTTCTTTTTTTTACAGAAAGGGACTATGGATATTGCTTTAAAAAGATTGTGTGCGATTTAACACGTTTAGTAGAGAATATAAAAAAAATCTACAAACAACACTTTTAGTCAAGAATATTAAAACAATCTACAAACAACAGTAACGTTTTAAGTTACCAACATATAATAGCATGACTTATACAGGTATAATGCAAAAGGTGTGTTATTAAAGTAGTTTAACTGTACATCTGTTTACAGAAAATTAACATGACCAGCTCGTCTGAAGGGAGCACCGTAGACATCAGACCTCCAGGATTAGCAGCAGAAGGAGAGGGGGAAATCATAGAAGTCGACCCTAGCGAGGAGGCTCTCGAGCCAGATGCCTGTTTCACAGAAGGTGAGTGGGAGAACACAGTTCATTAAAGCCTGCGTGTGTGGCTTTTACTTGGCAGTAAGCCTATACAGCAAGATTATGTAATAATATGAACTTTAAATCTCCCAGTAAATCGCAAAAGCACACATGTTGTGAAAAAATTCATTGTCTTCAGAAAAATTACAAAAAAAATCAATAGTATATTTTTTTAATTATTGTTTCTTTTTCTAATCCAACAATTATTATAGCAATCTGTGCACTTTGCGTGCATGTGTGTGTGTTTTAAAATATTGTTTGTTTGTATATACAGTGGTATGTTAAAATAACACGACAGCTAACTTATTGAGCACAAATGCATTGTTTTGTCTGCCATCTGTCCTTCAGAAGGTTATTTACACAAGGTACAACGATTTAAATGGTAAAATATTGTAATATATTAAGAAAGGATCTTGTTGTGGTTTCAGTTAGCATTCGTTTCCAGTTTATATAGAAATTAGTGTTTTCCTTTCTTTTATACTTGCATATGTAGTAATAAACCACTTTCCCAACCTGCGGCCCCCCAGATATTGCTGAACTACAACTCCCATGATTCCCTGGCTATCTGTTTAATTGAAAGAATCATGGGAGTTATAGTTCAGCAACATCTGGGGGGCCGCAGGTTGGACAGGCCTGTTCTAGACTGTATAGTTTAATGTTCAGAATGAAACAGCATTTCAAAGGCCTGTACCCTACTTATAGATTTATATTTGTGCAATTTTTAAAAAAAAATGACATTATGATTAGGTATACTATTTATATGATGCTTTTTAATATTGTTTATTTATACACCTTCATATTAATCAGTATTTAATATACCTATTTACAATTCCAAACCTAAAGAACTAAAAAACATATATTTTTTTTTAAATCACATCAGATAAAATTTGTGTTTTAACATGATAATATTTCTGCAGGTTGTGTAAAGAGCTTCCCAATTTGCTATGTCAACATTGATGAAAACAAAGGAAAATTATGGTGGACCTTCAGGAAGACCTGCTACACAATTGTCGAGCACAACTGGTTTGAAACATTTATAATCTTTATGATTCTTCTGAGTAGTGGAGCTTTGGTAAGTAATGATTAACGGTATATGTAGCAGTGTAGTGATTTGTGCATTATAGAGGATATTTATATATATATATATATATATATATATATATATATATATTTTATTTACTTATTTTAAATTGTTACTTGCATAATTTTAAAAGTTATTATATCAATATATGGGTTGTTTAAAATTTTGACTACATTTCCCATCAGCATTTTTTGTGTATTAAATTGCTTTAATAGGCAATAGAAACTAATTGAAATTCAGATTTTGCCTTAGATAAGCTTCAGCAAGAATCTCCATTGGGAACTGTAATTCCAAAAGTTTCTTTCGTAATGTCTAAAGTGATAACTATATATATAAATATAAAAAATTTGCTATAAGCAAATTTAGAGACAGATTTGCTTTAAATATTATGAATACATTTCTTCTTTATGATTCCTTATCTACATTTTTGTATATTATAATAGATCAAATAAATATTGCTTGGTTGTATAGGGAGAGGTATTAGCAGTAGAAAGAGGGAAGTGCTCATGCCATTATACAGAACACTGGTGAGACCTCACTTGGAGTATTGTACGCAGTACTGGAGACCGTATCTTCAGAAGGATATTGATACCTTAGAGAGGGTTCAGAGAAGGGCTACTAAACTGGTTCGTGGATTGCGGGATGAAACTTACCAGGAAAGGTTAAAGGATCTTAACATGTATAGCCTGGAGGAAAGACGAGACAGGGGGGATATGATAGAAACATTTAAATTTATAAAGGGAATCAACACAGTAAAGGAGGAGACTATATTTAAAAGAAGAAAAACTACCACAACAAGAGGACATAGTCTTAAATTAGAGGGACAAAGGTTTAAAATAATATCAGGAAGTATTACTTTACTGAGAGGGTAGTGGATGCATGGAATAGCCTTCCAGCTGAAGTGGTAGAGGTTAACACAGTGAGGGAGTTTAAGCATGCGTGGGATAGGCATAAGGCTATCCTAACTATAAGATAAGGCCAGGGACTAATGAAAGTATTTAGAATTATTGGGCAGACTAGATGGCCCAAATGGTTCTTATCTGCCGTCACGTCACATTCTATATTAGTGTCAGTGTACTAATAAAGCCTAATATTTAATATTTCTGCTATGTTAACCATTCTTTCCAAAATGGTTAACATGCTATTGCATGATTTTCGAGAAACAACCAATAGGCGCACAGACTCCCCCTCCAACATTCTGCTGTTGTTAGATCCCCAGAAACTCACTGATTTTGTGACAAAATCTCAGAGTGAGATGCTTTGATGCTTTTCATGTATACATGTATTCCGTTCGTTAGATGTAGAGGAGCTTTAAGGAGTTGTTCGTATGAGCTCAGTGTTACTTTTTGCAATTTAATATGTACTAGTTTTCTAACAAAATCTCACACTCACATTTACAAGCAATATTGTTTCAGGCACATGTTACTTTATATTCTTTTAATATTATTTCCAATTGCAGGCATTTGAAGACATCTACATTGAGCAAAGAAAAACCATAAAGACCATGTTAGAATATGCTGATAAAGTTTTTACATACATCTTTATCCTGGAAATGCTTCTGAAATGGGTGGCTTATGGATTTGTGAAATATTTCACCAATGCCTGGTGTTGGCTGGACTTCTTGATTGTTGATGTAGGTATTTTTTTTTCTTCATACGACTGCTTTCTTTAGTGTTAATATAAACGACTTGCTCATATTAGAATACATATGTACTATATGTGTTAATCTACATAATGAAACTAGCCTCAAAATTATTGTTTTTAAACTGCATAAAAAGTCTCTAACATAATTTTTTATAAATTATACAAGTTTAGCTTTGCATTTTAGAAAAGTCCAAAGTAGTATCTTGGTATATCATTGTTCAAAATAGAGTCTCTTGTTAGCAATTACAACTTCCAAATGATCATAGTTCGTCAATCACAGTGTTCTGTTATACGGCTGTAGCCCTTAGTGTGCGTGTGTGATACACGCCTGGTCACCAGGTGTAAAAACCAAAAATTTTCATTGATGTTAAAGGAACATTCCAAGGCCCATAACCACTATGGTAGTAGTTATGGTGCCAGCAGTGCCCTGGCACCCTCCAAAGATTTGGTAATGGTTTGACTTATTACCTGGGGTCTAATTGGCACTGCTCTACACCTCCTCTGCCAGAATCTCTCTTCTTTGAGTTAAGCCTGGCTAAGCATGGCTAACCTCATTGGCTGAGAGCAATCAGCCAATACCAACAGCTATAAACCTAGCACTGCATGGCTTAGCTAAGAGCAGCAGGAGCTTCAGGCTTTTCAACCAATGAGAGGAAGTGTGGTAAGACGTCAATCCCTTACTAAATGATTTGACTACTTATATGTGGGGGAGGGAAGGGGCACTACTGGCACTATAACCAGTACAGTGCGCTGTAGTGATTATGGTGCTTGGAGTGTCCCTTTTAGTGAGGTTCACAGACGTGTTAGTAATATCCCTCATAACGTTTTAATAGTGACAAATACTTTCACTTTTCATTATAATTCAAAGCGCAGACAGTCTTAATTGACACACATCACAGGAAACCGGTTTCTACATGAAGCATGTAGGCCACTCATTTGGCATAAATGTTCTTGGGAACACTGTAGAGCTTTGTTTAATATGTTTCTTATTTTAGCTATGTGTGAAATGTGCATTTTATGATATTCTACTTACCCTTTTATTACAGATGCAATATTGTTTGGCATAAAACAGATTTTCTTCTTATCTTTCTATAAAATATTATGCTGCTTGATAAAAAAAAAAAAAAAAAAACTCTTGCAGAGTGTGGCATAACTAGACAATTTTCCATTCCAACTTCAAATTCATTTTATTCCAAATGAAACAGTTAAATATATAATGCAATAGAATTCACGGACAATTCACTTGGTACCTCTCCTCAGTGTAACTGTAGCAGTACTTGATTTAGTGTATAATATAGATTGTTATAGCTTGAGAAACATGAATATTAAACAACTACTCTAGTGTATATCTTTATTGCATTTTTAGAATATATGTTTTTACCTCGGCATTGCGAAAAGTGGGAAACCAACTGTCCTATAGATATGGGAGATAATCATTATTAAACTAGTGCAAGGGGTGAGTAAAAATTCATCATACATTGAGTTTTGAGGAAGTTAAAAAGGGTGAAGAAAAGTCAGATTTCAGAGAGTACATAATACATTTCAGACTTATGGGGGCATTTAAGAAGAGTGTTTTACAGTAGTAAATTTAGCTGTTGCTAAACACAGGATAAAATGTTTTCATTTTATTTTAGGATGGGATAGTTAGCCACTGAAGATATTTACAAGCCCCTAGTCACCGCCCCCCACCCCCCCCAATAAAAATACCCTACCTACTCCCCCACCCTAATAGGTTACCATAGGTTACCTGGTGATATAATGGTGCATTGAGTTCAACACTGACTCAGTGAATATAAGGTAGTGTGCCAAATTAGGACAACTACGTCAGAAAATCCAAACTTTTGCCTACTATATGGCCAGTAATATGGCATCCTTGGCACAAAAGAGAACTGAGATGCCCATAAAGTCGGTAAAGACTCACAGATTAAAAGTGAAGCCAGGGGAGGTTCAAGTATATCTCACAGTCAAACTACCTTGTTAGAGATAAATGTGCACCCTATAGAGAACTGACATAACAATGTCAATCACTAAGTCTCTAGGAAAAAATCAGTTGTAGATATGATTATAGGTGTCATTGATTTAATGATGTGTAGTTAAGGCAACGATTATCCATATAGTTAGAAGTTTTATAAGTCAACATATGTAACTTTAACTTGAATTGCATTGTGCATGTCCCAAAGGATGAATTGTGAACACCTGCTACAAAATTGGGACCTTTGCATGAATGAGTATAATTTATTGTCTCCCTATTTAAAGGACCACTCTAGGCACCCAGACCACTTCAGCTTAATGAAGTGGTCTGGGTGCCAGGTCCTTCTAGGATTAACCCATTTTTTCATAATTCTAGCAGTTTCAGAGAAACTGCTATAATTATGAATGGGTTAAGCCTTCCCCCTAATCCTCTAGTGGCTGTCTCATTGACAGCCACTAGAGGCGCTTGCGTGCTTCTCACTGTGAAAATCACAGTGAGAGCACGCTAGCGTCCATAGGAAAGCATTGTAAATGCTTTCCTATGAGACCGGCTGAATGCGCGCGCAGCTCTTGCCGCGCGTGCGCATTCAGCCGGCGGGGCGGATCGGAGGCGGAGAGGAGGAGGAGAGATCTCCGCCCAGCGCTGGAAAAAGGTAAGTTATTACCCCTTTCCCCCTTCCAGAGCCAGGCGGGAGGGGGAACCTGAGGGTGGGGGCACCCTCAGGGCACTATAGTGCCAGGAAAACGAGTATGTTTTCCTGGCACTATAGTGGTCCTTTAACTACAAACTTCCTTCCTTCCTTTTTATCATCAATTTACCCTTATTCTACGAACACAGATTTTACAAGTTAACAGTGTGCTAATCAGAAATGTTTACAGCTAGTAAACATTAAATAAACATGCATATTCCATGATCACATTATGTAGACTCTACTTAATAAAAACATAAAATCAAACCTTGAAATTCACACATTGTCCTTGTCTAAAAAGTTAAAGGAACACTATAGTCATCTAAATTACTTTAGCTAAATAAAGCAGTTTTAGTGTATAGATCATTCCCCTGCAATTTCACTGCTCAATTCACTGTCATTTAGGAGTTAAATCACTTTGTTTCTGTTTATGCAGCCCTAGCCACACCTCCCCTGGCTATGATTGACAGAGCCTGCATGAAAAAAAAACTGGTTTCACTTTCAAACAGATGTAATTTACCTTAAATAATTGTATCTCAATCTCTAAATTGAACTTTAATCACATACAGGAGGCTCTTGCAGGGTCTAGCAAGCTATTAACATAGCAGGGGATAAGAAAATCTTAATTAAACAGAACTTGCAATAAAGAAAGCCTAAATAGGGCTCTCTTTACAGGAAGTGTTTATGGAAGGCTGTGCAAGTCACATGCAGGGAGGTGTGACTAGGGTTCATAAACAAAGGGATTTAACTCCTAAATGGCAGAGGATTGAGCAGTGAGGCTGCAGGGGCATGTTCTATACACCAAAACTGCTTCATTAAGCTAAAGTTTTTCAGGTGACTATAGTGTCCCTTTAAACAATCAGTATTAAAGATTCATATTCAGATGAGTATTTACAATCTTTTTTCCATATGGAAAAAGTAACTGATGCTTGAGCCAAAAGCAAATAAGAAAATAAATGTTTGCTGCTGCTGCTGCCCAAACTGTTGATATTTATGGCTTCTCAGCTTTTACTTCAGTTTTTGTTTTCTACCTTGCTAGTGTCCTGCATGCAGCTACCCTTACTTTCCCAAATACAGCATTATTTTAGTCACCATCTTTGAAATGTATATCATTCTCAGAACAAAAAAAATATTATCTATCCGGCCTGCCCCAGCATTTCTTAAATTTACTCCAAATCCTGAATGCTCCAGTCCCATTTCCTCTACTAAAACATCATTATTTCCTCCTGTCAACTTTAGCTCATTTCTCCATCTCAGACTCCTATAGTTCAATTACAGAATCCAATAATACCAGCTGAATCCCAACTTCTATCACACTATTTTTTTTCATCAAAACTGAACAAGGAATAGAGCAGCGCTAAACAAACTAAGAACACTAGGATGGGAGGAAGCACACTTGATAATAGGGTAATCCCTCCAACCCCCAAGAAAACTAGAGCAAGTCAAACAATATACAGGTAGTGCCAAAAAAAATTCTCCAAACACAATAATATATACCAATAAGAGAAATAAAAGCAATAAAAACACATAGGATATTAAAAAAAGAGTCCACAATAAAACTTCAAAGAATAAAAAATACCAAATGGTACGGCACAGTCTCAAAGATGGCAATAGATCTTCTGGTCCTGGTATGGGACTTTTTTGGTAACTTCACATAATAGCAGTATATGAAAAAGAAGCAAAAACAGAGGCAAACCAATAGTGAGATATGGTAATACGTAGTAGGACAAATAACACTTAGATAAGATGTCAACTTACATATGTTGGGTTTAGGGCTTTCTCAAGTGGTAAAAAACCACTTGAGAAAGCTCTAAGGGGAGAAACGTGTTGTGGTTTTTATGATGTTGTTAAACAAAATATTTTGGTTACCTCACTACCTGCCTTTTAGCCATATATTTTTAGAATGTATTATTATTTATTTTTATAATTTTACCTGACATTTGGACCCATCACCTACTACGGACAACCAACCAAAGAAATCCTTGGTGTGAGTTATACCACCCAGGTTTGATACATAGAGTGGTTAGTCTGCTCACTCTGTTGTAAGTATATTTTTATTTACCTTATTGATACTTACCTATCTATAGAGAGAGAACTATTGGCTGCTTTTTTGTCATACCATATGATCTACCTCATCGTTATCCTGTTGTGATTTACTATCATTCTACTATGTACCAAAACCAGAGGGCTATCCTGCAAGTGGGGATTGCATACCACTGCATGCTGTTTTACCTACAGCTGGTTATAGCTCTACCATATGTGAGTTGACCTCTTATCTAAGTGTCATTTATCCTACTACGTATTACCATATTGCACTATTGGTTTGCTTCTGTTTTTGCTTCCTTTACTGCTATTAAGCGAAGCTACCAAAAAAGTCCCATACCAGTACTAGAAGATTATACAAAACACAACGAGGGAACCGGCTAATTATCTAAATTAAGATAAATAAAAAGAAGTATAGTGTAATACAGTTTTACAATATTAACACTGCGCAATATGAAATGCACTCACAGGATATTGGACAGTTCAGGCATATATGGTGCCACCCCTGATGATATGGGGGGCTAGGGAAATCCCCTGGACACGTCCACTCAAAATGCAGGACTCCAGGTGAAGATATGAAAAAAGCGGCTTTAATTGTATAAAAATATAAAATAAATACAAATAAATTTTATATTTATATATTTATATTTTTATACAATTAAAGCCTGGAGTCCTGCATTTTGAGTGGAAGTGTCCAGGGGATTTCCCTAGCCCCCCATATCATCAGGGGTGGCACCATATATGCCTGAACTGTCCAATATCCTGTGAGTGCATTTCATATTGCGCAGTGTTAATACTGTAAAACTGTATTACACTATACTTCTTTTTATTTATCTTCATTTAGATAATCAGCCGGTTCCCTCGTTATGTTTTGTATATTCTTGTGTTCAAGTTGATTGCTAGCTGGGAGCGATCTGAGGGAGGCTGCATTCACTTACCACTGATAAGTATCCTTGTATATAAGTGTGTGTATAAGGTGCATTTCTTTTTGGTCAGTACTAGAAGATGTATTGCCACCTTTGAGACTGTGCCGTACCATTTGGTATTTTTTATTCTTTCAAGTTTTATTGTGGACTCTTTTTATATCCTGTGTGTTTTTTATTGCTCTTATTATTATATACTTTGCTCTTATTATTATATACTATTATGTTTTATCATCGCCAGCTCCCCATCTAATCTCTAGTAAAACGCTGTGAAATGGTAGGAAGTGTCTCTAAAACAGCCACTAGAGGCAGTCTTAAAACTGCAATGTTTTACATTTCTGGGTTAAGGGGACTGGGATGAAGATGAAGTAGTCTGGGTGCCTATAGTGTCCCTTTAACTAGTAGTGTATTTTTGTTCAACCATTGTATCACCTACTCTGTTTCAACCTGCTGGTTATAGTTATTTTTTATGTGTTTTTCACAAGTTTTATTTTCATAGTGAATTTCAGAGATCATGTGTCCCCCACTACTGTAGAAATCCCATATTTGTATTCTGCTACTGTTCTCTAGTATAATGATACCGCACATATATACATTTGCCATGAGTTTGAGGGACTTGTAAGGCCAAATAACAAGCATGCCCCAACTTTGACATGCCTCCTTCCTTACTTACTAGGGATATGACTTGGTAAAATGATAGTACCTGTGTCACCGTTCTGAACAGCATTAAACATTGATTTAAAGAGAACAACAAAATTTGAAGTTTCTGTGCAAACATAGTTTTATGTATAGGTTATCCTGCTTAAATTGCTGTATCCAAAAATTATAATGTTAACTATTTGTCTCTATTTTTCTTTCCAATACAACATACATCATCGATGAATCTCTGGATGGACAAGGCAGTGTTACAGACATTCTGTCACTAGGCAATACTAATTGTCACTTATGGTCTAAAGCTTAATGATTTTCATATCTTTACTTACGTAGTGAATAAGGTATTTTAGGGTGTCTTACTAATATTTTGTGTTTCCTAGAGCATTGATCAATCATTATAATGAAACACTAATTTTCTTTAGTGTTTCTTTGCCCAGATATTTGGACCCACTGTCTAAATAGTTCCTATAGAAAAAAATAAGGTTGTCTAGTTGTTCTTTGACTGTAAAAAGGTCTTCCCAAATTATCTATCCAAAGCAAATGGAGGCCCCCAACAGGTTTCATGGACTTCATTTCATTTGCCATGGAATATCTAGACTATAGTACAGTTAACTTTATTTTATTTTTACTCTGTGAAGAGAATTACAGTACTTAAAGGTGAGTTACTTTGATAGAGAATCAAGGACAACAAGGACTCAACATAATAATTTTGTCAATTAAAATGGCATATCATATTTTTTATTTCAAATATCAAGGATAAACTACCCTTGAATTATTATAAAAATAGAAAATCATCTTTAATTTTCTAACCAGTTTCAGATTTATTCATTAAACACACTGTTGGCTCTAAACAGATTTCAATAATTTCCCTGTTGGCCGTGGCCCTCGGGTATGATCAACTAGCTGCTATTAAATCTCTAAGGACCTTGAGAGCATTGAGACCTCTGCGTGCATTATCAAGATTTGAAGGCATAAGGGTAAGGCTAAGAAATGCGGTGTCAAACAACACAGATTTATATGTTTTCTTTATTGTAGGCTTATTTTTTCTTGTTGGATCATCAACAAAATATGAGAAAGGGTAAGACTCTGGTAGGATGCGAGTCAGTGTCAGCAGGTGGATTTTAATATATTTTCTTTTTCTAGGCTTAACATGATTTGACTTTCAGGTGTATTGCTGAAATGGAATTAATTTTCTCTTCCTGAAAACCAAAGGACCCTAAATGAATGTATGGTAAAATGTTGGAGACCAATGAGAATTGTTGCTTTTGTGTCTTTGTTTAGGTATCTCTCGTTAGCTTAGTAGCTAATGCCTTGGGATATTCAGAATTAGGGGCTATAAAGTCCCTTAGAACACTGAGGGCATTGAGACCACTGAGGGCCCTCTCACGGTTTGAAGGGATGAGGGTAAGATGAATTAGGAGTTTCTATTAATGCATGTGTAGAAGACATGCATGCGAAATGCTTTAAGGAATGATACACCAATGCTGCAAGATTGCCTAACAAAACAAAAATATCAAGCATGTCACCTGAAATTCAATACAGCTTGCCTTTCAGTATTAACCCGTTAAGGACGCAACTTCTGGAATAAAAAGGAATCATGATGGAATATTTCCGTCATGTGTCCTTAAGGGGTTAAATAACTGAAGAGTTTACAGTAACTGTAAGCAGGGGATTACATTTCCAAAATATGGAGCTTTAGTACACTTCAGGATGTAAAATTACATTAAAGAGGTTTCAATTAATTTTCTTATTGTTAATTATATTCTGTATTTGTAAGGACTAAAACAGTGAAATACTCTTCAACGTTTAACAAAGTTACCCAAGATGTTTGGCATGCACAGATAAACCATATTCACTCAGTACTGGATTTCCTACTAGAAAGCAATACATGGACACATTATCCTCATATTCATTCATTTAAAAAAAATTATTCTTGTGTCCATATCACAATACCTAAAAATAGAACTGAATTTGCTGATAAAAACAGCACCAACTTAGATTTTGAATGTATGGCCCATATATACAAAATAGTGGGTTTACCACCTTTGGAAAGATCACAATTAGATGAGTGGTGCATGCATTAGCATGGTAACTGGTTTATCTCATTGACTTTTTAAAACAATATAGACATTCTTGATAACTTGACTGAGCATCAACTGCAGAGGGGGCCAATCTTGGAACTTTTAATGGGATCTTCTAAGTGCATGTGAACGTTTAGACTACACTTACGTATACAAGGTACACCAAAAGTGAGGCTGGCAAAATGAGCACATGAACAGTAACCCAGTATGATATTCTGATTTAGATAATTTAAACAACTTTATTTTTTATATTTGAAATTCTTTATATAACATCATAGACCATATTGTAGAACAGGGGTTCCCAACCCAGTAATCAGGTATCTTCTAGTGGTCCTGGATCTAGGGATAACCCTGTTGTGTCTAAAGTGTTTTTTGTTTTTTTCTAAAAACACCTTAGACACAATTGGGTAATCCCTAAATCCTGGACTGTTAGGAGGTACTTGAGGACTGGGTTGGGAACCACTGTTGTAGAAGATGCAGCCAGCACTGTACCTAGTTTTCTTACATGATAACTGGCATTTTTATGTACTTTTTCAAAAGTCTTTTTTGATACATACTCGTTTATGTTCATGATTTGTTTATGATCCCTATGTTACACGTTGCCAGCCTGATCGCCAAAATCAACGTGCATTATGCCACAACATACACATGCCAATCTCCTATACCCTCAGTAGCATTTAGTCAGCATTTTGTTGAATAAATTCTGCTTTCAAACAGTTGTACATAACACAATATTTAACTTTAATATAGAAAAAAAATTCTTTACTTATTATAATTATTGTACAACCTACAATTATGTGCCGCATACATATATATATATATTGGGCTTCTCATTATTCTTTCAGCTAAACATTAAAAATCCAATTGTAATGCAAAATATGTTTGTTCAGTTTTCCAATATAAACTCATATTTATAACTAAAACAGTTTGCCATATATATTTTCAACAAGGAAAAGGATTTATGTGACAGAATAACAGGTCAACACACGAAGGAGCAATATATTGCTCTGTTAGTGGTGTAGTCAGTCAGTAGTCCTATGTTATATGTTTTATGTACCCATATTTTACAGGAAGAAAGTGATGAGGTTGGTGGTAGGATATTATTACAGAGCTTATTTGAAAGCTACAATTACAGTCTGCAGTGTCTAAACATGCAGACACTATGTTTACATTCCACTGAAATTTGGGGAACTTGCATTCTCATCAAGTGTAGGGTATAGATATTTTTATTTATATTTTGTGTCTTTAACACCTTAAGGACACATGACGGATATATTCCGTCATGATTCCCTTTTATTCCAGAAGTTGTGTCCTTAAGGGGTTAAGACTATTCAGTAATGTTTTGGGTTCCAACTTGAAAACTAAGCTTTTAACCTGAATTAAAGGGATTGTCAAAGTCTCCTTAAAATTTAAACATATATTTAATGCATTATATAAAAATGTGGAATCAATTAAATAAAATACAAAAGGTTATTTACGTTTTAAATGTCCCTATGCTTAGTGGATCTGTCTGTAGTTGGGAGAGGGGGACCTCTCTCATACCAAGATGAGACAATTCAATTGATAGCATCTCATTCTAGTATATGGGCATTGTTTTTATGTGATTAATGGATCGGCTTTTTGGGGATAGCTGCTATCCGGTCATAAACAGCCCAGTTTACTGCATGCACAATAGGGGCAAGATTTACACTGCCAATTTGGAACTAAGCATTCTACTTGTATAATAATGAAGTTATTGTAATCTGTATAAGCTATTAATATACAGAATAACAGCATGGCAAAAAATATACTGCAAACATCATAAAAACACCTTTGGATTCAACTAAATATTACATGTACGATAAATATTAAACTTGATAAATGAGAAGCACAAATATATGCATAATGCTATCTAAAAGAAATCACATCACAGCACTGCATAACATATACTTCATATATGTATATATACTCCTTAAGACTAAATAGTTAAATTTGAGGATGTGTAAGAATTAAAAATAAGGTGCAAGAGTCTTCTGAAATAGAGATTCAGAACCATTAGTAACCTTTTACACTTTTACACAATAAGTATTTTGAAATGTATTTCATAACCAATTTTAACCCGGTGCCAACATTCAAATACATTTAATAAGTCACATAAAAAGAATACACAATAACCAACTAGAGCCAGTCTCATATTAAGATATATTAGAGAAGTACCATGTACAACCATCCTGTTCAGAACTATTAAAAGGAAAGAAATAAAGGGAAAAATGTTTAATATTATATTTAACTTTTTTTCCTAATTAGAAATGTTGAAATCTAAATATAAGTTTTGTATCTATGTTTTTTTTCTTAACTATAAAGTGTTGCTAAAGCAGAACAATGCATTTAACCCCTTAAGGACACATGACATGTGTGACATGTCATGATTCCCTTTTATTCCAGAAGTTTGGTCTTTAAGGGCTTAATAATATATGTAAACACGTTGTTTTTTTTGTTTTTTTGTTTAGATAAATTTCAGATGTTTTGTGGAAAGACATTTATGTTTATCACAGCTGTTAGAAAATTATTTAAATGGTATCTCAAAAGACTACTAGGATATGTAACTTGAGAATTTAATTTTTCATAAAAAACAAACAAACTAAGCATTCACTCAGAGCACCATTTTTATGGGAGTTTGCTTTATGTATCTGATCATATTCTCCCTATTTTATGCCTGCTTACATTATCCCTATGCATCGATGTATTGATTACAGTTTCATAACATTTGTAAAGTCTTTTATGCCTGTAATTTTCTGCCAATGGCACTGTAGGACTGCTTTAGAAAGATCAAAAATTAAGAATCTCCCAAGTCTTTCTTGAGGAGTTCCTGCAGCGTCACAATGTATAATAGATAACAGCAGACTCCGTATTCCCTGAAGACACAGTATCATCTTATTCAGTGGTTAATAGAACCACACTTGCATGTGAGGTACCCATTGGTAATCCTCTGAAAAAGATAAATAAAAAGCAAGGCATTAATCTGGCAGAAACGGGATGGGTTTGTAACATGAAATTAAACCACAGAAGGATGAATTCAAATTACATGAGAAACATTTGTGGAGAGACATGGGATTCAGCCCCAAACTTCTTATGTACCACATTCGCCAACCCTTCTCCCTCCCGTCCCCGTCCCCAACTTCCCTCCTCCATCCTCCCCCAAGTGTTCTAGACATGTGCACAGTGTAACGTGGAAAACATATCGTATATATCCCTGAATCCTTGGCATGGGCTCTCATCCCTCCCAGGATGTTCCTTTGTAACTCTTCCTCTCCTAGTCCGTGTTTGTTCAGAAATACAAAATACAAAACATCTGATAGGATTACTGGTAAATAAGCTTTTGTTTGTGAAAAATTGGTAAATCTGATTAAACATGTGTTTACTTATAATGTGTTATTCTGCTTTGGTATCACTTGAATTTAAAAATAACACCAGGAGATGGCCTTTTTAAGGTAGTTTAAATAGTAGGACTATGGCATCTTCTAACACAATAGAAATAGACAAATACACTTCTAGTAATGCATGTGCAATTTTATATACCATTACTGTGCATGACTTGGAATGAAATTGGTTTATATGTTGCTATATAAAAATATCTGTTTGCAAGATAAATATTGTTCTTCCATTATTATATTTTATATTATTTTGTTACAGTTTATTTGTTCAATCATCAATCATTTTATGAGTTTTTAATGAATTTTCAGTTGAATTACATTGTTTGTTTGTTTGATTTATTTTAACATTATTATTTTCTCTTTTTTTTCTACAGTTTACTTTCTGTGACTTCATATTTCCACTATCAGGTCTTTAATTTTTTTATATCCTTATGATTTCTGTTTCGTTTGCAAAACTGTCTCTTTTTTTAACCCATTCGTATCATGTATCTGTGTTTCATTCAGAATTAACACAACAATATGCATACTGGGTGGATCTAATGTCTTTATGCCTTATCTATTATACTAGGTGGTTGTGAATGCCCTAATTGGAGCAATTCCATCTATCATGAACGTGCTTCTCGTTTGCCTTATATTTTGGCTAATTTTCAGCATAATGGGAGTAAACCTGTTTGCTGGAAAATATTATCACTGCGTAAACACTACATCTGGTGAAATTCTGCCTCTAAGCATAGTGAACAACAAAACAGATTGCGAGCGGCTGATGAAAGCAAATTTATCGGCCCGTTGGAAGAACGTCAAAGTTAATTTCGATAATGTTGGAGCTGGGTATCTTGCGTTGCTACAAGTGGTAAGTACAAACTGCACCTCTTAAACTGCTAAATGTAGCACACCAAAAGGCAGCAAACCGCTTTAGCCTTTATGTGACCAGGGTTATACAAATTTCCTGGTATATTGACTGCAGGCTTACATTCACAAAATGAGAGAAAATTCTAATACTATTATTGTTATATTAATATTTTATTTAATAAAAATATTTATTTTCAATTTTAGGGTGATCCTTAAAAGGGACACTTCAAATCCCTTAAGCACTTCTGAAGTGATTTACACTGTTTAGATAGAATATTAAAACTACTGACAGGTGAAGTGAATGACAGTTGTCAGAACATACAGTGCATCAGTGGAGCTAAATTTAATTGCTCAAAGCTTGTTTGTGATTCGAAGTTTGTGATTGGAAAGCCAAGGATTCAGACAAAAGATATACCCCCAACGGAAAAATAATGTGTATATATATATATATATATATATATATATATATATATATATACACAAATACAAACTGTATGTATATACTAAACAGTGATTTTTATTTGTTTGTATTTGGGATGTTGAGTGTCCCTATAATAAATTGTCTGTAGTTTAATTTTTATTTAAATTCGATTTATTTTCATACAGGCTACATTTAAAGGTTGGATGGACATTATGTATGCAGCAGTTGATTCCCGAAAGGTTAGTACATTTTTTATTATAGAATTTAAAGGAACAGTATAGTCTCAGGATTACAAACCCGAGTCCAGAGTTAAATACAAGTTATGCTGCACCCTCCATTTGCCATAAAAAAGAAAAAAACAAAGGATTTACTTACTTTTCCAGCAGCAAGACCCTCTGAGCTGCTCACTTCTCCACCTCCAGCAATGTTGTCGAGCTCTGCGATGGTCCTATCCAGTGCTCCTAATAGAGGAGCATTGGGGACCTGATGTGCATGCACGTGTATTCAATGCTTTCATGGGCTTTCGTGGCACATACGGAAGCACCTCTAGTGGCTTTCATACTGACAGCATTAATGTAAACATTGCAGGGTTAAAACAACAGAGCCAATGCATTGAGATTAAGTTTTAAAACAACAGAGCCAATGCATTGAGATGAAGTGGACTGGATGCACTGCACATACTGAGATATTTGTAATTGTGTGCTGGGGGCTAGTTGCACCTCAGAACCCTTGGCAATGTCAAATACGTGCATAAAGTAAGGGAGCTCTCCCCTCCCTCTGCTCAAAATTGTTTTGTTTTTTAAAAATCCGCCTCACACCCTTACCAGGCCAGAGTGCATGCACGCACTATGAGCCAGCGAAATGGTCCAATCACAGGCTTTGCTATGAGAAGTCCTGTGATTTGACCACGCTCGGCTTGAGTGACATCAGATCCTGTCCCCTCTCACCTTATCAGATCTCTCTCCTCTTGTCTTGTGCCTTCCTTAACACACATCTTCAACTGTTCTCTCTCTTCTGGTGTTGTCCCTGCTGCCCTTAAACATGCTACTGCAGTACCCATCTTAAAAAAACATCTCTTGACCCGTCCTCCCCTTCTAACTATTGTCCCATATCCCTGCTCCCTTTTTCCTCAAAGCTTCTGGAAAGACTTGTCTTTACTCGTCTGACTTGCTTCCTCAATTCCAACTCTCTCCTTGAACCTCTTCAGTCTGGCTTCCACCCTCTCCACTCTACTGAGACTGCTCTTATTAAAGTCACTAACGACTTAATCACAGCTAAATCCAAAGGCCACTACTCCATACCAATTCTTCTTGACCTCTCTGCTGCCTTTGACACTGTTGACCATGTTCTCCTTCTCCAAACTCTTCAATCACTTGGTCTCTGTGACACTGTCCTCTCTTGGTTTTCTTCCTATCTCTCCCAATGCTCATTCAGTGTCTCCTTTTCTAATGATACCTCTTCCCTTCGTCCTGTCTATGTTGGAGTTCCCCAAGGCTCTGTACTTGATCCCCTTCTATTTTCTCTTCATACTGCCTCTCTTGGCAAATGTATTACCTCATTTGGATTCCAATACCACCCGTACACTGATGACACTCAGATATACCTCTCCTCCCTGGACCTCTCCCCTGTCGTCCTGCAACATGTCACTGCTTGCCTTTCTTCCATCTCTGATTGGACGTCCTCCCGCTTTTTGAAACTCAGTCTTTCTAAAACTGAACTCCTTGTCTTTCCTCCTCCTAATACTGATCCCCCTCTTTCACTCTCCCTTCAAGTGAGTGGTACCCATATCAGTCCATCCCTGCAAGTGCACTGTCTTGGCGTTATACTTGATTCTGGCCTCACATTTGAGCCTCACATCCAGTCTGTTACCAAATCCTGTAGATTCCATCTTAAAAACATAGCCCGCATCTGCCCCTTTCTCACATAAGATGCTACTATGGAGCTTGTTCATGCTCTAGTAAACTCTCACATTGATTATTGTTACTCTCTCCTAATAAGTCTTCCCACAAGTGGTATTGCCCTGCTACAGTCTGTAATGAATGCTGCAGCTAGATGGATTTTCCTCTCCTGTCGCTCCTCTCACTCCTCTCCCCTCTGTCAGTCCTTACATTGGCTTCCTGTATCCTGTAGGAGTCAATTAAAAGTACTAACCCACACCTAAAAAGGACTAACCAATTCTAGCCCCTCCTATATTTCTTAATTGATCCACAGGTATGCCCATTCTCGGTCTCTCCGCTATGCCCATGACCTTCTCCTGTCTGCTGCTCGCACCCGTACAGCCAACTCACGCTTGCAGGACTTCTCGTGGGTGGCTCCTTTCCTTTGGAATAGCCTGCCTACGACTATCAAGCTCTCCCTAGTCTTCAATCATTTAAAAAGTGCCTCAAAACCCATCTCTCTAGGAATGCTTATAGCCTCCCAGTGTATCCACTACCTCACATACCTGTCCCTTGCTCTCTCCTATAGGGCAACACTCTATTCTCCCCTCCAGGTCTGCTTTACTCCACCTTGTTTGATTGCTACCTCCTGTCCTATTGGGTTTTACACCCCACTTCCTATAGACTGTAAGGTCGTTTGAGCAGGGCCCTCTTCAACCTATTGTTCCTGTAAGTTTTTGTAATCGTCTCATTTATTGTTAAATCTCCCCCTTTGATAATATTGTAAAGCGCTACAGAATATGGTGGTGCTATATAAATAACAGTAATAATAATAATAATAGCTGACAGTTCACACTGTGAACACACAATGAACACTCCTGTCATACTGATAACTGTTGGCTTTTTGACTCTTAGACTAAACTTGAAATTCTAGAAAATTGGCAAAGAAATGGTCTAGAATTTCTCATCTTAATTAATGATTTAATTAATTTCACCCATATTTTTCTATAGTAAAAATGCATGCATTTTTTGGAGTAATCTATTACATAGTCTTAGTACATACCATCCTTTATAAAAAATAATTTCTAATAAAATTACAGCAGAATAGAATGTTTATAAAGTGTATGTTTAACACCTGCAGTAAGTACATTCCATCAATCTCTAATGTGTGTGTTCTAACCTGTCTTCCAGTTAGAAGAGCAGCCTCTGTATGAGGACAACCTCTACATGTACTTATATTTTGTCATCTTCATTATATTCGGCTCCTTTTTTACATTAAACCTCTTCATTGGTGTTATTATTGATAATTTCAACCAGCAGAAAAAGAAGATAAGTATTCTATTCTATCAGCTATAACTTATTGTTTTGAGAGTTTATAATCTAAAGATCTAAACTAAGTTTGGAGACAGATGACAAATAAGGTGGATACTTAATGGTTCTTATGCCTTGTGAGACTTATTGATTTACTTTAATAAGTGTTTTTTTTTTCTTCAAGGTAGAGAGAATATAATAAAGCTAATAATTAAAGGAACACTAAAAGGTCAGGAACACAAACATATATTCCTGACCCTATAGTGTTAAAATCACTATCTAGCACACCTTGCCCCCCTAAATATAGTAAAATCTTATATTTATTCCAGTCTGCTGGTGCTGGTGCTGGCTCTGCCCCTGATCTGCCTCCATTACTGACATTATCAGAAGTGATGATCTCAGCCAAGGAGGCAGGCAAGGGGCAGAGACAAACGCTGCACTGGCCAATCAGCATCTCCTCATAGAGATGCATTGAATCCATGCAGAGGGTGGAGACACTGAATGTAAGTCCGGCACACTGAGCAGCACTGCCCCAGAAAGCATCTTTAGTAGCCATGTGAGGAGTAGCCCCTGGAGGTGTCCCTAGGTTGTAATGTAAACGCTGCTTTTTTTCTGAAAAAAGCCTACAGGGACTGACCATACTCACCAGAACAACTACGCCAAGCTTTTAAAATGAGGGTACATAGAGTGGAATGTGAAAACACGTAGTTTAGGGAAGAGTGGCAAAGATAAGAGACAGGGCAATGGTATGAGATAAAATAATTTTGTGACATGTTCAGACGTTAACAGAGAGTGAAACTGTACTATGTGGCGAGTGATGCAAGTTTTTGGAGAGGAAAGTAGTCTGGAAGAAGCATTAAGATGGAGAAAAGAGAAGTGTACTTTAAGTCACTTAAAGGGGTGCCACAAGCTTATTAACTTTAGGGCTATAGTAGATTGAATGTAGTCCTTAAGATATGTTTTTAATAAGTGCCAGCATTAAACTTTGGATTATAATTTTTAATGAAATAGTCAATTTGTCAAAAAAATGTGCATACCTCTCTAGTAAGCCTTATGTAAATGTGTCATTTATAAGCTGTTGATGAAGGCAAAAAAGATCAAGCAGGTGTGCTTCGAATTCTTTATTGAAGTGTAAAACACAAAGAAACATAAAAAAAACATGAACATACATTTAATATCTTGTCCTGTGAGTATTTCTGACTCAGGAGGTCTCACATAAGTTTCAATATACATTTGCCATTACAAAAGGAACCAATGCCATAAACACAGGACCCTTGCACTACCCAATTAGGTAGTCTGTAACCAAAATTCCAGATTGGTCACTTTTGCATGAGGGAGATTACACTGGGTGTCTAGATTATACTTTTAATGATGCTTATAATTTTCTAATAAAATACCCAGAGTGCACACAACAAGAATGGACAAATTCATAAGAGCTTGCCAATGGGTTTTACTCATTTCCCTTTGTAGAGGCATTAGTGAGCTAGAATGTAGTTGAGATATCTTGCGATATCAAGTGCATCAAACTGATGAAGCCTATGAAAGGTTTTAAAGTAATGCTTTGACTTGTGAGATATCATTAAAAATGGATTCATTATGGAAAACTCAATGATTGCAATGACATTTTGTTGAAATGTGGCAATGGACACCACATTCCCACCATTTCCCACCAGTTTCCATGGCTGATCAAAACAGACATCATCATTTTGTGAGCCTATGGCAACTCCCCACTATACCTTGTGCTTTTGTGCACACACAAACGTACAATAGTGATAGAGGCGCTATTGACAAGTGTAGGTGTCAGGAAATAACATTATAAACAAGGTGGTAGATATACTTACCTGTGTTCGCTTCCTTTGGATGTCATATAGTGAGAAGACATATCACTATAGGGGATCTTGGGGAATGACAGTGCCATATTAGAAATCAAAGTGATTATTGGATCTCTTTTCTGAATTGTCCTCCCTCCAGAGGAAACTAGTTTGGCATGTCAGCTCAGGGCTGCCCTTATGAATGAGAATATTCTTATATGTTAATGATATAAGTAACCTTTGAAAAGGAAAACATGTTGTGATTATTGATATTATCTAGTACCTGTACAAGATTTTGATCTGTATTTCTTTTTATCCTTTACTTTGGAGGTCAAGACATCTTTATGACAGAGGAACAGAAAAAATACTACAACGCAATGAAAAAACTTGGGTCTAAAAAACCACAAAAACCAATTCCAAGACCACCAGTAAGTATATTATCTTAATATTAATATTGTTCCATCTAATGCAGGAGTAAAATTTCTCCAAACATGCTGATACTACATTGATTTAGATCCTGATCCCGATACAGGATTTTAAGCCCAGACATATTTGAGTTACATTTACTAAACATCAAGATGGGCTATGTTTCCGCACATGTTGGTAACTGCTGGATAGACATCATTATTAACATAATTATAACATAGCTATGATTTTGCTAGACTGGAAATTTGAACTTGGTCTGATGCCAATAAAGCTCATAATGATGGACTCGGATGGAATTAGGGGTTTGCGAGTGATTTAGTAGCAAGCTGGTCCACCAATTCCATAGTTCTAAGAACTCTGAAACTCCCTCCTATCAAATATTTTCAAGCTCTACTTTAGTAGAGGTACATTCAGAGCCAGATTACCCAACATCAGTTGTGCCCCAGTATGGGCCCCAGTATGGGCCTAGAGCTCTGGCTCTGAAGGCATCCTCATTGAGTCAACAGGGAGGTCAAAATATCTCCCTCTTCAGTCCTGTGCCCCCTTTGTAGAGTACAGGTCACATGAACAGTTCCCCTGCATTCCCCCTGGTGCTTCTGGACTCTCCAGGGATTACACTCACTTCTGCAAAAAGGTAATCAGGAGGGGGGAGAGTGGGCAAAACAGACACACTCAGACACTACAAACACACACAACATTCACCCAAACTCAGACTTCCCTACACACACATATTCGCAGCACTTCTTTACACAAAACAATTAACCACCAGACACAGCACACACAGGCACACTCAGCCTCTTCCACACAACCAGCACATGCATTCTTTGGGTGCTTTGATAAAATGTTTTAGTCCACATGTGAAAAATATTATAGTAGATCCCTATTAGAATTACACTTATTTGGATAGCGGTTGTGTTACCTGTTTCAAGCCATTAGTGGACTTGTAAAGGTATGAGACACAAATTCAACTTAATTCTAAAATAAACACAACCATAAGGAATGAAAATAAATGTTTACATTTATTTTTCTGTAAATTGTCAAAGTATTTAAGGGAAATAGTAGCTCAGTAGTGTAAATTGGTCAGCTGGAATAAGACATATTGCTCCTCTATATTACAAGTAAAATGTGTACTGTGAAGGATTAAACAATGAGTGCTACAGGAGGACCTCCGTCATTCAGTCACTGAAAGTGAATCTTAGGACCAGTAAGATTGACGGAGCAACACAGGAAATATAGTTCACCTACATCTGTTGTTCCAAGGCTTGCACTCACTGTTTTTAGTAATCAATTTACATGTAGATAAAATAAAACTAAAACATTTCTATGTTGGTTTAGCTGCCATTTTAATCCTTTTTATTTTGCTTATCTTTAAAATATATCAAACTCTAAAAATAAATGATATTGCGTGGTTTATGTTTATGTTGGTTAACTATCCGCATTACAGTTGGAATAAACACTAACAACATTATCTCTATTTTATTTTGTTTGTTTGCTAGAACAAATATCAAGGCATAGTTTTTGACTTTGTGACAAAACAAGCTTTTGACATCACTATCATGATCCTAATCTGCCTTAACATGGTAACCATGATGATTGAAACCGATGAGCAAAGCGACGAGATGGAAAACAACCTTTATTGGATAAACTTGGTATTCATTATCCTTTTCACTGGTGAATTTCTTCTAAAACTGATTTCGCTCCGCCACTACTACTTCACCATTGGCTGGAACATATTTGACTTTGTGGTTGTAATTCTCTCTATTGTGGGTATGTATAACATACAATGTTAACATTGTCATACGATAGTGTTTTCAACACTGCAAAGACCTTCTAGAGCAAGGAGTAAGTTTGTCTACGGGAGTTGATATCAAAATGCCAAAAACAACTCTCTTCCCTACTTTATCATCCTGGTATGTAAAGCAAATGACTTTGTACCCTACTGTGGGCTCTCATATGCTCTGCTTCCTGGAACCTAAATATACGTAGATATTCCCATTATCAAGACAAGTATTTCAGCTAAATTTGAGATACCCTCCTTTTTGTAAGGTGACAGCCCAAGTAGAGGATTTTATTTTTCTTCACCCAGGTCTAAAAGGAATGGAGCCCAGCTGCAACAATTAAACAGGCAGGGGGTGGAGTTATTTGCTACCAACACCTGCTGGCTGATAACCAAGCTTATAGGCAAGCAGGATAGAATCCCTGTTTCCCAAACTACTAGAATCCAGGGACTTTAATTCTGGTCATGCCCTCCCCGCCTCCTTGGAGACTTGCTGACCTGCCTTTGTGCCATGTAACCGTGTGTGATTCTGTGTGTGTGCCTGAGACCGCATGTTTGACTATGTGACTGTCTGCGCCTTTGGCTGAGTGTGACTATGAGCCTGTGACTGTGTGCCTGTCGCTGTGTGCATGACTTTTTGTTTCACAGTGTGTTTTTGTATGTGTTACTGAGTGCTTGTGACTGTATGTGACATAGGGTATGCATGTGACTGCATGCGTCTGTGTGTATGTGTCTTTTTACAACTAACTGTGTAAATAAAAGTTCAACATTGAAGGGGCTGCCAATATACATATGACTTAGGTACAACTCTGATCAAAAGAATTAAAAATTTACTGAGGAATAAATTGCATGACTGAAGTTTGTTGGCCTTACAATGTGTTGTTTGGTCAGTTTGTTCATATATCAATTTATTCTGACAATTGCAACACATAATAATCAATTTATGAATGTTTGCTTCCATGTAAAGTAAGTATGCAAGTCTACATTACAAAAAGAAAAATACCTTAAAAAGCACTGATAAGACAATATAGGGCACCTACACTAATCCCAAATAACGAGTGGAACTGATATTGAGGATATACTTCTTATCCAACAAAATCTTGCTGGTCAAAACTCTATAAGACAAAACAAGACCCCTGCAGAACAGAATCATAGATTCCTGTGCAATTGTAAAATTCTAAGATGAAATAAGAAAAATAGTTTGCACAAACATGGGTGGATCTTTTAAAACTATTACCCGGATTAATCTAAAATATATGAATGTATGTATACATTGTTAAATCTGCATTATGTACATTGCATTACATTTTATGCTACTTTAACGTGTTTTTCTTATTTATCACAGGTATGTTTCTTGCGGATATGATTGAAAATTATTTTGTTTCACCGACATTATTCAGAGTTATAAGACTTGCTAGGATTGGTCGTATCCTGCGTCTGATTAAAGGAGCAAAGGGGATTCGTACATTGCTATTTGCCTTGATGATGTCACTCCCAGCTTTGTTCAACATTGGCCTCCTGCTCTTCTTGGTTATGTTCATTTATGCCATATTTGGAATGTCTAACTTCGCCTATGTTAAGAAGGAAGCTGGGATTGATGATATGTTCAACTTTGAGACGTTTGGAAATAGTATGATCTGTTTGTTCCAGATTACAACATCTGCTGGGTGGGATGGTTTATTGGCACCAATTCTCAATAGCGGGGCGCCAGACTGTGATCCATACTTAGATAACCCGGGGAGCTCTGTAAAAGGAGATTGTGGTAATCCATCAGTCGGGATTTTCTTTTTTGTTAGTTATATTATAATATCTTTCCTGGTCGTGGTAAACATGTATATTGCAGTTATTTTAGAAAACTTCAGTGTTGCTACTGAAGAAAGCGCAGAACCATTGGGAGAGGATGACTTTGAAATGTTCTATGAGGTTTGGGAAAAGTTTGACCCAGACGCAACCCAGTTTATAGAGTACAGCAAGTTATCTGATTTTGCTGATGCACTTGACCCACCCCTTCGTATAGCAAAACCAAACAAAGTCCAGCTTATTGCGATGGATCTCCCTATGGTAAGTGGTGACAGAATTCACTGCCTTGACATCCTATTTGCATTTACAAAGCGTGTATTGGGTGAAGGTGATGAAATGGATGCTCTGCGGCAGCCAATGGAAGAACGGTTTATGGCATCCAACCCTTCCAAAGTCTCCTATGAGCCGATCACTTCCACTTTACGGCGAAAGCAAGAGGAATTATCTGCCCTTATTATTCAGCGTTGTTTCAGAAACTATCTTTTAAGAAAAACAATTAAAAAAGCCTCATATTTATATAGGAAAGAGAAACTAAAAGAAGTAAATAGCTTGCCTATAAAAGAAGACATGGGTATTGACAAGCTTAATGGAAACTCAACCACTGAGAAGACAGACATGACTCCTTCAACGACTTCACCTCCATCTTATGATAGTGTAACAAAGCCTGAAAAAGAGAAACATGAAAAGGACAAAGCGGAAAAAGAGGACAAAAGCAAAGATACCAGGGAGAACAAAAAATAAAACTGCACATTTTCATTTGTGTGATAAATTGTTTACAACCTGTGAAGATGACCCTGTTTGTGTCAACAGGACTCCTCTAGGAGATCTATGCCAAACTGACAGTTCTTGCATATGTGTACTCAAGGTCAGTGCCTATAATAAGACAGTGACCTCTTGTCAAGTGATGGTATAACAACCTTGACTGGTGGTTACTGTTTTCATAATCAGTTGACACTTCTTAACCAGAGAGCCATAATGGCTTCTCAGTTTGTTGGGACCAGTCAAGGAATGCAAACCTATAATGTTTGTGTGTTTCACATAAAACACTGTAGTACAATAATTGTGTCCACTGTTTGCATTTCAACCACCATATGTTTACAAAAAATGTGTTAGTGGAATAACCATTTTTATTTCATTTGTAGGTTGTTTATTTATATATATGTGACTATTTTTGTAAATGGGTTTTACAGTATGTTGGGGATGTAGTACAAATTTTGAAAGGAAATATTAAAAGTCAAAGAAATACAGAGACGACCACACACTGTATATGCGACAATGTAAATGACATCAGTTCATTCAGCCAATGTCACTTGCCGGAAGCAAAGAGTCACATCCAACCTAGTTTAAGGTTATAAATCTGCGTGTGCGTGATGACAAAAAAAATGTCTCTGCATCATCATTCCCTTCAGCAACCCTTAATTTCAGTCACTAAAATAAAATATTCACATGATCAACATGCCACTAATAGCAACAGATTGGATGGTGTGCTTACATCCATTTTTTTAGTTTGTTTGTTTGTTTGTTTTGTTACTGTTAAATGACTGGGGAATAGGAAAGCACTAGGTCACATATGTTTGTCCAGTATGCCATGTTGCTATTATAATGAAGCCACATCTTACAAGTTCAAGTTGTACAAAAGAGAAATTATATATCAAAGTAAATGAAGGTTACTGTAAAATAATAATAAAAATACGTATGAGGCAATAGAGAAGGTTAAATAATAATGGAGTGCATATATTAAGATGAGATCACTTTAGGTATACTGTACACAGGAATGCGAAAGATATTTAATGGTTGAACTTATGATAAACAATTTATCCTAACAAGAAGTTCTTGTATTTTTTATATGTAAATTTATTGACACAGATATGGGTCTAATGGATGGTAAATGTATGGTGTTATATGACTAAAATCCTTATAATATGAAAATTATTGTATTCTAATGGAAAAGTCTATAAACATGCCCTGCAACTGTTAAAAGCGAAAAAACAAAGCAAGAGCTTGGATTCGGAGAATGAAATGTCAGATCTTCTCAGCAAAGGTGTGCATAAAGTTGCAATCCTAGCTCTTGACTAATATCAAGCAAGCACATAACATGTGCCACCAATCGGATCCCATTTATTGACATATATGGTAGTCACTTTGCAGCAAGTCTGCTATTATATGGACTGATGAATTAAAAACAAAAGGACACACAGGAAATTGTTTCTGTTCCTTAAGATAATTTTTATTATGTTGATCACAGACTGATACTTGATTCTGTATTCCATGGAGATTTTATGATAGACGATTATGCTTTAACAAATACATTATTTATTCACATCACCAGTGAGAAAAATGTTACCAATAAATTGGTGTCTTCCCTATATGATTGCAATTATTTGGACATCGGGAATCATGCACAAGAACTGTTGGTTGGCTAAGGAACAAACCTGACATAATTCCAAATGTTAACATGTTACCAAATATTGTTACATTTCTGTGATAAAAAAAAGATAAGTGATAGTATCTTGAAAATGTTAACTACTCAATGATAAATGACAGTGTTTGTTTTCATTTAATGTAACAAAAAAAAAGTTTTGAATGTAGATACAATATCAGTCATATTCCTTTGGACATACACTATACGCCACACTTGTACAAATTGTTTTATTCTCGTTCAGTGTATATACAGGTTGATACAAACCTAATGAATACAGTTCGACCTTTAAAATAGTTATAAGATTTCATATTATAGCTAACAATATATATTTAAAAAATAATGTGCAATCATTCTCATAGTTTATCTTCTCAGTCTTAACATTGTGTTTAAGATTTCATTTTTTTTATTTTGTGTTCTGGGACATCTATCTAGTTCTTTCTAATTGTGTATGCCACAGTAGTTATATAATGTCATATCTAACTGTACATGCCACATTAGTTCATATAATGTTAATATTTAACGTATGACAAAGTTGGTCTCATATACTTGACCAAACAATTGGTAAAATGACATCCGTAAACTAATGATTCATCCTAGGGATTCGAATAGATTTTCATGAATTCTAGGTAAGTGTTGATGCACTGTTATTACACAAACATTTTATAACATCATCATTAATGTATTTTCAATTTTTTACTTTTCATTGGCATTTACATTAAGTACAGATTGAACCTTGCTTTAACCTTATTTGCAGATATATAATGCACATTTGTTTGTCTTTTATTCACAATATGTATTGCTAGACAGATTACATTAATTTACATAATCAAAACCATTATAGCTACAGGGATTTCAGTCCTTTTGTTTAATATCTGCTTTGTCATTGGACATGTGTAATACAATTTCACTTAAAACATTATCATCATGTTGCAGAAGTAACAGATATTTCAGATTTTAAAATGAACAGTTCTGGATTATTCGCCAATCTACGGCAGGCTTAGAGCTGGCTTGACAAAGTACTGTGCCATAATAAATATTATGTATTTTTGTTGTTGTTAGAAGCCTTCACTCCTACTCCCAGCAAACTTCAGAGAGCATTGCTGATCATCATTGTTTGCCACACTATTATTGCAATTTGCTGTTAGTCCTTTACCAGAGAAACTTCAATCTTGGTATAAAGAATACAACCAGTGCAATGAATGCACCACAGGAGAACACTGAGATATTAAGAAATATTAGATTACTTCACCCCTTATTTTTTCTTTTAAATCAATACAAATTTATTAAAACACCTTTCTTCTAACACCAGAACAGACCCATAGCTGTAGCCTATCCTCCTCCTGTGAAGTCGGTGATTCTGATTACTTTTATCCAATCAGACGCTTCTCACAGTGACAAATTGAGGACTTGTGCCAATTGTCGCAATCCATTAATCAGTGCTTCTCATAGAGAAGCCTTTATTCCAAAGCATTAGACGTGTTCAGTGTCATCATGCTGTGGGACCATAACGGGCATGTTTTCATACAAATGTTCTTAGAAACAACACTGTTTTACTTTGCACCAAAAGCCACTACATTAGGATGTAGTGGTTTTGGTGCTTAGAGTGTCTTTTAAATACAATATTTTTTTTAATTTTCATGTTGTGGGCAAGGATTTAAATTCATGGTTACAACTATATAATTGTGATTGCAAAATTCTTGTCTATGACAAATGAAATATAGAATAATTATGTCTATCTTAAAGTGTTTCTCCGTAAACTATTGTTTGTGCTGCTTCTGGAAACAAAATCAGTATAGATAAGATACATAAAATCTGCTCTACAGAAAGGTTGCCAAGAAACCCAAGTTATCTCTGCAGGCAGTTAATGTGTTGTCTGTGATACAGTTGCCAATAGTAACATGATGGTAAATCCAGCAGCCAATAGGAGTGTGAGGATGATTGATGTATATCTTAGGAAGCTTTTAGAGCTTCAGTGGATTCTTACAGCTGACCCTTTTCCAATTAAAACATATTGCATTAGCTTGTTGTTGAAGTGGATAAGAATAACTAAGAAAAACATGCAATATGTGTTTGTTAAATTGGTTTTCTTTTTCTAGAAAAATGCTAATGGATACTATATTATTTGTTTCCTCTTAAATAAAGCAAATGAAAAAATGTTGCATGTTGCAGAATTACTAGAACATAAAGTATTACTTTGCTATAGTCCATAAATCATCCTTTAAGACTCAGTTTGTTCATTTACAGTTCAATAAACCCATGTATTGAGCATCATGGTTTAAAGTAACTTAATATGTATATTTTAACTATGTGTTGAATACCTGCTTAATTATTAACTCTTTTAGGTTTCCGGTAATCTGTGATTGTTCTTTTCTACAAGGATGAGAACATCTTTTGTATGATTACAAGTTACCTATTGTTTGTGATTTCTGGTAAATCACCGACATTTGTAAAAAATATATTTGGTTTAAAATGGGACTATTGCTCTTAATCTCATTTATGTGTTTAAGTTTGCCAAAACAGATCAGCTTGCACCATATGAAAAGGAGGGATTATCATTTTTGTCTTGTGACTAGTGGTTAAAGGAGAACTCTGTTCTGGACCCTGGTGAAATAAGATAGGCAATAACTATTTCAAAAAACATAGTATACAGATAGAAAAACAAAAGTACAAGCTATAAAACATTCTGATAACTAACTTGTGGTGCTGTAAACTGCATTGGTGACAGGTCTACCTGAAATCATGTCATATATAGGATTGAAGAAAAAGAAACCACTGTAGACACATTTGATTATAGTCTTCCAATCAGTTATTCTGTACAAAATTTTGTGTCTATTGTTTTGCACCTCTTCTGGTTTATATGTTTCCCTAATATGTGTAATACATAACATTTTCTCTCTGAAAAGTTAAATATGACTCTGAAAGAAAAGATGCACTCTTTGTGGCTCAATATTCTGGTTCCCCCATATTCTATACAAGTATGAATGTATTTTCTATTATATGAATTGTTGAAGTTAGACTAGTATCCACAACTTATAACACTGCTGGCAAAATCATCTCCACATTTTTAGCTTAAAGGAATACTCTAAGGATCATAACCACTACTGCTTAATTTAGTGGCTATTGCTCCAGAAGTGTATTGGTCTTGTCACATGGTACATAGAAACATAGAAACATAGAATGTGACGGCAGATAAGAACCATTCGGCCCATCTAGTCTGCCCAATTTTCTAAAAACTTTCATTAGTCCCTAGCCTTATCTTATAGTTAGGATAGCCTTATGCCTATCCCATGCATGCTTAAACTCCTTTACTGTGTTAACCTCTACCACTTCAGCTGGAAGGCTATTCCATGCATCCACTACCCTCTCAGTAAAGTAATACTTCCTGATATTATTTTTAAACCTTTGTCCCTCTAATTTAAGACTATGTCCTCTTGTTGTGGTAGTTTTTCTTCTTTTAAATATAGTCTCCTCCTTTACTGTGTTGATTCCCTTTATATATTTAAATGTTTCTATCATATCCCCCCTGTACGATGACAGACCATTTTATCACACAGGTTTATTTGCTAAATTGTTCATTCGAAGTGAGCTGAAAGTGAATTTCAAATTTAAGATCAAAATAGCTGAATTGGAAAATGTCTCTATATCAGCTCTGCTTTCACTTCAGCAACTCTAGCCTTACATTTGAAATATGTGCATCAGCTCTTCCCCCCCAAGCAGCTATGAGTGACGTCACCAGAGAAGGATCAGGATGCAGGGAGAACTTTGTCTCAGCACTGGAACAGAAGTAAGTTTATGCTTTTTAAAAAAAACTAAACAAAAAAACTTTGAACGGGAAAAACCAGGATAGGAAGGGTTACTCTAACTAAAACAAATTTTTTTCATAAAGAAAATGTTTTTTTCGTTGAATGGTTGGAGTAAATGGACCTTTAATAATCTCCAAACGCCATTTACTAATTTTCTTTATATCTTCGCACAATAACAAAGAAAACAGCATTCAACATTACCAGAGTTATTCACTAAAGTGAGAATTGAATGTGGATTTCAAACGTAAGGCCAAAGTAGCTGAATTGGAAACACAGTTGAGTCAGTGGCAAAGCTGGAGGGGGAGGTCCGCCCCATACAGCAATTTACAGGACTGAGCCGAACATGCTCCAGAGCTGTTGGGCTGGATGGAAGTGCTGACCACGCTGCATGAATTGACTGGCAGGAGAGGAGCGATGTGCATTCCCCTCCTGCCAGTCATTTGGACATTGTGTACCTCAGGTGGTGTGCCCTAATGCCCAACGTCCACGTGACCAGCAGGAGGGGAGCGCACATCACTCATCTCCTGCCAGTCAATTCATATAGCGTGGCCGAGCTATGCTAGCACCTCCGTGTAGCCCACCGGCTCTGGATTCGTTACAGTGTGACTGGTGCAGCGGCGCCTATTACAAAATAACTATTATAGTGTGAGCATATTACAAAAAAAAAAGTTCTAGCTATGCCACTATTTTCACTTGTGAGAAAGGCTGTACTTGATGGACATGTCTCTTTTCAACTTTGTAACTTAAATTTGAAAGTCACTTTGAGTCACTTTAGTGAATAACCCTGAAATTAAAAAGACATAACTAGAAAAGTTTTAAAGGAAATTTAAAAAAATAAATACAAATTTGTTAGTAGTCAGCACAGTACTTTTTTCAAATAGTTTTGCTTATTTTTTTATTTGTGGGTCCAACATTTTCCGTCTACTTTGGTTATGTAACAGCTGAAGAAACAGATTTTAGAATCCCTCATGTTAGCTGTTTAGTAAATAAATCTCAGAATCTTCAAATACATACTGACATACTAATCAATATTCTCATATACATGTAAAAAAAAAAAAATAGACACTCTGAAGTAGACCTGGCCCTAAGGTCTGCTTAATACATATTGGAGCTTAATGTAGAAAGGCCAAAACAAATAAGTAAATGACAAAATAACAGAGATACATATGAATTTTCCATGTCCAGTACAAGTCCTGCATGGACTTGACATTGACAGTGGCTGGGATCTTGTAACCACAATGCATAATCCATACAAATGTGTATTCCTAATGCTTTAGTTGTCCTGTCTCTTGATAGGATGTGTCCCCCACCACTAGAATGAGAAGCTAAGAAAAAATAGCATTAACTTACCTTTTTTTTTTTTTGGTGGAGGCACCCTTGCTTACTTCTCCTCCTCCCATGGTGTCACAGAGGCATTGCATAGATGAGCATTGGCCTGTGCCTGCACAGCAAGCATCAAGTTGCCCCATAGAAAAACTTAGAATCACTGCTTTCTTATGTGGGCTGCAGTCAAGTGACCAAGTTTTACTAGGTTACTGAAGCACGAAGCACCTTTAGTGACTGTTCCTGTAACAGCCATTGGTGGAGTGTTTAACCCTGCAATCTGAACATTGCATTTTCTAAAAACTGCAATATTTTAAATTGCAGGGTTAAGCCTACAAGATCACAGCGCGCAGGCCACTTCATGTAGATAAAGTGGCCTGGGTGACTTTAGTGGTCTTTTAACACTGGCTGAGCAGGAGTCTATAGGATATATAATTTGGTTAAAGTATTATTATTCATTAAAAAACATAAATGAAACTAGCTTATAGAAACAGCCTTAAAGGATCACTATAGGGTCAGGAACACAAACATATATTCCTGACCCTATAGTGTTATCACCACCATCTAGCCCCCCTGGGCCCCTCATGTCTCCATAAATATAGTAAATATCTTACTGTATTCAAGCCAGAAGCTGTAAATCTGCATGCTGATAGACTCAGAAAAACAAGCAGTCTGCTGACATGTGGTAGCCTGATCCAATCACATTGCTTTCCCATAGGATGGGCTGAGACTGACAAAGAGGCAGACCAGGGGCAGAGCCAGCATGATTCAAACACAGCCCTGGCCAATCAGCATCTCCTCATAGAGATGAATTGAATCAATGAATCTCTATGAGGAAAGTTCAGTGTCTGCATGCAGAAGGAGGAGATACTGAATCACAGGATGCTGTGCACAGTGCTGCGCTGAGCTCTGCTGACAGCAGATCTGAGTGGATGGAGGCATATTATGCCTCCATCAACTCCGAAGTCCCCCTGGTTCACTCTGAGTGATTGCAACTGGAGGTGTTCCTAGCTTTCAATGTAAACACTGTATTTTCTCAGAAAGGCTGCAGGGAGCTATAGTTCTCACCTGAACAACCTCATTAAGCTGAAGTTGTTCAGGTGACTATAGTGTCCCTTTAAAGTTTTTTTAGCTTCCTGAATGGCTCATTAATGTTTTTCCATAATGTTTTGATGGCTGCTGATGTAAATGTTAGGACTTAGGACTGTGTGACATAGAGGAGAGAGGTGGGCATATAGCTGCAGTAATGTTTGCAAATCACTGCAGATCTAATTAAAGGACCACTCTAGGCACCCAGACCACTTCAGCTTAATGAAGTGGTCTGGGTGCCAGGTCCAGCTAGGGTTAACCCATTTTTTAATAAACATAGCAGTTTCAAAGAAACTGCTATGTTTATTAATGGGTTAAGCCTTCCCCTAATCCTCTAGTGGCTGTCTCATTGACAGCCGCTAGAAGCGCTGCTTCTCACTGTGATTTTCACAGTGAGAGCACTCCAGCATCCATAGGAAAGCATTGTAAATGCTTTCCTATGGCCGGCTGAATCTTGTAGCGCAGCTGTTGCGCGATGCGCATTCAGCTGAGGCAGGGAGGAGGAGAGGAGGCAGAGAGCTCTCCGCCCAGGCTGGAAAAGGTAAGTTTAAACCCCTTTCCCCTTTCCAGAGCCGGGCGGGAGGGGGACCCTGAGGGTGGGGGCACCCTCAGGGCACTATAGTGCCAGGAAAACGAGTATGTTTTCCTGGCACTATAGTGGTCCTTTAATAGCGATTGGGACAACAGAAATACCATGCACAATATTCTATGCAACTAGCATAAATTATGGCATTTGAAGTGCCACTGATAGAAAATGTGGTCTCAAGCATACGTAATAGAAGACTATATAAATTATTCATATTCGTTGTTCAAGTTAGAGATATATGTTTCTGCAGGTGACAGGGTATATATAAATACAAGATATTGTAATGACAGGTTCACTTGAATTGATAACTCCTTAAACAATAAATATATTATTTATCATAAATATGAATTATATATTTTAGGAGATGTTAATGCATTATTTACATACACTTCAGTCCACACTGCTGTGGAATTTGTGTGTAATGTACCCCAGGTTCCTTTTTCTTTCTGTCCCACTCCAATACAATTAGCCCTTCTTGGGACTATGTGCTCATGACCGCTGCTGATTTCATTGTCGGCCTATGCATATCTGAACTGAGTGACATCTGCCACTCCTTCCCTATATTCCTCTAGCAAAGTCAGACACTCTCCAGAGGAATAATCACAGTAGCCACAGTGTAGTTGCTGTAGTTGCTGTGACTAAGAGTGACTGTAAATGAATGAGAAATTACTATAGAAGTGTTCTCCTATCCTCTTCTGTCACTCATTTCTCAACATAGAAAGATATGCATACAGCTGCTAGGAAGTCCACTAGTGTATTGTGTAGATGAAATTCAGTACTCTATAATTTTACAATAAATTTGTAAAAATTGTAAAACACTACCAGGCACACTTGAACAAGCAAGAATTGAAAATTACAAATTCATGTTTTTAAAAACTTTTTGCATTTGCAAATCCCATTGTTTCACTTTCTAGTATAGATTTTTTCTCCATGTGAATAAAATGCTGTAAGTAACTGCATTACACTTGTGTGCACATTCACTTACTGAAGATGTGCATGTACGTCAAAATGCATGCATATTCGGTTACTTGCGCACAGGAATATTAAGGATACCAAAGGGTGGCTAAAAAATCTCAGCCATTTCCTGGTTCAAGTGGTCTTTAGAGGAAGCAACTCAAATTCCTGGGAAAACCTGAGATAGAAAGAGTTGATTAAAATTATTATTGTAAGACATTTTTATTATTGATATAAAGCAATTATGAATCTAACCTAGAGTGTCTCTTTATAGCTGCGGTTTCCAAATCCACGCATAGACACTGTAACATACAATAACAATACATTGCAAGGCAATTTTATTGAATGGTATTTCGGATGTAAATTGCAATAATTGTATTTTTTTTGTAATTGTGTGTTTTACTCTTACAGTGAAAGACAAAATTGGTTTAATCTCAACAATCCTACTCTTTAGCAAGCTTTCTTGAATGATGCCTAAGCAACAGCAATAACAAATCATTCAATTATAATATAGAGAGAAATGTTAAAAATCTAAATATTTTCAAATTTATATATATATATATATAAATAATAACATATCAGATAAATAGACACAGCTGACACAACAGAAAAAAAGATGCAAAATATATGTAGACATATAAAAAGATACTGTACTATAGCCAGAGTTTTAATAGAGAATAGTATGGATATATTTTATATCTGTTGTAGTCTAAAAATGAGCTTTATGTTAAAAATGGTGGTGGCTCATGCATTTTAATTGAAAAAAGAAAAAGCTTAGAAATCTGTTTTTTTAAAGAAAATGTAGTAAAAATGCAAAACTGTTGGTGATTATTGCATGTTGGCACAGCACAGCTTCGCATAACACAGCTATAGAATTTACCAAAATGCAATGCTCGATGCAAAACTGATAAATCTGATGTTAATTTTGCTTGCAAAATAGAAAATATCTGAAATCCACATTTTGTGGGAATGTGAGCAACTTCAAATGATGAACTGCTGTAATGTGTCTTTTTCTTTGTGATGTTAGTTGTAGTATTCTTGTTGTTCTTATGCCTCGCATTTGTTAATTATGTATATGCACATTCCTGCCCTTTTCAATGTGATTCTCATATATGCACTCCATGTTCTAATGTTATGCCTATTACTTTTTTATCTAGCCTAGATATTTATTAAACTCAAATAATTAATACCTCTGCAGGCTAGTGGTAATGCATCCCACATATCATAGGAAGGCATATGGTCTGAGTCTTTCTTTGCCTTTAGTACAGGCAAAATGGTCAATCTCAAATTAGAAACAACCATCCCAGTCTAACGGGGTTGTTAGTAAACCATTAAATGTAGGGATATTTCCTGGCAAATTTTAGACCAGAATAGCTAAGCATCACACTGGTAAATAGAAGTATTTTTACAGTTTGGCTATTTTAGTTTAAAATTTGTAATAAAATACAATTAATTGAATAGTCATGTGAGGTACACACATGCAGTGAAAATGTGCAGTATTGACTGTTAAAGGGAAAATTAGTTTAAGGGGATAGGAACAGTGACCTTCAAACAGTCTCTGCTGTAAAACTGAAAGCAATTATTTTCCATAAATGCAAAAGAAAAGATAATCGTTGGAACTAGTGAAGTGAATAATAGTATGTATTTACAATTTCCAGTAAAATATGCCAATTTAGGAAACAAATGCAAAATTATTCAATAAATGCCTTCTACCTTAAACCATATGTTTTATTGCCAATCAGATAGGCCCATATCATAATTTCTAACTGCACATTTAGCCTTTTTTTCTGACACTCCAACTATTGTGGGGTGAGATTTACATTCTTAGCTTCTTGTCTATTAGAACTGAAGTCTATAGCAGCATTATGAGAGCTGAAGTTTATACCATCTAGAATCCAGTGGTTGACTATACATGGTAAATAAGTTATTCTGTCTTGCAAGAGGGGTCTTGTAATAGCAAAAACACCTTAATATAGAATAGCCATGTTATGGTGGCAGAATTGTTTTTTTACTTGCACATGATCTGCAATTAAATCCTAACGTTCCATATTAAATGGACAGAAAAATGTACCAGTGTGTTTTACATATATATATAAATATATATATATATAGACACCTCATTATTGTCAAATCTAAAGTTCAACCACTTTCTTTATCTGTATGCACAGACATATTTCCCCTTTTAGTTATGTTTTATTTTGCAAAGCATATACTGTCCTCTAGCTATTTGACAAGTCTAGTTAATCTATACAATGCTCTGCATGTATGTATGCTTCACTGCTAGGTCATGCATGTAAAATCACAAACTAGGGCAAAATATGTGTTACAAGCACAGTGTTTGTGGTGGTGCTATCTAGGATTTTCAGTTGCTCACATAGTGTCATCTAGAAGACGTATATTGTTTATAAGGTAAACTTGACTGAAGTTGTAGAGCTTGTCCAGTCTTTGGGTTCTTGCAACATGGTATACGTTTTGAAAACTTCTTGTGTGACTTAGCATTGTGGCAACAAATGTTCTTTTACAAATTGATCAATCTCAGTTGTGATCTTCCAATTTCAGTTTTGGAGACAAAAATGTCTTTAAAAACACAAAACCAAATAAATCTAAATAAAGTCATAAATCTTTGGAGAACACTTACCTTTTGTTTTGCAGCATTCTATATGTCTTCTAATCTCAAACTGGTCGATGTGTTACGTGCCATAAAATACACTGTAAACATGTAAATATTCATTTAAGCTGATATTAGCTCTTTCAGACAGACAAACGAGGCTGCAGAACATTTATTGCAGCATAAACGTTTGAAAATTTCAGCCTGTGTTATGTAAATTTGCAATTCCGTGTAACTCTATATTTTATGATAATTGTATTTAATAATGCATTTTTGTTCTTTCTACTGTACATTAGGCCATACAAGAACTTGGGTCAGTAAATGTAATCATCCAGTCTCCACATTAGACATGTCTGGTTTTCTAAATTTTCAAGAAATCCTCTCCTTCATTTGTTCATATAAGTGGCTCTTGTTGGCTCTCCGGTCAGATTTAATTAGATCTGTTGTAATCTGCTTAATTATGAACATAAGTGGTCAAACATTTGTAGAAAAAAAGAAAAACTATTGTAAAAATAAAAAATTTAAATTATTTATTTTTATTTTGTACCCAACATACCTTAACCCATTTTCTTCTGCAGGTTTATGGTTTCTCGACAGCAATTTTAATGCCGCAGTCTTCAATTTCGTATATCAGTGCGTGTGCGTGTCCATGTGCGTGTTCATATAAACACACACACATAGATACATATATTTTCACACAAACCTAGTATGAAATAGTTGTGTAAAATGTTACCACTATTATACTACCATATGAAGAAGTTGCTTAGTATAATGTATTTTTAAAAAAATACCTGTTTCGACCTGTCATTCAATGAAGTACTTCTGTTTTTTTCTGATGCTTGTTTGAGAATGTTGGTTAAATAATTGCTGCACCAGAACCATTTTAAATTTAGATCCACAACTTTTTTTTATCATAATTGTTCACAATCTGAAAGGAGCAAATTTTACTATTCATTCACTTTGGGTCATTTAATTTTTACACAAGAAAACAAAATGTTTAAATGTAAAATGCCTCCTTTTACTAAAATTATTGAAAAATAGTGTATTAGTGAACTGCATGCAGGAAAACGATAAACAACATTACAACTGATCCAAAAGAATAAAAATTAAATTTTTTTATTTACCCGGTGTCAGTTTGTGTTTATGGAAACCATGTACAGGGTATGTAGTTATGAAACCCCACCTGTATTATTCCCCAATTTGTGGAATTAAGTTAAAGGGACACTATAGTCACCTGAACAACTTTAGCTTAATGAAGCAGTTTTGGTGTATAGAACATTCCCCTGCAGCCTCACTGCTCAATCCTCTGCCATTTAGGAGTTAAATCCCTTTATGAACCCTAGTCACACCTCTCTGCATGTGACTTGCACAGCCTTCCATAAACACTTCCTGTGAAGAGAGCCCTATTTAGGCTTGCTTTATTGCAAGTTCTGTTTAATTAAGATTTTCTTATCCCCTGCAAGAACCTCCTGTATGTGATTAAAGTTCAATTTAAAGATTGAGATACAATTATTTAAGGCAAATTACATCTGTTTGAAAGTGAAACCAGTTTTTTTTTTTTCATGCAGGCTCTGTCAATCATAGCCAGGGGAGGTGTGGCTAGGGCTACATAAACAGAAACAGAGTGATTTAACTCCTGAATGACAGTGAATTGAGCAGTGAAATTGCAGGGGAATGATCTATACACTAAAACTGCTTTATTTAGCTAAAGTAATTTAGATGACTATAGTGTTCCTTTAATACAGAAGGCTTTTGGTAACTATCTATGCATGATATTTCAGCTCTAGAAATTCATTTATAAATATTATTCATTTCCTAATAAAAGGTGCAATGCAGAGCATTTCACCCGTGCTACCCAAGCCTTTAACCCCTTAACTACCAAGCATTTTTTGATAGAAAAAAAATATTAGTATTATTTACTTGAAGCAAGGGATGCATAAAGAGCATAAAAACATGTAGCACAAAGTAGCAATTTTGTGTATGGATTGCTTTGCAGACAAATATAAAAATGAAAATTATGTAAATTGACAGAATTATTTTTTTTCACTTACTCATTTGTCTGTTATAAAAAATATTTTGCAAAATGAAAAGCTTTAGATAATATACCATGTCCTTTAACTTTAATTATTTCACACAAAGTCTAAAATGTTAGTATAAAAGAAAAATAAATATTTCTCATATATAATAGATGTGAAAAAAAGATATAAATAAAAATGGTCAAATACCTTGCTTATCGGCATTTGCAAGGACCCTGGTGAACAACTACACCTTATTGTATTTGTTATGGTGAGTATAATGATTGCATTCAGGCTTTTTGCAGTAAACACTGTCTTTTCAGAGACAAGGCAGTGCTTACATTACAGCCTAGGAACACCTTCCCTGGCCACTTCTCAGATGGCTACTAGAGGTGCTTTCTAGAGCTGCCATTCAGTGTCTCCACCCTCTGCATGGAGACACTGAGCTTTCCTTATAGAGTTGCATTTATTCATTGCATCTCTATGAGGAGATGCTGATTGGCCAGGGCTGTGCTTGGTTTGTGCTGGCTTTGCCCCTGATCTGCCTCATTGACAGTCTCAGCAACTCTTTTCCTAAGGGAAAGCATTGTGCTTGGCTCAGATCAAAACTTCTGATGATGTCAGCCAGGCAGGCAGATCAGGCGCAGAGCCAGCTGCAGGTGTTTTAAACAAAGGTAATATTTTACTATATTTACGGGATTAAGGGGGGAGAGAGGTTATATAGTGTTTTTAACACTATAGGTTCCGGAATACATGTTTGTGTTCCTGACCCTATAGTGTTCCTTTAAAACTGCTATAGCAATTTTTATCAATTAATGGACTGCTAATGTAATGCTGACAGTGAAATGGTATAGTCCACTCACTTCTCCCCCCTTCCTGACTGCAAAAATCAGATGATCCACTGAAACTTTCTGTACTGTTTGAAAGCAGGGGGCGAGCAGACATTTTTGGCAAATGTTCAAGCATTATATCAGTGAATATTGGCTTCTGTCAGAGAAATGTGTTCCTCTCCATAACTAGAGTATAAGGAGGGTGAATGAGGCTTTATGGACATGGTTTCAGTGGCGTACATACTGGGGTCGCAGGAGTCGCGGCTGCGACCGGGCCCGGCCCACCAGGGGGCCCGGCCGACCTGCATCCCGGTATGTACCCAGTGTGGCCCCGAGGCTGTCCCCCGAGGCTGGCCCTGGTGTCACCCGGCAGATAGGCTGGCGGGCGCGCGAGGGAACTGAAGAGGGAGCACTCAGGGGAGAGTGCTCTCTCGCGCGCCCGCCAGCCTGCCCAGTGACCGGCCGCCCAGCAACACCACTGGACCCCAGGGAATCCCCTCAGCACTCCCAAAAGGTAGGAAGGCTGGGGGATTAAATTTTTAAAAAAACGTGTGTAGGTGTGTATTAGTGTGTTAGTGTGTGTGTTAGTGTGTGTGTTAGTGTGTGTGTTAGCGTTAGAGTGTGTGTGTCTTAGAGTGTGTGTGTGTGTGTGTTATAGTGTGTGTTAGTGTGTGTGTGAGTTAGTGTTGGAGTGTGTGTGTGTGTGTTAGAGTGTGCGTGTAAGTGTTAGAGTGTGTGTTAGTGTTAGTTTTTGTGTGAGTGTGTGTGTTAGTTTGTGTGTGTCATTGAGTGTGTTACTGTGTGTGTGTGTTTGTGTGCATCTGTTAGTGAGTCTGTTTGGTGTCTGTTAGTGAGTGTGTGTTTTGTAAGTGAGTGTGTATGTGTCTGTCTGTCAGTGAGTGTGTATGTATGTCTGTCACAGAGTGTGTGTCTGTCAGTAAATGTGTGTGTCTGTTAGCTAGTGTGTATGCGTCTGTTCGTGAGAGTGTGTGCATGTGTCTGCTAGCTAGTGTGTATGCGTCTGTTCATGAGAGTGTGTGGGTCCTTAGCACTTTGGCGCTGGGGATCCCTCCGCCTGATCCGCCTCTCAGCTCCGAATGCGCATACGCGGCAAGAGCAGCGCGCGCATTCAAACCGCCCATAGGACAGCATTACTCAATGCTTTCCTATGGACGTTCAGCGTCTTCTCACTGTGATTTTCACAGTGAGAATCGCAGAAGCTCCTCTAGCGGCTGTCAATGAGACAGCCACTAGAGGCTGCATTAACCCTCAGTGAAACATTGCAGTTTCTCTGAAACTGCTATGTTTTCAGCTACAGGGTTAAAACTAGAGGGGGACCTGGCACCCATACCACTTCATTGAGCTGATGTGATCTGCGTGTTTGTAGTGGTCCTTTAAGTGTATGAGTATCTGCATGCACTGGCGTACATACCGCAGTCGCAGGGGTTGCAGCCCTGCGACCCCTGCGACCATGTGCTCGCCGCCATGTGTTGCGGCCCAGGCCCGCGCAGAGTAAGCGCAGGGGGGCCCACGGATGAGTTTTCGCACCGGGGCCCCATGGGTTGTGTGTACTCCACTGCATGGTTTAATACTGAATATATGAAAACAAAAGTGTTTATACACGATTTTGGTATTGAAGGGGTTAATGCATTTAATGCTAAAAAAAATACATTGTTAATTCAGTCTATACAGGTGGAAAACACTGTCAAATCATTATTGCAGGTCATTAATTATACTGGTGCAATCAAGTGGAGATAGTCAAAGAAGGAGAAAAGAGTTAATTATTAGGGCCAGGACCAAACAGCAGTGTTCTATCAACCTCTTTTCAATATATATATATTTTAACTTATAATGCCCTATTAGGCACTAGTCACCTTGAAACCACCGTTTGGTAAGTTTTGCTCAAGTATTTCCACACCCTGTCTGTCAAGCTGAAACTCTGCACATACAGATTCCTTTCTCTATAGCAACTTCTAAAAGCAGAAGTGTTTAAGGAGGCTGGAGTATATATTGTCTTTATAGCCATTTTAACAATATTGTTTGGGATATAAAACATGTCTTTGGAGATGGTAACCCATATCAGGAATATATATATATATATGCTTTTTATCATATATTACTATGACTACAGTTTAATAAATAAATAAAAAAGTGAATAAAAAGTAATCAAATTTACAATTGACTGTGTACATAAAGAAATGTAAAATTCGGTTTCTAAATTTTAAGAAACAGTAAAACAGTATACATAAAAAAACTTTATTTAAAATGCTGGAATGTTTAATATGCCAATTGGTTTATTCCCACCACCACCACCACCACCACAGTGCCCTAAGAAAGCTTTAACTTGCCTCTAATCCACTGGCAAGAGCTGAAACATGGCATTAGAGCAGAGCGCGCGAGGGAGCAGAGCAAGAAGAGCAGGAAGATTATAGCTCTCTTGCTGCCCGCCTCCATTCCGCACAGCCACCTGTTTTGGGGAGACCTTAAGGTGGCCAGGCAACCAGCTTTTGTTCCCCCCATTAGACAAGGCTAACAAGACATTTGTTAAAGTTGCAGGGGCATTCGACCCAGAGGGGTTTTTTTATCAGTCCCCTGAAAAGTGCCGTCCAGAGTAAATGCCTTGTTAGCCTGGATTGGGTCAAGCGCATACCATCAAGTTTCTGTTGATACTAAAACAATGTGCAATTTTCAGAAAACATAAAGATTGGGATTCTGTCACTTTATGACATTGTGCTTGTCATGATTAATATTATCGGAAGTACTAACAATCTACAGGTATAATGGAATTTAACAGAACACTCCAAGCAGCCACTGTAATAGTTATGGTGCCACGAGTGTCCATAAACGCGGTTATACAGACAGATACAAATACAGCTGCACACATAGAGACACACTCCTAGATATACTTTAACAGATCCACAAATACAGACACAAACACACACTCCTAAATAAGCACTAACAGAGACACATATTGTCAGAAATTCACAGATACTAGCATACAAACACACATTCCTAGAAACACAGTCACAGATACATGCATGTAGATACCCACAGATACAAACATCCATACACATTATAAGATACAATCATAGATACACACATACAGCCATGCATGTTTAACCTCTACTGCAACTGTTTTCCTAGCACTAAGTTTGAATTGCAGGATCATGCTTGTCTTTGGTTTATTATTTTTTACTTTACTCACAGGCAGTGTTAATCCATCAATACACAGTATATGTGTGCAGTATAGACAGTGGGTTACACAGCCATGGGTTACTGCAGCCTTTGCATAAACTGGTATAACAGAAATGAATACAATCCACACTCCACTTCTGAGTGGTGAAATGTATTTATCCAGTCCACAATAGGAAATATATGACAGAGCATATATTTGGCAACTCAATAACTTGCTATTATATGTAAGTTGGTAAAACTAGATCACACCAACAAACATGCAAAATGGCTAGAGAAAATAAAAGCTTCAGGGGTCAAGGAAGGGAAGAGTGTTAAGGGGGAGGAGGTACAGTTCAAGAACCCAAACCTATGGCACAGAGACACAAATACAAGTGCAAACGACGAGTGTGTCATTTTTTGATCAGGATAAATGGTCCGTTCTTGAAACAATAGGCAAATAAGATACACATGGTTCTGTATTAAATCTCTTAGACCATAGGATTCAAGATAAAGGTCCTAATGGAGCTAACATAAGATATTCAAAGCACATTGCCCGTATGAGAGGTCACCAGACAGTGGCATACACACAATCCATGGGGCCCCGGTGCAAAACTGATCCATGGCTGGATGAGTGTCTGCAGGAAATCTATGCATGGCAATACATAAAGTTAGGCGACGGTTAAAATGGTTATCAGACTTTAGAGGCACTTCCAGAAGTTTATCTTCACGCTCTGCATGAGGACATCCAGTGTCAGTGAAATCAGTGCTTACCTTTAGGGAGAGCCTAATGCGAGTGTGGCTCATGGTATTTTTTCTCATGGTAGTTTTTGTGCTTTATAGATAACTTAAAAATATTTATTTGATGTAATGAATAAATAGCAAACACAATAATTCATGACAAACAACATTTTAATGTATAGATTGCTCTGTCAGTCCACACACATATATAACACAACAGGCAGCCCATATGCACACACAATACTACAAACAGCTCACAGATACTACAATGCAACACCACAGATAGTCCCCACTACACACAAATACGATAAGCAACACATAAACATACACTTATCAGAGACAGAACAGACACAAAACATATACTTTACACCAGGCAGCCCACAAAGTAGTGTGACCTGTGCAAGACGTCCAACAAATATGACATCACTAAAAGGTGAGTATAAAGTAACACCCACAGGGGCTTCTAATTTCAAAGGATGCCTGTAGGTGGAGTGAGGTTGCAATGGAAATCTGGCAATCTTGCAGATAGTGCAGCGATGTCTGAAGTTCCGTGGAGAGAACTGCAGCTGGAGGTATCCAGGAAGGCGGTGTTCACCCCAGTGAGAGCAGAGTGGGACTGGGATCTTTGTGGCTGATGCGCGGCACCCCGAGGTATGACACAGACACAGCTCCCGCCACACACGAGCCTGCAATACCTCAAACAGCCCGCATTCTCACACAAAACCCTATAAGTCATCCCCTCCACATGCATAATACCACAAACAACAATGCATACAAAAAAACTACACACAGCCCGTATATACATTCACATAACACCACCAACATCCCACACATGTACATAACACACACAATACATGCAGCCCACAAACATACACCACACATATACAATCACACAAAAGCATCCATTGCACACATACATAACATAAGACGAATAGCTCAACACTCAACCCATTGTAGACGTTACTTTAAAAAATAGGGCCGGCACCCTAAGTTTTGCTTTGGCACAGCACTACCAAAAGTTTGCCAATACCTGGCATAGGGGATTTGGGATTAAACTGTTTACTAAACACTGAATTGTAGTTAACTGAAAACCAATTAGCAAACATATATGCAAATACTTGTAGAACAGTTTAACACATAGTCACTGCTTAGCTAAATTTTGCAATTCAGTATTTAGTGAATAATCATAAAGTTTATTATGTGAAGGATTTGAGTAAAGTTGAAAAAACTGTTCAGGAATCTGTTTGTACAGGCTAAATCCAACCTTGTGAAGGCTCATAACTCCTTGTGAGAAACAGCTATTTGTAAATTCTTCTATATTGACAATCTTGCCAAGTTTAAAAATCCTTTAATAACATTAAACTGCATTATTTTAAAACATTAAAAATGATAGGGTCCATCTAGTTGCAATTTAATAATGTGACTTAAAGAAGTCTGATAGGAGGAATAAACATTGATTTTAAAGATACTAAACTAATTGTAGAAAAACAGAAAGTCACATGGGACAAAACATAGCCCAGCTTTACTGGTTAAGAAAAAAAACAATTGAAATTGTTTTGTAAAGACATATTGATTTCTGTTCTATGTGTTCTTGGAAAGATTTTCTATTTATCACACAGAAACATCAATTTGGAGATTATATTTTACGTATTCAGTGAACTCGTAAGTAACAGTTAAGTTCTTCAGTAATACACAAGTACATTCAGTAGGACTGATATTTATTTGTTTCTGCTATAATGGTATCCCTGGGCTACAAACTTCACCCAATATGTAAATTCAGTAAACAAATCTTTCAAAAAATATCAATTTTAATAAAAAAATACTTTTAATAAAAAAATAACTTTTCATTGTTTTTATTTTATCGGTCTTTACCAATATAGAACTAGAAGAAGTGAAAAGTATCTGTAATTTACAGAGTTATTTAGGGTACTTGGTTTCTGGCAAATATACTACTTCGAAACCCTACATTTGTGTTTCCTTTTTATTGGTTTCACCAAATCAGTTGGGTAAACAGTACATCTAGTGATATTTTAAGAGTAGGTATCCCTAAAACAACTTTGGTGTGAAATAAAATGCTATGCCACATTGCTCTTCTTTTAACACTTAATTCCATAGCCGTCTAATCAGAAATAAAGGGTTACTCCAGCCCATTTATCCAAGTTCTTTTTTATTTTCTTTATAGCGACTATTGCACACTATGTAATATGTCCCCCAAGAAAAACAAACAATAAAATTAGATTAAAATTTACATGGAATCCAACACCGGGTGAGGATCTTCCACATTTTGCCAGAAGTCTGGCAGAATCATTTCCCTCCTCTCTATGGTCCAATCAAATGCATCATGCAGAGCACATGTGTGGGGGTAGACAGAGGGTGAGCAGAGAAATTTACAGTTTTAGTTTTTTAAGACGATTTTGGACTTAGGTTTTCAGGTCAATTCCATTCAACAGACCCTCTGTCTTCCGGAAGACAAGGTCAAGGCCATCAAGAAGGAGATCAAGCGAATACTACAGGACCAAGACTTATCAGTGCGGCAACTAGCACGAGTGATAGGCCTACTCACTTCATCCATCCAGGCGATTTTTCCGGGGCTACTACACTATCGAGCGCTACAGAGACTCAAAAGCTCCTACCTACGCACAGGCCACACATACCAAATGAACCTCACTCTCAAAGTGGACTCTAGCATGGTGGGAGGAACTAGCTTGGTGGCTCGTCCACTTGGAACGGACGGACGATATTTGGAGCGGCACCAGACTTGATTATAGAATCGGACGCCAGCTTACACGGCTGGGAAGCACGCTGCAGAAATATTGCAACCGGCGGCAGGTGGTCAGAAAAGGAATCCTTACTTCACATCAATTGCTTGGAACTCCTGGCGGGCTCCTTCGCCATCCCCAGCCTTACACCCACCAACATCACCTGTTGTGTCCTACGCAAAATGGATAATGTGTCAGCGGTGAGGTACATAAATCACCTGGGTGGCACGAAATCAAAGATGTTAGCTCTCTTTGTGGAGAGCAAAAGGGGTGCAAGAGAATACTGAGAACAGGCAGCAGCTGAAATAGCCTGCCCTTCGGTGGGTCTCTGCTCAGATCTCAAGCTGGTTTTAGCTCATCTTGTGCCATTACAGAGAGAACATCTTTGAAACATGTCAGACTGGTCCCACCCATACGGGCAGTCAAAATCCGAAATGCCAGCAAGTTCCCTCTGCACGAGAGACACAGCAACCCCAGACGATCGTTTCAGCCTTGTTAGGCATCATCAGTGAGGCATAGCTGATATCTCTCTAGGCACTCTGAGCAAGGGGTCCATGTCTGGATTACCCTTTAAACTTGTGGAGAGCAAAAACGGGGTGCAAGAGAATACTGAGAATTTTAGCTCTCCTCGCCAAAGAGTTTTGGCACTTTTGTCTCCACAACAACATCTCTGTGATTGCAGAACATATTCCTGGAATGAATAACTCCACAGCGGATTGGAATTCCAGATACCTCTGGGACTCGTGAGATTGGAAGCTAGACAGGCAAACCTTTCATCACCTGCGGACACAGTGGGGACAGTTGGACATCGACCTATTTGCTTCTCGACTGAACGCACAGCTTTCAAGGTTTTACAGCTGGCGATCAGACCCGGCAGCCCTAGTGGTCGAGGCGTTCATGCAGAAGCTGCTACAGACAAGGCATTATGCGTTCCCACAGTTCAATCTCATACCTCGGACCCTCATCCATCTCAGGCGGCACAGATGTTCCATGGTCTTAGTCACCCCCTTATGGAGGACACACTCGAGGTTCCCCAGACTTCTGTAGATGTCGATGGATTTCCCGCCATTGCTCCTGGACCTACCGGAGTTGCTGACCAATCCAGATGGGAACTAGCACGATCTAGTGGACAGAGGTTTGTTACGCCTAGTGGCTTGGCTCCTTTCCATGGACCCTGGAACATCTCTGATGTTCCACAGTCGACTCTCAAACTTTTGGCAAAGGCATGGGCACCAGGCAATAGAAACGCATACCACTCAGAGTGGAGATCATGGACTAGCTGGTGCCTGGCAAGGGAGGTGGATCCCATATCTGCCCCTCTGAATAAGATACTACATTTCCCCACATCCATGTTTAAGACGGGCAAGGCATACCGCACGATCAATGTTCATAGATCGGCTATATCGGCAGGACACGGGAATTACAGCTGAAAATCACCCTTTTATTTGTCCCCTTATGAAAGGGATTGGATTGTCGAGACTTCCAATGGCTAGATACTCTGCCTTTTGAGACGTCAACATAGTCCTTAATTTCTTGGACAATTGGCCGGTAAATCAAGAACTCTCACTTCAACAACTTTCTACGAAGTTATTCATCCTCCTTTGCCTAATTTAATGTAAATGGGTTTCAGATGTCAGGGCTCTGGATTGGAACGCCATCACCTTCCAACCAGGCGAAGTTTCTTTCAACATTTCTCGGAGAACTAAGTCATCGACCAAACAAGTGGTTTATCCAGAATTTCCTAACAAACCTAAACTGTGTCCAGTATTATGTCCGAAAGAATATCTGTATTGCACGACTCCTCTTCAATCTCCTCAGGAAAGTGCTTTATTTATTTCTCTTCAGAAACCCCATCTTCCACTTTGGCCCATTGGACCAGATGGATGCTACAGCTGGGATAGATGTCTCAAGCTTTTCACCCCATTCTGTGCACCCAAGGCTTCGACGATAGGTTGTCATTTGGATGATATCCGGAAGGCGGACAATTGGTCTAGCGAATCTATGTTTCAAGACTTTTACTGTCGTCCCATCAAACATTTTTCTTCACAGATTATTGCTCAGCTTTGAAACTGCATAATATGAGCCTCCGTGTCTGTAATAAAATTCCAAGATTTTACTATTTACATAATGTAAAGTCATGATTTTATTAACGACATGGAGGCGAGTTTTATTTCCTCCCGCCCATGGAGGGTGTATACATCTATTCTTTTTATTGCTCCAGGTCTATGGTAAGTTGCATACGGATTGGTTAAGTATATTTCACGGATTGACTAGTTAGGAGAAGGGTTATCTGTAAGCGGTATATTACGTAGATTCTTGACTATAGATGATTGGTGATATTAGTTTTAAGATGAGATTTTACCATATATTTCACTTTCTCTTACAGCCTGAATGGGATATATGGATGGTTCGTTGTTACCTCTTGGTTATTTTCGTTAAGTCTTCAGAAGGTCGCAGGAAGAAAGAGGAAGAACAGGATGTGACAGTTTCCTTTGTATGGACACCTGTACCCTGATTGGCTGCCCTGTTCACAGGCAGATTTATAATGTTATCGCCTCTGTGTCGTTAATAAAATCATTACTTTATGTCATGTAAATTGTAAAATCTTAAACCTTTATTTGCATGGTGGCTGGGAATCATAAAAAGCCTAACCTACAACAAATGTGGTGCTCATTGTCATCTATCGCTTCCACTACATCAGCTACTATAGATTTTAATTTGTAGCATGTTCAACAAGAGTGATGAAAGACAAAAGTGCGTAGCATTTGCAAGGTTTGCCCATTTTCAATTTGTATTATAAATCTAATGTTTGCATCGAGACCTTAAATGTAAATTTAAGTTCCCAAACATTAAGCAAAATGTTGAACTGAGTCCCTGTGTACAATAATTCTCATTAAAGGGACACTATAGGCAGCCAAACCACTTCATCTCATTGAAATGTTCTGGGTACAGTGTCAGAGTCCCCTTAACCCTGCAATGTAAAACAATGTAAAACGTCAGCGGATGATAAGACAGACCCAGAGCCGACGGGTTCGGAGCTGGAATCTAGTGTGAGTTTTAAAAGTGCTTTTAACCCTTTCATTGCCATGGAGAAGGGGGGGGCTGAGGGACACTATAGTGTTAGGAACACAGCTTTGAAAACCTAACACTATAGTGTTACTTTAATCAATAATTATAAATAAAAAATAAAGCAAAGCTCTTCTTTTTTACACTAGCAAAATGAGTTCACTCATGCTCAAAATGATGTTTTTTCCTATTTTCTAAATTCCAAGAAATATATTTTTTCCACTAGAATACATTTGAAATGAGCATCATCCTGAATTATTTTAATGTATTTGCATATATTTATGCAATTGCTGTGCAAAACTGTCTAACAATAGCCATGTGTTAACATTCAGTAACATGACATACACTGCCTGCTTTGGTTTGCTAACTGGAAGTTCTGCCACTGGCAAATATTATGTATAATATTCTGCATCAGTGATTAGATTTTCCAAGCATTTTGATTCATACAAAGTAATTATTAATGAAAGTGACAAGTAGATGACTGTAGATTCAATATGGCATATATTTGCCTACAATCATAGAATCACCAGTAGATTACGTGTGTCTAAAGCATTGTCCTCAAAGGGAAATATTTTGAAAAAAATGTCAGTCACTCCCCTCTCTGACCTTGAAAAAGCTGTACATTTTTCCTAAAAGCCAAAACCACAAGAAAAATGCAAGATTATCCACACAATAATTTTTCCTTTGTTTGCATATGTTACTTATTAAACTGCCTCTACAAGGATCAGATGGACTATGGAACTATTTTCTTCCAGCTGTCACTAGAGCCTCTGGCTGGTTGTGGTTGATGGAAATTGTGCTGTAACAATATGTGCTGGGAGATAGGTTTCCCTCCCACACATTATGCAATCAGTAGATTTTGCCTTTATAAAATAATGAACTAGCCAACTAAAACCGCTTACCAAAACAATGACTCTAGGCACCAAAGCCATTTCATCTTAATAAAATGATTTTGGTGCAATTATTGGGTGGGATTATTTAAAAGTTGCACTATTGAAGACAACAGAAAATTGCATTAGGCTTGTAAGTAAAAGCAAAAAATTCAAGAAACCACTGTGGTACTCCGCAGATGTGGCCAAAATAGTTAAAAACAAAAAGTTAGCATTTAGTAATTATAAAAAAACCCAGAGTAAGGAAGACAAAATGATCTATACGATTAGGCAGAAAGAGGCTAAGCAAGTTATAAGAGCTTCCAAATCACACACAGAAGAGAAAATAGCACAGTCAGTAAAAAAGGGGGACAAAACTTTTTTTAGATACATAAATGAGAAATGAAAAGTAAAACAAGGATTAGTTAGATTAAAAACAAAAGAAGGAAGGTATGTAGAAGAGGGTAAAGGTCTAGCTGACTGCCTCAATGAATATTTTTGTTCTGTATTTACAGATGAAAATGAAGGAAAGGGGCCTCAGTTAAGAAAAAGGATAAATGAGTCATTTATTACACGTGAGTTTACAGAGGAAGAGGTTCTATATCAACTGTCAAAAGTAAAGACAAATAAGTCAATGGGACCTGATGGAATACACCCAAAGCTATTAAAAGAGCTTAGTGGTGTACTAGCAAAACCATTAACAGATTTATTTAACCAATCACTGTTAACAGGAGTAGTCCCAGAAGATTGGAAGTTAGCGAATGTTGTGCCCATTTACAAGAAAGGTAATAGGGAGGAGTCGGGCAACTATAGGCCAGTAAGCCTTACTTCAGTAGTGGGGAAAGTGATGGAAACCATGTTAAAGGATAGGATTGTTGAACATCTAAAACACATGGATTTCAAGATCAGAGACAACATGGGTTTACTTCAGGGAGATCATGCCAAACTAATCTTATTGATTTTTTTGATTGGGTAACTAAAATTATAGATCAGGGTGGTGCAGTAGACATTGCTTACCTAGATTTCAGTAAGGCTTTTGACACTGTTGCACATAGAAGGCTTATCAATAAACTGCAATCTTTAAGTTTGGATTCCAATATTGTTGAATGGGTAAGGCAGTGGCTGAGTGACAGGCAACAGAGGGTTGTAGTTAATGGAATATATTCGAAGCTTGGACTTGTCACCAGTGGGGTACCTCAGGGATCTGTACTTGGACCCATTCTCTTTAATATTTTTATTAGTGATATTGCAGAAGGTCTTGATGGTAAGGTATGTCTTTTTGCTGATGATACTAAGATATGTAACAGGGTTGATGTTCCAGGAGGGATAAGCCAAATGGCAAATGATTTAGGTAAACTAGAAAAATGGTCAGAATTGTGGCAACTGACATTTAATGTGGATAAGTGCAAGATAATGCATCTTGGAAGTAAAAACCCAAGGGCAGAGTACAGAATATTTGATAGAGTCCTAACCTCAACATCTGAGGAAAGGGATTTAGGGGTGATTATTTCTGATGACTTAAAGGTAGGCAGACAATGTAATAGAGCAGCAGGAAATGCTAGCAGGATGCTTGGTTGTATAGGGAGAGGTATTAGCAGTAGAAAGAGGGAAGTGCTCATGCCATTGTACAGAACACTGGTGAGACCTCACTTGGAGTATTGTACACAGTACTGGAGACCGTATCTTCAGAAGGATATTGATACCTTAGAGAGGGTTCAGAGAAGGGCTACTAAACTGGTTCATGGATTGCGGGATAAAACTTACCAGGAAAGATTAAAGGATCTTAACATGTATAGCTTGGAGGAAAGACGAGACAGGGGGGATATGATAGAAACATTTAAATACATAAAGGGAATCAACACAGTAAAGGAGGAGACTATATTTAAAAGAAGAAAAACTACCACAACAAGAGGACATAGTCTTAAATTAGAGGGACAAAGGTTTAAAAATAATATCAGGAAGTATTACTTTACTGAGAGGGTAGTGGATGCATGGAATAGCCTTCCAGCTGAAGTGGTAGAGGTTAACACAGTAAGGGAGTTTAAGCATGCGTGGGATAAGGCTATCCTAACTATAAGATAAGGCCAGGGACTAATGAAAGTATTTAGAAAATTGGGCAGACTAGATGGGCCGAATGGTTCTTATCTGCCGTCACATTCTATGTTTCTATGTTTCCCTCTTTTTAGACTATGTAAAATACTGCTGTTTCAGAGATGACGCGTGCATGATGACTCTGAATGCTGTAAACAGTTTTCATAGAGACATCTGATAGACATGTCATTTGTTCTCAGAGCTTCTCTGTAAGAACCATTGGACTGCATTGAAAGGAAGAACCATATCTTCACTGGAGGTGGAGTGACTGCTCTGTAGAGATTCACCCAGCACTGGAATAAAAGTGACTTTTTTTTTTTTACTTACTGCCCCAAGGCCAGTTTCCTCAATGCACACACTCTGACCCAAGCAGACACACACATGATCCATACATACACCCAAACACTAACCCATACATACACCCAAACACTGACCCATACAGACATGCGCACACTGACCCATGAAGACACACACACATTAACCCATAGAGACACACACACTGACCCATACAGACACACACACTGACTGAGGAAGACATACACACTCATAATCCCATGCAGACACATACTGACCCATTCATATCTATGTGGGTATCCAGTGGTCTTTGTGGGTGCTTAGCGGCTTGTCACTGGCCAAGCGGGTGGCTGGCACATGGGTTGGGCATCTCCTGGTTTGGCAGGACCCTTGCTTGGCAGACTGGTGGTTGACTAGGTAAACCCTTGGCTTGGGAAGGCTGGTGACAGGGCTCAGCTGGCACTGGACTCTGTTTGAGATTAACTGAAGGGTGAAATGGGCAGGCTAATGTGAGCAAGGTGGAGTAAGGCAGAACAGGGTAACTGCTCTTGGCTGGGATGCTTGTCTTCTCCCGGCCCTGGCTAAAACACTATCACACATAATCAATTACTGCTCAATTCAAATGGGATTTATACATCATGACTCATTCTTTCACGAACATTTGAGGTCATTCATTTCCATAAATATCTCAAGTGCTACATATCTCAAGTGCTGCAGGTTAATTTGTAATTTTTGTTTACTGTGCCAAAGAAGGAGATTTTAGTGGAGCTGAGCCCGGCAGGGATCTTTCATGTAAAATTGTTATGCTGTATTGGAAATTGCAATACTAACTTAATCCTGGATTTAACAATTTCTGAATAAATTGTGACTCTATTTGATTAAAGTTCAAGCATACCAATGGAAAACCTTAACAATCCTTGTCACCAAGGATTATTCTCTCCTGAACCAATTGTGGAGATTAAAATCCAAATTGCGAATTCAGGTAAAAATGTCCAATATGTATAGAGTTGTAAATTGTTTTCAATATGCCAAGATTTGACTGTGGGGTCTACTCACTAAACACCAAATTGTAGTGAATTGAAAACGGGTTAAAAAAACTTAAGGAACAATACCTGATCTACAAATCATGACAATTTTCATCTAAATTGTCTGGTTTTCAAAGTGCTACATCTAGATACTCTGTGAATAATTCTTTGTGACTATAGTTGAGCTGGAATTTTTTTCCAATTCAATTGTTTTTGTCTAAACATTGCCCCTCTGTTTTCAATTCACCACAATTCAGTGTTTAATAAATAAACCTCCATATAGTAAACAAAAGTAAAATTGTAGGTGATTTTCTCAAACTGCAAAACCTAGAAAGGCAATTAATATTCCAGTATATCTGAGTGAATGTCCACCCTGATCTTAAAGTTGTGACCGATCAGCAGATGTAAGTAATGTTACTGTTTCCAGTAACTATCTCCCATATTTAGTATATTGGAGCTACATTTTATGGCACAAATGTGAATAAAAGATTTGTATGACTAGTCTGTCCACCAACACATTAACACAATAACTGACAACACTTGATACTTGAGGGAATATTACAATAGGCTAAAGTAATTAATATAATATAGTTACATAATAGTCTAGATTAAAAAAAAAAAAAAGAGTTAAGTCCATCAAGTAACAATTACATTCCTTTACTATCTACACCCCTTGACATGCACTAACTTGTGGAAAAACAGTTATGTTAAACTAATACATATAAATATAATACAGATATGATTTAAACACATGTATACATATTAATAAAAAAGTATAGCTATTCATTTATACACATTACTGGGTAAGTGTTGCAAGAAGTGAGATTTGCTTGTCAGAGCAATTTGATTGGTTAGTGCCCAAGCAACCAATCACAGTGGTCATACTGAACATTCAAAATATGAGAAGCTCTTTAAAAAGGCTTTTACTCCTTGAAAGCACTGTCTGTACTGAGCACTCAGTAGGCTCACATGAATATAATTTTATGTGTTAAAGAACAAAAGGAGTGTACTAGAGAGGGGCTGGGATGAATAAAATACTAGAAGTAGACACCAGAATACCACAAGACACTTCCAGAATAGGAACTAGATGAACAAAAAATAATAAATTCTTTATTGTTATTAAAAACAATAGTAATGCAAAAGAATAGTGCTCGTGTACTAAAGGTGTACTAAGTGATAGGTGTAAGGACAATAACCCTAGCTAAGGATACCAAAACCACTTATAGTGGAAAAGTACTGTATTTTTAGCTCCATAAGACGCACCCCACCATAAGACGCACCTAGTTTTTAGAGGAGGAAACCCAGAAAAAAAATATTCTGAACAAACTGTCCCATAGTGTTTCTTAACACCCCCCCTCCCCTGTCCCATAGTGTTCCTTACCACCCACTCCACTCTCCTGTCCCATAGTGATCTTTAACCCCCCTAACCTGTCCAATACTGATCTTTAAACCCCCCTCCCCTGTCCCATATTGATTTTTAAGCCCCCTTCCCCTGTCCTATAGTGATTTTTTTAACCCCTCCTCCCCTGTCCCATAGTGTTCTTTAACCCCACCTCCCCTGTCCCATAGTGTTCTTTTACCCCCCTTCCCTTGTCCAATAGTGTTCTCCCCCTTGTCCAATAGTGTTCCCTGCCCTCCCTGTCCCATAGTGTTCTTTCCCCCCTTCCCCTTGTCCCATAGTGTTCTCCCCCCCTTCCCTTGTCCCATAGTGTTCTACCCCTCCCTCATCCCATAGTGTTCTCCCCCATCATCCCAGTGTCTCACCCCTCCCCTCATCCCATAGTGCCCCCCCTCCCCTTGTCCCATAGTGATCTTTACCTCCCATAGTGTCCCCACTCCCCTTGTCCCATAGTGATCTTTACCTCCCATAGTGTCCTCCCTCCCCTTGTCCCATAGTGATCTTTCGCTCCCATAGTGTCCTCCCTCCCCTTGTCCTATAGTGATCTTTCCCTCTCATAGTGTCCCCCCCTTGTCCCATAGTGTCCCATAGTTACTTACCTGTATTGTAGCGTGGGCCGGCAGAACAGCGCGCACAGCGGTACAGGAACTTAAATTTCAATTTAAATTCCCAGTCAGGTTCTCTACCATGCTATCCACCAGGAAGCTTCAGTATATGTCTGCATTATTCAGCTTCCTGACTCCTTGCCTGGATGGAGCAGTGCTGATCTATAAAATATATATATTTCCTGGCCATATCCGTAGCAGCACAACAATTGGTATTATGCATTATTAATCAGTCAAAAGAATGTTCTCAGAACAAAGGTAGCCCCTAGCCACACCTCCTACAAATACACATTTATACATCTCTCTTTGTTTATCTAAAATGCTTCAAGATATGCGCTCTGGGTTCAACCTAATTTCTTAATCCAACACAATATAACATACAACATCTAGAATACTTAAAAATAGAACTTATTCTGAGAACAACAATCTATATTATAGTAACATATTCAGTTATAATGTAACATGTAACAAAGAACATTGCTTCAAACATTTGATAATGTTATTCTTATGGTAGATGGTAAAATCTATATAAAGGGCAATTTAGTTAATGGCTCAATTAATTTATCAACAGCAAATGCGATAACAACATTACATATTCTACAGGTATTTATAAGATAATAAGGCTTGATTAATATCTCAATTTTAACAAATTAATTATCAACAATTACAGAATTTATAGTTAAAGAATGATTGCATATTTTCAATCTGAGCTGCACAGACAGATTTAAAATATACAGAGGCTATTTTCCACAACAAGCATAAAGTGTTAAATTAGAATAACTTCCATACTTATATAAAATATAAACATCAGTCATAATCAATCATAGATGAACATAAGGAAAAATGATTAAAACGATTACTATTAGAAAGTAAAAATATAGCCTGACTGACCACAAGCTTTCAAGATTTACAGGGAAGCCATAAAGTAAACAATCTTTCATCTCAATTGCAACATTTTGCGTGCTTCGTGGAACAGATAGTAATCTTAAATTTTAATTAGTTCAGTTTTTAACTTATATGGCCAATAAACAATCTTTTTTAATATCAAATGTTGCTAGTCATTCAGTTATGCTACTTTCGCATAACTAGCATCCTAAAACCTTCTCCTTTCAAAACACCAATGCAGAGTCTCTCAGATTATTAAACAATCTCCTCACATTTTTTACCTGTTCAGAATCATCCCGTGCCTAGTTACGTTTTACAACTCCATTCTTTATAATGTCTAAAACAGGTCACCTTCGCACTTCACATACAATACTGGACTCATATTTCAACATTTTATTAAGACACAGAGGCTCCTGTTATGTTGCACTCTTTGCCTATTTCCCTCAGCAGCAAAGAACATTTTACATTAAAATCTGTATAACAACAAGCAAATAAAATAGGAGCCATATCTTCTTAGCAACATGAACAGACAACCCATGGTTCTTAACTTTGGGTTCCATCTTACTTATGCTACTCATTTAATTGTTTATTTTACTGAATTTATTTGTTGAGTGTATTAGTACAATGGATTTTCTTAATTATTGTTAATATTACTGTTATTTTATTGTTTCTGTATTTTACTTCGTTGTGTCTTAGTTGGGCCCTTCAACCTTTCTGGCCCCTATTATTTTAAGAGGCTCAGGGCATAATAGGAGCCTACATGTCTTAATAAAATTTCCAGATTTTACTATTAATATGACATAAAGTCATTATTTTAGTAATGACATGGAGACGAGTAATATCCCTCCCATCTCGTGATGATGGTTCTGACTGGGTAAGTTGTCTTCACGGTAAGCCTTTATTTTCTTTCATGGGGTCCGTATCCTTTATTGATGATTGACATAGTCATATATATAGGGAAATTAAGAAAGAGTGCAGCATAATATTCGCCTTCGTATCATTAATAAAATCATAGTAAGATAAAGGAAACCGAACTCACCATGCTGCCAAGGTGCACTGGATCCAGGGATGGCCAAACCCCACGTTAGATATGTGAAATCAAGGAGTGGTCCAGGCACTCAAGGTGATAGCCAAAAATGCAGTTTTATTGGAGAATGAAACCAAGGAGAGGTCTGCCCATAGACCACTGATTCCAACAGTCTTCAAATATATGATGATATTGAGAACAGTGGAGAGCATCTGCTGGGAGGATTTCAGGCTGTTGCTGCATAATGTGCAGGAAGCGCTCGCTCTCTTGTGGTGGTCGGGGCTCCTCGTTTCTTACCAGTTCGGGATAACTGTTTGAAGAGGTATGTAACTATGTGGTCCAGACAAGAACAGAACAGCAGCCTGTGCACACCATGGTGTCCTCCAGAGCTGTGAGCCCCTCAGAGAGATGGAGGACAGAATGATTTTTTTGCACTTTAACGAGTGCCTAGTAGGTAATGTGCAGATTACCTAGGTAATGTGAGAAATATTTGAAAAACTAAATCATTTTCTGCACTTTAACTGATCGCCCTAGTTAATCTGCAGATTAACTAGTTAATGTGCACATTAACTGATTTCTGCACTTTAACTGTAACACACATATATATATATATATATATATATATACATATATGTATATATATACACACACAAGTTATCAGTTACAAACAAAGAAATGTTAGTTACCACCAACTTTCTACCAATTCTCACAAACTAATACACATCCTCTTATTAAACATTTATCTTGCAAGGAGTCTGATACATCTGAGAACATCTGTTGGTCTTGAGTGCAAACAAGCCTAGGTGCAACAGGACTAGGTGCAACAAGTGAATGTCTCTCTGTCTTTATTTTCTCTCAGCAACAAAGAAGACATTTATGAGAAAAAAAATCATCAGTATAACACAGACATTGCCTAGAAACACTGCAATCAATCATAAAACAGTATAGGCCATAAAAGGTGTGACATTCATAGACTCCTCCTCTTTCTTTTCTGCTCCCTCAGACCAGTTAAATACTCCTTACTTCTCCACTTATAGTTTTGATATAATTGTACATGCATTTGTGACTGACTCCCTGACTACCACACGACTGTCCATACTGTGGCAGTGCTAGGTCTGCGGGTGGCCTCTGGCTACGAATTTCATGGTCTTTGCCACTCTCTGAAGCGTGCCGTGCACATGCGTGACTTTCTCGGTGGCTGTCTTTACTCTTGACCCACCGCGCGTGTGCAATACTCCTCCTGGGGCCATTTTTTTTGTTTGCCATCGCTGCGTATGCGCTCTTGTGGCAGCCATGTTTTAATTCCACCCGTTAGCCATGCCCCCAAAAGAGCAAAATTTACAGAGCCTCTTGCTGGACACAATCCCTACCTCTCCCTGGCACACTCTCAGCCTGTTTTGTCTAGTAAAGTGAGTTATTTGTTGTGTGTGTGGTTGGATTACTCTATCCATCAAACTACCTTTTTTTTTTACCTTTTCAGGTTTCTGGGTTTAGTTGCTTGTTTATTGTTTTGTTGTGCCACTGGGGCTTCTGTGTAGTGTTGCCAATGTGCTACTATTGCATTTGCTTCTGTGCAAACCTATTGTGCCTGCCTATGCTATATAATGCAGAACAAAGGTATTGGTCCCTCTGGATCTGCATTTCCCCTGCCTGGGGATTCCCCCTCTGACAGGGATGCTAGAGATGACGCCACTCTTATCAGAGGAGTTGCAATCACTTAGGCTTTTATGTAGGCACAGGGCAGTAGCCCGCACGGTGTTCAGACCTGAATGGCCACTAAACCGTCTCAATCCGGCGCACAAAGGTCTCCGTAAGCAGTAGCATACGGTAACCCCTCCACCTAAACAGGTCACTGCTGTCAAAAATGACATGCATAAAGCTTTCCAATAAGGCTCGCTATCTACACTCAAAAGAGCCCCGACCAGGCAAAATTGTCCAAACTGGAACAAAGTCAAGGGGAGAGTTCAGAGGATCCATACATGAACCCATATAGTGAGGACGGCTCTGACTTTGATGGTTCAAATGAGAAACCAATCTTTTCTGCCTAGAAAGGTGAAGCACAGGGCTCTGAGCCGTCCAAGACGAACGAGGGCAGAGATCTCTGGGACCTACAGGATAACCACCTATGGGACACGGACGATCTACATCACCCTTGTTTGGCTGAATGTGAGCCTCCCAAGCACATTGCTCAATACCTCACACTTAAGTTTTGCAAACTCCTGTCTAAAGAGGGTTGCAGCAAATAAAAAGGTTGAATGTTCATGAGCTATTCCCCCGGATCTGGTTGGGAAAACCCCTGATGTTGATTTTCAGATGGTTCAATTCCTAGGCTTCTCATTGAAGAATTGTCAAGTTAAATTCTTGCACACCCTGGGCCCTATAACAAAGTTGTACTAACTTATTGAGTCCGCTCAATCAGGTAACATACCTTTTGACTTTGACGTGGCTAAGAGTTGGTAACAACAATTAGTTTGCCTTGTGGGCAACGCTAATACTGCCATGTCTTCTGAACTCTGCAAGGTGATTCTTATCAAAATCTGATCAGTATGGCGACCAATGAGCCAGGGGCGGCTGCTAAAGGCCTTTTGTTCGGGGAACCCTTCATCAAGAACCTCAGTAATGATGTAAAGACGTTTACCGCGATTGACAAAGCATAAATGTCACTTAAGTGGTTTGCACCCAAGGTTTCTGGAGGAGCCAGTAGAGGTAGGAGCCATCCCAACTCACAGACATTTGGGGTCTACCTCCGTAAGGCGACCTTATAGTGAGTACTGCTTATTCCTATTCATCCCATGTGTGTGGGGGGGTTGGCAATTGGCAACCTGAGTACGTTGTAATCCTGGACCTGCTTTTTTGCCTCTGAGCCATGATACAGCTCTAGTATTGCCTGAAGTATAATCTTGCCTTGTATCCAGCACTGGGGGCTGGACGTTATTCTGTTGCTGCTCCAACATTCTCAGCACACCTTTGGCTGATCACCAATTAGCCAGGTATAAGACACTGCCTCTCCCTGAGGGCAGTGTCAGTTCATTGACTCTGGTTCAAGTATTGCTGTTTCATGTTCCAGTGTTCTCCTGTTGATCCCTGACCTTGGATTGTTATTTTGTGTATCCTGATTTCTGGCACACACTGACCTCTGCCTTACCCACAACTATTCTCCTGTTTATGTCCTTTCTGTACTGTGACTTGGAGCATTAACCTGCACAGCCCCCGTGCACAGACTCACAGGCCAGGTGAGTTCTTACCTGATCACCTTGGCCTGTGTTTAATTGCAAGGGTGAGCATATACCTGCGCTACAGACTCCCAACCAAGGTAAGCCGTTACAGAATGAACTGACCAATATGGAGTCCGCAGAGATATGTAAGCTGCTCACCTCCCTTGCTCAGCAAGTATCAAGCCTGACCCAGACTGTTTTGGAGCTGCAGCAAGAAGTTTTATTTCTTAAAGGCACAGTACGCCCAGGTCCGGAACCTGCTTATCCAGAACCATTTGTTGTGATGCCTGACAGATTTGATGGTTCCCGTTCCTTCTACACAGCATTCAGACTGGATTGTGAACTCCTTTTTGCCCTTAAAGGACCACTATAGTGCCAGGAAAACATACTCATTTTCCTGGCACTATAGTGCCCTGAGGGTGCCCCCCTCCCGCCGGGCTCTGGAGAGAGGAAAGAGGTTAAACTTACCTTTTTTCCAGCGCCGAACGGGGAGCTCTTCTCTTCCGATCCTCTTCTTCGGCTGAATGCACATGCGCGGCAGGAGCTGCGCGCGCATTCAACCGGTCTCATAGGAAAGCATTCATAATGCTTTCCTATGGATGCTGGCGTCTTCTCACTGTGATTTTCACAGTGAGAAGCACGCAAACGCCTCTAGCGGCTGTCAATGAGACAGCCACAAGAGGCTTTGGAGGCTGGATTAATCCCAATATAAACATAGCAGTTTCTCTGAAGTTCTCAGCACACCTGTGGCTGATCACCAATTAGCCAGGTATAAGACACTGCCTCTCTCTGAAACTGCTATGTTTATAAAAAAAAAAGGGTTAATCCTAGAGCGACCTGGCACCCAGACCACTTCATTAAGCTGACGTGGTCTGGGTGCCTACAGTGGTCCTTTAAGCCTAAGACCTACAACAGCGACTTTGTCAAGGTCCGTTCTGCCACCAACTTACTTTCAGGACGGATTAAGGAGTGGGCATACCAGAAGCTGCAGGAAAAAAAGCACTGTCTTGGACAGCTGGGAGTCATTCATGACCGCAATGGACTCTCAGTGCATTACCTCCAGGAAAGCTACTCCCAAGCCTGCTCCATATACCTGCAGATCTCGGTTACCTAAAGAAAAGGACTCCTACCAAGTCCCCATCATGTTGCAGCGTGAACCCACCTTCAGGGACCCACCTTGTAACCCTGTTTATACTCAAGCTAGCCGTGAAACTCCAGTGGACATGGAGGAACCCATGGATATCGAATTTACCAGAACTAGATTGCCTCCTAAGGAAAAAGACTGCAGGAGAGCCCATGGCCTATGTCTATACTGTGGGAAAAGAGGGCATTTCATCTCTCTCTGCCCAACTCGTCCACCTGTCTGGTACCATATGGACTTATCCTGTCATCCCGGCAAGACAGCCTGGAAACTGCCAGCCCTGTCCCCGTCCTGTGACACAAAAGGGTACCCAAACTACTACAGTAAATGTTACCAGTGTCCCTCAAGAACCTGCAACCAGTACCCCTGTGGAATCTCCACCTCTTGGACCTATTCCTGATGACACTTCTGCTCAAGCAAGCACCATCACCACTTCCTGCCTTGCCAAAAAAGTTCTGCCACCTGACTGCACGTATGCCTCAAATGGCACAGTTGTATGCAAACAGGATCTAGAAGTATTCGAAAAAGCATTGAAAGCTGCGAATGCCTCCCCGGTGAGAACTACTAGAGCAAAGGCTACATTAAGTGCTGTGTTTCCCTCTAATCTGGAAGAAGGCCGTACGTATGGCATGGATGCCTCTGGAAGAACGTACCTCCTGCCAGATGATGTATTCGATCTCTCAGAGGAGGAAGGTACTTCTGCTATGGAAGGTAATGATAAGCAACCAAATCACGCCAGGAGGGCGTTCTTGAAGGGGGGTACTGTCACGGTTCTCACTGCGACATCCAGACGGCCAGACGAGGTCGCCCCAGAAGTGCCCGATGAGGGACTTGAACCTGAGTACTTTGCAATCCTGGACCTGCTTTTTTGCCTCTGAGTCACGATACAGCTCTAGTATTGCTTGGGGGCTGGACTTTATTCTGTAGCTGCTCCAACATTCTAAGAACACCTGTGGCTGATCACCAATTAGCCAGGTATAAGACACTGCCTCTCCCTGAGGGCAGTGTCAGTTAATTGACTCTGGTCCAAGTATTGCTGTTTCATGTTCCAGTGTTCTCCTGTTGACTCCTGACCTTGGATTGTTATTTCGTGTATCCTGATTTCTGGCACCCACTGACCTCTGGCTTACCCACGACTATTCTCCTGTTTATGTCCTTTCTGTACTGTGACTTGGAGCATTAACCTGCACAGCCCCCATGCACAGACTCACAGGCCAGGTGAGTTCTTACCTGACCACCTTGGCCTGTGTTTAATTGCAAGGGTGAGCATATATCTGCGCTACAGACTCCCAACCAAGGTAAGCCGTTACAGGACTATGTTTTTAAAATGGAATCTACAGGATTTGGCAACATACTGGATGTGAGGCTCAAAGGTGAGGCCTGAATCAAGTATGACATCAAGACGGCGCGCTTGCAAGGATGGACTGATGTGGGGACCACTAACTTGAAGGGAGAGTGAAAGAGGAGGATCAGTGTTAGGGGGAGGAAAGACAAGGAGTTCAGTTTTAGAGAGATTGAGTTTCAGAAAGCGGGAGGACATGGAAGAAAGGCAAGCAGTGACATGTTGCAGGACGGCAGGAGAGAGGTCCGGGAAGGAGAGATATATCTGGGTGTCATCAACATACAGGTGGTAGTGGAATCCAAAAGAGGTAATAAGTTTGCCAAGAGAGGCAGTATAAAGAGAAAATAAAAGGGGACCAAGGACAAAGCCTTGGGGGACTCCAACTGAGACAGGATGAGGGGAGGAGGTATCATTAGAAAAGTAGACACTGAAAAGTGTTGGGAGAGATAAGAGGAAAACCACGTCATAGAGACTCTGATGGAAGGTATCCACTGCCTCCGGGACATTCTGTTGTCCTGCAGACTGGATGGTAGATTTGCGAGACTTGTACCTGACAATTCCAATTGCACAAGAGCATCAGATCTTTCTCCAGTTTCTAAGGATAGGGATGTAATGGGAAAAAATGAGATCAGATGTTCAATGACAACTAGACAACTAGTGAGAATCATAGGGCTCCTAACGTCTTCCATACAAGAAATCTTCCCAGGTCCTATGCATTATCGAGCTCTACAAACACTCAAAGCTTTGTATCTGCAATCGGGCCACTCTTATGAAGCCTGTATCTCACTTGACACAGTGGTGGCTCACCCACAAAAAGATGTGAAACGGACAACCGATTTTTGGCGCTGCTCCGGACCTAATCATAGAATCGGACACCAAGTTACATGGCTGGGGCGCGCTGGTCCACCGACGAGTCATTTCTTCACATCAACTGTTTGGAGTTACTGGTGGCATCCTTCACATTTGCAGTCTTTCTCCCAAAGGCATATCTTGCTATATTCTCCTCAAGTTAGACAATGTGTCGGCTGTTTGTTATATCAATCATCTTGGGGTATCCAAATCCAGGATTTTAGCCGATATGGCTTAAGAGTTTTGGCATTACTGCCTCCGTCACAGCATATCGTTGATAGCAGAACACATTCCAGGCCTGGAAAAGTCTGCTGCGGACTGGAAGTCGCTATACCTTCGTGACTCAGGAGATTGGCATCTACATCCGTTCATTTTCCACCGTATTTCCCAGCGGTGGGGACCTCGCCCCACCGATCTCTTCGTGTCTCAGCTGAACACCAAACTCCCTCGGTTCTTCAGCAGGAGGCTAAACCCCGAGGTGATGGTGACAGACGCATTCCTACAGGACTGGCCTATGCATTCCCCTATTTAGCCACATATCCAGGACTCTGGTATATCTCCGATGCGTCAAGGAGACTTTGGTTCTTATCACCTCATTCTTTAGGTCTAAATCTTGGTTCCCTCATCTATTACAGATGTTGATAGATTTCCTTTGTCTCATACTGGACAGACCTTCCCTCCTGACCAACCAGGAGGGAGAGAGTCACGACTTGATCGAGCAAGGACTGCTTCGTCTGATAGCATGGCTAATTTCCGGGGACCCAAAGCTGTCGAGGATGTTTCGTAAATGACTCTCTGCATCCTGGCAGACGCTTTGACACCTGGAACTAGACCAGTATACGACTCGGCCTGGAAGATGAGTGCAAGTGACGATAATTGGATCCCGTATCTGCTCCTCTAAAGATCAATTTACATTTTCCTGCTCATCTGTTTGAGAATGGCAAGGCTTTTCGTACCATCAATCTTTGTAGATCAGCAATACCAGCTGGTCAAACAGGATTGGATGGTATTCCTATCGGTAGACACCCCTTTATTTGTCGACTTCTCGTGGGAATTTGATTTTCATGATCACTTAAACCTCACTATTCCTCCTTTTGAGACGTTAACTTGGTTTTCAATTTTCGAATGCCTGACCTTCGAACCATGAAGTTTCGCTCAGTCATCTACTAAGTTACTCATGCTGTTTTGTTTAATTTCATGTAGGCGTGTTGCTAATGTCAGGGCATTTGACTGTCATGTGTGGGTTTTTGTTGCGAATGGAGTGTCTTTTACCATTTCCTGGAGAACAGTCCTCCACTAAAGAGGTCTTTTATCCGAATGCATAATACTTAACCTTCATGTCATTAATAAAATCATGACTTTACATCACGTTAACGGTAAAATCTAGGAATTATATTGCCGATCGTACACTTTTGCCTATTAACCTTTCTATCATCAGACAGCAATCTTATCCAATATATCAGCTGGATTATATTGGTTTGCATTCTATTATTACATAACTATATCAATTTGCCACAACTGCCACATGGCATCTCAAAATAGCCTTGGATTTCGAAACCCTTGTAATAATTCTGCTGCAAAAAAGGAAAAAAAAAAAAAAAAAACAAGAGAACAAGCAGCTATCACAACCTTCTGAAATTAACATTTTAGCACCCCAAAAAAAAAAAAAAATCAAAGCACTGAGAGAGCAAGCAGACCATCGAGCAGTGAGAATCTCTCTTCGTGAGGAAATTCAGTTTCGCGCGCATTTCTTTTTTTTTTTTTCTTCTTTTTTTTTTTTTTTAAACTTCTCTGGCGCACGCGCACGCCTTTAAGAGCCCAGGCACGTGCGTGCACAAGGCCGCCCGTAGCGCGTGCACCGGGGGGGGTCACGCATGCGCGCTGTATCGCGCATGCGCTCTGCTGCCCCGAGTCAGGGCATCATTTGGCTCAGCTGGTATATGGAGGAGTATAAATTATTTTGCCGATCGGGAAGAGTGTGGGATTTTAAATGATTGTGTGACTGCGGGCATTCGGCAGCGCTGGCCGTATCATGGCAGGAGACGCCGCTATCCCCAGGCTCCAGGTCAGTCACAGCTCTGTGTACCTGTGTTCTGCTCAGATTACTAACATCCCCTTACCCCCACCCCAACCAGATGTTAAAAAAAAAAACTACAACTCCCATGATGTTTTCCAACTACCAAGGCTGAGATTGCATCATGGGATTTGTAGTCCTCCATCTAGCTTCAGCCTCCCCATCACTCCAGGCTCAGTTTCATACAATCTGTTTATTCTAGGCTGGGATTTACAGCAGAGGTGGCCTTTAAGTAGAGCCCTAGCAGTTGCTGGACTCCAACTCCCTTGATGCTCTTTCACCCTTTTTTAAGCTTGCAGAGCATCATAGGAGTTCTGCAACAACTGTGATACAGGACTAATGCTCAGCTGTGATTTATTGGTGTCATCAGTGGGTTGTGTGTGTTTTTTTTTTTTTTTAAATAGTCTGAGTTAGAAATAGTAGCAAGTATGGTTTTTGTATTCCATTATTTTAGAGTTTGTTGAATATTGGCAATGTTTTATAAGAGACGTATGGCGATGTAGATATGACAGAGATGTCATTGATTGGGGAAATCTTCAGTATCGATTAACGTGGCAATTTTGGGAAATAAATACTGGGAAAAAATAATAGACGAAGCTGTAAAATTTGGATGGGAATCAATAATGCACTTTTTTTTTTTTTTTTTAAATATATAAATTAAAAGGGGGGGGGGAAAAAAACAGCTGTAGATATATCTATATATAGTCTGAAAATCCCTGCAAGTTAATCAGGGTATCATCTATTTCGGCTCCACTTCTGCATCAGCAATGTCAGTTTTTTTTTTTGTTTTTTTTTTCTTCTTCAAAATTTGGATGGCAGCAATATGGTGAGAGGGCACAGGCTCTGGGCTCCTGTCACATTAGAACGGTACCCTTCTACCACCATAGCCATAAAAACAGACTATGGTGTTTAACCCCTTAAGGACACATGACATGTCATGATTCCCTTTTATTCCAGAAGTTTGGTCCTTAAGGGGTTAAAGTGTATACCATAGAGTGTCCAGTTTCAGGCTTCTATCCATCTGTCCTGGGTTGTTCCCTAGTGTTTCGTAACCAGGGGCTATTCTTACTATTCTGCTACATCCCCTTAATGACCGACCTTTGTTAAACTTTGATGTAATGTTGGCGGCATCATGAAATATGCTTTATCGGGGGGAAAAAAAATCTGCGTAGTAAAAGGACAATCTTGCTTTATAAATAAACTTCTGAACTATATATCCGCTTACTTCATAACCTCATAGATTGTAAAATAGTTTAAGCAAGGCTTTCTTCAACTATAAATATCCTCATTCTATAATTGTAAAGTGTTGCATATGTTGATGCCACAAAACAATCATATACATTATTTAACCACTTCCAACCCCCACTTTGGCAGTGGTCTTGGAATTCAAAAATTTCAGAATTATATTAGCATAAAAGGGCAGCATTTCTTTCACATTTTTACAGATTAAAGAAGCAAAGTTTATGTAATTTTAGAACTGAATCTATAAATGCGTACTTTATATTTGTTTACCCTCTTGCAGGCATTAATCCATTACTACAGTCAGGAAAAGTACTTTCATCACGTCCAACTTGCTGCTAATGAAGGTCTCAAGGAGTATGGAAATGATCCTGTCTTTCTGTTTTTCCGGGCTTTTGGGATGTTAATGGAAGGTAATTGCTCATAGCCTTATTTCCACATTGAATGTAACCATGATTCTTTGAACGTTAAATAGAATTTCACGTTTTTTTTTTTTTTTTTTGCCTAAAACAGATAAGGTGCAGGAGTCTATCCGTGAACTGGAGTTGATTAAAGACAAGCCAGAAGTATCACTATGCACTTATATGGCATTAATTTATGCTCACAAGAAAGCTTCACATCCAGGTAAACTGAAAATGTTTAAACTCCAGGCTACTCTTTGGTCTGTATAACAACTCATCGTAAAATCACTTTTTAATAAGCTTCCTCTAATTTTGTTGTGTGCCTGCTAAATAAACAAATAAATTTTTTTACACATGCTTTTGTAACTGCAGCTGGTTCCCCTATTTACCACTATAACGTCTTAAAGCAGTTCCTTAAATCCTAAAGAAACTGACCAGAAATTCGTTCATCTGTTCTACTCCCTGCTTCCTAATATCCCACAAAAGGATTACTGTAGAGGTCAAATAATCAGCCACTCACTAATCCTGTTGTGGGTGGGGGAGGTAGGTAAGTTCGGTACAAAAAGTGCACGCATGTATTTTTGTTTTTTAACTCCTTTTAATATTAAGTATGTCGCACATTAAATAAAACAGAGGTGTGTTTTTTTTTTTTTTTCCTCTTTTTTATTAAGTGTATTGAAAATATTAACATGTGGTATAGGGGCTTGGAAGGCAAAATAAAGTTAAAGGAGTATAAATGGTTCAGTAATTCAAAAATAATATTGTATATGAAACAGAGTACATTTGACAATGAGACAGTTGCATGTTAAGCATAGACCTCAAATTGAGATGTACTTAAAATACATCAAAGGAGCACTCCAGACACTATAACCACTACAATGCACTGTACTTGAAATGGTGCCTGGAGAACCCTGGTACCCCTCATTGTAAAGTGTCAACACATTTTTAGAATGGTGTGCCATCCTCGCCTCCATTATTTCCTATAGAGAGTTGAATGCTCCTGTTAGCATTCTGTTAGCACTCCTGAGATAAGCTGTGCAATGTGGAGCTAGCCATTGGCTGAAACCATCAGCTGATAACTTTCAGCCACTGAGCTAAACCCTGCACTGCTGGGCTTTGCTCAGGTAGAGCGTTTCTGGCTTTCCATAGTAATTTTGCATGTAGGGAGTAGCATCTGGCAGTCTCCAGATAAATAACACTGTTCTAAAATGGTTTCACTTCTTGCCCTGGGGGGAACAGGGCACTCCTTGCACCATAACAACTAATCACACTGTAGTAGTTATGGTGTTTTAAGAGCTTCTTTTAACTTGGGGTTTAGGCAAAGGTAAGTAGTATACAAATAAGCTACTTAACCTAAAAGGTTTTCCATTCTTAAAGTTTATTTACAGCAGATCATCAGATTTTGGATGACAGCTTGAGAAGGGTGTTAGCATGTTACACTAATAGAGATGTACTGGTCCCCGAAGACCCATATTAAATGGAACTCTTTGCAATTGTCTGATGTTACTGACATCCTCTCCTACAGTTCAATAAGTGCCTACAGGTTTTTAATTGCAAATTCAGTAGCAGGGTCAGTGGCCGTTTCAAATGTCGGTTGCTTTTTTTTTAAGGATGCTTGAAGGTCCTCTTTGCCAATGTGTAACAGTAGTCTTCAGCTATGGTTGAGGTGTCCTGTGAGCACACAGCCAGCATCCCGTCCATTTTTTTTTTTTTGTGTACATATTACTCAAAGCGTTGAGAAAAGATACAAAGGTGCCAATCACAAGGAAATGCTGCAGCTCTAACAGGTATGCTAAGTACTATAACCACAATAACTCTTTGTGGTGGTTATTGTACAGTAATCTTTGTGTAATTTTCAGGTTTCTGTCCAACTGTTTGAGGAAATTTGAGAAAAACAACCACTCTACCCATCCCCACACAATAGTCTGTGTATTCAACAGTCTTCACAATGCAAGCTGTATGAGTGCACTATGCATGTCATGGACTTTCTAGAATAAAGAGTCTTCCAGATGGTTTTCATGGAATGCTGTGTTAGTTCCTTTCATATGATGTTCCATCTTGAAAACGAAAGCTGAGAATATAACTACAAGCCTGTATGCAGCATCCTGCAAACCAGTCCTCTCAAGAGGATACTTAGAGGTCTCTGATGCCTTTGGCTGTTCAGCTGGAAAAGGGATCCAGTGTTGTGAGGAGGTTGATTTTTCTCATCTTTGTCCTTCTGATCTAAAGAACGCACATGTTCTGGATGTTAATATATACAAAATGCACCTTTTTATTATTGTCCAATGTCACATTAAAGAACTTTAATCCTGGTGTGATGATCCTTTTAATTCTTAAAGTGTAACAGTTACTTTTGAATTTTTCATGAATATAGGATGCCTGTATATATTGCTTGTGTGATTTCAGTAAATTGCAAACAACAATATTTATATAATTATTTACTTTTTTTTTGTTATTCACTAAATACAGAATTTTAGAAAATGTAAAACTTATTGCAAACCAGAGGTTAACATAGCCAAAGTGGTGTCTAGCTGAGTTGGCTACTGTCTTTTTCCCCTCTCAAATCAGTAATTGTAGTTTGAATTGTACCTGCTATAATGCAGCGTTATAAACTTGTTATATCTTGAACTTGTTATATACCTTCTTGTAGGTAAATGAGTGTTTCATTGTATTTCAAATAACTTTGTTAAAAACCTCCCAAAACAACAAACCACACACATTGAACAATAAAATATTTTACATGTAGGGAAGATTAAAAAGTTCAGTTTGATGCACTGTCCCTGAGACTCCTGAAACTTTATGATAAAGAGTGTGTTAAATATACCTGCCTTTTAGTACTTATTATCCTCCTCTTCGTTCTCTGATAATAAGGAAATGCCACTATTCTAAGCCTTAATATTGATGTGCAAGTACAACCTATCTGTACATGATCAATTTTCAGGGTTTCAGTAAACACAGGCACCACAGACCAACTCTGGGTTGCAGGAATGAAACAGCCACAATAAAACTATAAACACTGCCTATGCCTGCATAACCCTATGTTAGCAGAGGGATCCATTAGTTTCAGCTTACAAAAATGTACAGGAGCACATAGGACAACATAGAAAATGGAAGGCATCACATGCAATCCTCTGACTTCTATGTAGCATTATTCCATATATTTTTATATATGATATGTCTGAACTTGTAGATGCTAGTATTTTTATGTGTTTTAAACCACCCAGAAATCTGTGTATTGTGGACCTTAACAATTAGCCATTAATATGGGTACTGTGTGGGCTTGGAAACTCTTTGACTCACCTTGTATATTATTAAACTTTCCACCTTTATGGCACAGGGGATGAAAATTAAAAATCTGGAGTTTTTCTATACAGGCACCATGTCCTTTTGCTGTCAAGTAAAAAATCTTTTAGTGTGTACAGTGCATGCTCATGGCAAGATCATCATCTGAGCGTGGTGCAGACCCTACTAAATCATTGCATTCATTATTGCCTCACCCAAGATTCACTGAACTGGGAACAATGCTGTCATACTGTGAACCAATAGGCAGGACATTAACTGTCACACTTAATATAAGGTGATCAACACTGCAACATAAAATTAATGATGAACACATTATTCTAATCTGTAAATCATTGCATACTAACTAAAGAGTAATAAATGAAATTCCTCACTGTTTAAAGTGTCATTATTTGTCACCACAAGAAAATTATAGCTTAAAAGCTGTAACTATAAATATCCAGGCAGAACCTTTCCCTTGGGGCAATATAGTTCATAAGAGTGAGCAGATGGGCATACTCCTATTCTCCACATTAAAAAAAATGCCATGGTTAGGGCCTAGTTTTTCATTGTTCAATCACTGCACTTGTCTTGTATATCCACTAAGAGAGTTTTATTAAAGGGAAACTACAGACTTTTTAATGAATTGTGGTTAAGTATGGTAAGAAAACAAAATGGAGATGAGTTGTTGACCTCTGAGTTTATTTTGTTTATCAAACGTGTCCAACTCCTCCAGGAACCATTAAGTGGCTCACAATAATCCTCAAATAATCTTAACACTCCCAATGTTCACAAATGAAGTGCTGTGGACATCCCATAAGCTTCTGGCCAGCAGAAGGTTCTGGAATATGTAAATCAGCGTACTGCACTGTTCTTGAAAAGGCACATTGGTGAAATCACTGTGCAAGCTGATTTGAAGCCATCTTGCAACTGTATTATTGACCACTATGAGAGGCTGTTAAAAATACCTTGGACATGCATGGTTTGTACCAACACTGTGCATGCAGATGCCATTCATTTACTTGTACAGACAGGGGGAAAAAGCAACACAGTGCAGAATGTTTCTTGCATTATAACCTACCTAAACTGAATAAGTGCTGGTGGTGCATTCAGTGTATTTGTACTTCGAATGAATAAACATATTACTAATTAATAAACTGTTTATACTCTTAGACCGAGAAGCTTCTCAAGATTTGGATATAAAAATGAAGGAGCATAGAAAAGTGGCAGGACATCGAGCATTATACAATGCAGGATTGTTTCTCTGGCACGTCGGGCGCCATGACAAAGCTCGTGAATATGTTGACAGGATGATAAAAATATCAAATGGCAGCAGAGAAGTAAGTTAAGTACTATAAAAATTGATCTGTCTGATTCTGAAATATACCAAATGTTATAAGACTCTTGAGTAATAAGTAAGGAACGGCATACAGTGGGACCTCAGTTTACAAATTTAATGCGTTCTCTGGGATGTTTTTTACTGCGAAAAATTTGTAAACCGAAACGCGGTTTTCCATAGGAACTGATTGAAAACCAATTAATCCGTTCTGGAGGTCAGAAAAAAGTCAAAATGAGCTGGCATGGAAACAAACCCACAATGCAGAACACACAGTAAAAGGCATGCAGACGACGAAGTTCAGCTCCCTACCTTTCAACAGCTTGAGAAATGCTCCAAAAAAGTCCCAAAACAACTGCAAACTATTTCTATAATGGCTCTAAAACTCGATGCAAAAGCCGCTCCAGCACCTCCAGACTCGACGCCACATGTAACCCACAGGCTCCAGCATGCAGGGGGCGGTGCTATAAACCTCCCAGGTGCAATGCATCCTGGGGAAACTTGCTTTGTATTGCGAAAAAAAATTGTAAACCGAGGCATTATTTTCAATGGATTTTCATTTGTAAACTGAAAATTATGTTAACCAAGGCGTTTGTAAACCGAGGTCCCACTGTATAGGAATGGAGTGATCAATGTCAATTAAGTCAGTGTATTGACATCGTGACAGGGGATTGACATGGAAAGAGGCTGGCAGGAAGTGTTCCCAAGCAGGGCAACCATATTTAAGGGGGGGACAGGAGCTTGGCAGGGCTGGAACTTGAGTAACACTCATGAACTTCCAAGCATGACTGGGCTAGTATTCTGGAGAGGAGGTAAGTTAGACCTCCCAAAGCAATTTAATGTGTAATATGTCAGATGGATGGTATATTTGTTGCTTTAGGAGCCGTTATCTGTTTAGATAAACCTGCCATTTAACTGAATGATTCTTAACTGGGTATAAAGGGACATTGTAGTACTCAAAAGAACCTTAGTTTAATTAGGCATTTTTGGTGTATAGATTATACCCCCACCTTCTCACTGCTCAATTCTCTGCCATTTAGAAGTTCAAATCACTTTGTTTATGCACCATAGTCACACCTCAATGCTATGACCTACACAGACTTTCTAAACATTTCCAGTAAAGAGTCAGCTAATGTTTAAACTTCCTTTATTGCAGTCTATTTAACTTAGATTTTCTTATTTCTTGCTCTGTTAATAGGTCGCTAGACCTTGCATAAGTCTCCCGTGTGCGTGATTAAACTTCCATTTACAGAGCAGGAGATTAAAGCATTTGGAGTTAGTTAAGATGTGATTGAAAATGAAACAATTGTTTCTTATGCAAACTGTGTCAGTAACAGCCTAGAAAGTGTGGCTAGGGCTGCATGGACAGAAACAAAAGTGATTTAACTCCTAAATGGCAGCGAATTGAGTAGGGAGACTTCAGAGGCATGATCTATACGCCAAAGCTGCTTCATTAAGCTAAAGTTGTTTTGGTGACTATAGTGTTCCTTTAACAAGTATACTATGACACTAGAAAAAAAGGTAAACTGAAATTCAAATGCGATTTGTTGAGGCTGCAGAGACTACAAGTTATACTTTGTAAAGAGGATTGTACAAAAATAAATTGCTAAAAAGTAATGTCTTTCTTAAAACTGTGTATAAATAGAGTTTAAACCCCCATGCATTTGTATGTTTTTTTAAAGGACCACTCTAGGCACCCAGACCACTTCAGCTTAATGAAGTGGTCTGGGTGCCAGGTCCTTCTAGGGTTAACCCATTTTTTCATAAACATAGCAGTTTCAGAGAAACTGCTATGTTTATTAATGGGTTATGCTTTCACCCTAATCCTCTAGTGGCTGTCTCATTGACAGCCACTAGAGGCGCTTGCGTGCTTCTCACTGTGATTTTCACAGTGAGAGCACGCCAGCGTCCATAGGAAAGCATTATGAATGCTTTCCTGTGTGACCGGCCGAATGCGCGCGCATTCAGCCCAGGAGGAGGAGAGAAGGAGAGAAGTTTTACCCCTTTTCCCCTTTCCAGATCCGGGCGGGAGGGGGACCCTGAGGGTGGGGGCACCCTCAGGGCACTATAGTGCCAGGAAAACGAGTATGTTTTCCTGGCACTATAGTGGTCCTTTAATCGTGTTTACTTCAGTCTTTTATATTTTTGAATCAGATACTGAAAACACATAGTTTCGTGATGCAGTTCTCAACATATATTACTTCTAGATGTTTGTTTTTGAAAAGCTTAAAGGGAAACTATAGAGCCAGGAAAACCAAACTTATTTTCCTGGCACTATAGCCTTCCCTCTCTCGCGCCCTCCCCCTATCCCTATGGTGCAATAGGGGTTAAAAAAAACAAAAAAAACTTCTGTCATTTACCTGGGTTCAGCAACGATGTCCCTCGGCGCTTGCTTAGGCTCATTTTCACTCCTCCCTTGCCAACATCAGCCTGCGGAGGAGACCTAACGCACATGCGCGGCAATGACCGCGCTCGCATTAAGTATTTCCCCATAGGAAAGCCTTGCATAATGCTTTCCCATGGGGTTTGGGGTGACGCAAGATGTCCCCTTGCATAGCATTAAGGACATCCAAAGTCAGGCGACCAAAAGTTGCCTAACAGCCCGGAAGTCCCTCTAGTGGCTGTCTGGTTGACAGCCACTAGAGGTGGAGATAACCCTGACAGGTAATTATTGCAGTTTCTTAAAAACTGCAATAATTAACTTTGCAGGGTTAAGAGATCTGGGAATATGCACCCAGACCACTTCAATGAGCTGTCCTTTTTATGTGAGGATGCAACTGTCACTAGTCTAATACTATCCTTACCTTTTTGTGTCATTTTACCCCACTCCCTCTAGCATGTAAGCTCATTGAGCAGGGCCCTCAACCCCTCTATTCCTGTGTGTCCAACTTGTCTGGTTACAACTACATGTCTGTTCGTCCACCCATTGTAAAGCGCTGCGGAATTTGACAGCGCTCTATAAATATCATAATAATAATAATAATAATAATAATGCATTAGAACTGCATATTTGTTGACAATACCACCAAAACCATTTAACATCTACAAAATAATGCAGTTTAGGGGTTTTTATATGAGAGGACATTCAATAAGAAACTCTCTTTTCAGGGACTGGTTTTGAAGGCATGGCTTGATATGACCAGTGGGAGAGAGGCTTTGGCTAAAAAGGCACTGAAGTACTTAGAGGAAGGACTCCTGGACGAAACAGATGTATTTGCCATGATGGGGAAGGTAAGATGGTTGCACAAATGCTAAATTAATTGAAATCTTTATGCTTTAGATCAGTGGTTCCAAACCCAGTCTTCAAGTACCCCCAACAGTCCAGGATTTAGGGATTACACAGTTGCGTCTAAGGTGTTTTTAGGAAAAGGAAAAGGAACCACTTTAGACAAAACAGGGTAACCCCTAAATCTTGGACTGATAGGGGGTACTTGAGGACGGGGTTGGGAACCCCTGCTTTACATCATATGTTACCATTAACAGGTAACTAAGGTACGTTGTTTGTTTGTTATTTGTGGTACAATAAACTCTTTATTTTGTTTACTTTATTGTTTTGCCTTCGTTTGCATGAATCTAAACTTTTAATTTTAGAATTGAAATCAATTTCATTTTGATTCATGCTTTGAGGCTAGAAAAGAAAACAAATGGGAGCAGATCCAGCACATGCAACGTCCCTGAAGAATATGTTTATTGGAAACATACAAGCAATCTTTTAACATCATAAAATCCCCTAACTGGGTTGAAGTAGTGCTCGTATGTTTTCAGTAAATCTGCTCTTGTGGGATTTTGCATTTTCTCAATCCTCTTTATTTGTAGTTTTAATGTTTAGATTATCTGGGTCCCTAACTCTTTCTTTTTATACACTGTGTCATTTTTGGGAGACAGGTGAGCTCTCATAGAAAAAGTATTCTTTATCATTGCAGTTGCATAGAAGGAGAATTCAGAGTTCATGTAGATCAGCATTAGATTTTCTATATATCACACACATAATCCATAATGGCTTCCTTGACAATTGCCATGTAATTTCAGCCCAGACAATTTCCAAGTCCAGGCTCTTGAAGCCCTAACTCCATTACTATTTGTTTGAATGTTTAATGGTTGTAGTATCGGGGCTGTTAAACTTAATTCATACTTAGTGTTTTAAAGGAACACACCATAACCAATACATCACACTGTAGTCAGACTGTTTTAAAACAGTTTTACATCTTACCCAGGGTCTAGCCATACATTGCTCCTCACCCCCACTGCTTCTTGTGGAGAGACAAAAGCTCCCAAGCGGTAGCTTCCATTAGCCCTGCAGTGCAGGACTGATTCATGGGCAGGGCTTATCTCACACAGACACAGTCTGAAGTAGTGCAAGTGGGTAGCAGTGCCAGGCAGACCCCAGGTAAGAAGCCAAGCTGTTCAATACTAGTTTGACTACTTACAGTTTGGGGTGCAAAGGCAGTCCTGGCAACATAACTACTATGGGGTGCTGTAGTGGTTAAAATGCTCGAATTGTTCCTTTACCAACACCTTGGGATGCCTATTTCTGAGTACCCAGCAGTATTCAAAGACCTACAAGAGACCTCTTGGTGACTTTGCTTGCCTCTCCACATCCTATGTCAATAGCAATTTGTGCTCAGGCTGTATTTAGAAGGACTTTAGAATCATGTAGCCCACTTAAATTCTTTAAGATACAGCAGAAGAGTGTAGCCAACATTCGATTATCACCAAGGTAGGATGATTTTAGAAGCATTTGTTACCAGAGATTCTTCATTATCTCTTTGCACTTTTTTCTTTATAACCCATGACAATTTTGTTTATGCTGCTTAAATTGTCAATCATTTCAAGAGATGTTGGGTACCTGTAATTTGCCCTTTCCTTTGTGTTTAAGGCATACTATTTTGAGGTACGGCAAAATTATTCAGGAGCCTTGGAATCTGTGAACAAAATCATAGTGAACTATCCGAGCTTTATTCCTGCTTTTATTAAGAAAATGAAGCTTCAGCTGGCTCTGCAAGACTGGGAACAGACTGTAGACACTGCATTGAGGTTCAGTATACAAACTGTGCTTCCTCACCTCACAAATGTCAAATGCTAGCTTTCCAGATTGATAGGCATATTGGGGAAAGTGTGGGCTGGTGGTATTTTCTGTTGCTCAAAAAGCAGTAAAGAATGAATGCTGAAATTAAATTGCTGAGCTGAGATGGAGCACACTAGGATTTTGGAAACAGTACAACATTTCAAATGCTTTAAACAGAGTTTGAAATCTGTGTTTATATCCAAAATTTGTAGCCAGAAATAATTTCTCTACTAACTAAGGATGTATGTCTGGTATAAATATAGCAGATATAGCATTTACAGTGCCCCATTCATATAAAAAAAAATCACAAGTAATATTGTTGTAGTCTGTGTGTGTGTGTTTGTGTGTGTTTTTAATACTTAAGTTTAGCAAGTTTTCTTTTTTACATATGTGTGTCTACAATTATGTGAAAAGAGTGAGATAAAAGCAATAACCATTTGTGCTGTAAAAATGACAAAATTCATGGCTTGAGTTATTTGCTTACCTCTGCATGCTTAATCAATAAACTGATTTACAAAAAAAATAAATCATGGCTTGAGAATCTCTTGATGATGTCGTATTTAAAGACACTTACTGGAGGCAGAGAATTCCACACCTTTATTATTCTTGCTGTAAAGAAACATTTTCTCAGGTCGAGTGAATACTTGTCCTTCGTGTGTCCCTGTACTTTCTTTTGCTCTTTTTATATCATTATCTTGCTCTCTCATTTCTGGTTCACAATATACAGATACAATGCTAATGCAGTGTATTTTATTATAACTGCACTCTTCATTTCATAATAAAGTCACCTTCGCCAGCCATTGATCATTCTAAGCACATACTGCATAAAGTGCAGGTGGATCAATGAGACCCTTAGCCACCCTGACAGACGGATTTTAGTTGAGAATAACATTTTTCTGCAAAACGTTGATGAAACCTCTAGTAGTTAAAGGTACCAATTAATCGTGGAGCAGGGCTTGATTACTGATCGAGAAAATCCTTGTAATTTACCAGACACCCACATACCATGCTTACACGATATGTTTAGCCTCAAGCAGACTACTGCTGAATACGATTTGAGCCTGCTAACTACTACTAGCACAAGGCAACCGTAAACGGTATATGTGCATGCACTTTATTAATATAGCTACATGCCACTGGTGACATGCCTTTTTTATATATATTTTCATATATTTATATAAATATATATATATATATATATATATTCTATATGTGTGTGTGTGTATTTTGAAATTTCCCACAAAGGTCAAATGACAATGATGTGAAAAGAATGCATTTCCCTGAATGAGCTCAGATGCACTCATAGGGTATTATTCACTTAACAGTTTTGTTGTGTTAATAACAAGCATTTGAATTGTAAATGTTTTTTTCCATTTCCGCTAAATTTGCCTGTCAGTAAATATATCCTTAGGTTTGTTTCTTCTACTTTAGCTCCATTTCAAAATATATGTGTATTAGAGTTTATTTTATTTATTAATGTAAATGTGCAAAATATCAGTTAATTTGAGTAAAATAAGAAATCCATTCACTCTAGGTAAATTCAATAGGGTTAGAATAGACACAACTGGATACCTGTCACGGGTGGCGGTGTGAAAACCGACACCCCTGTATGCCTGATGATGGTAGGACTTACAGTGTGGAAAAGGACTATCATGGTCTCATGCAGGGTAAACACACGCTCCCTGGTGTTGAGCATCAAGGTTTGTGCGGCCACATACCAAGGCCCTGATGCAGGTACTACGGATCCCAGGAGCTTGATGATATGCAGATCTCCAAAGATCTGGATAGGGAGGCTCTGCAGCAGATATGTATCCAGTACTAGCAACAAGGCAAGACTAGAATAGGCACCAAACAAGATAACAAGACAAGACGAGAAGAACCCAGAACCGGAGCAGGGCAGAAAGCAAAACCCAAAACATGTACACAAGACATGAGGGAAAACAAGAACAGGCCAGGACTGTACATGAATACAAGACAAGATCTAAATGGCAAAACAAGAGGAGAAATAACTAAGTACTATAGATGCAATAAACATTGGAATTTTAGACATACAGAAATGGCCAAGTTGTATGCAGTCCACCACTGCGCCAAAGTACTCCAATTACGGTGGGTCCTAACTGCCTAGTTATGCATGACTAAAAGTACAATAATAAAACACACACAGTACTTATCTGCATTATTGTAACTGATCACTGAAAGTAGAGAAGCATGAAGCTCTTTACAAAGAACATAGGGAGTTAAGGGGCCTACTCTCTCTAAAAGTTGCTGAAATAAGCTGAGAGCAATGTTATAAGTAATGAACCTGTTACCATACAGTGTAAAGAGCATACTGTTCACAAATCATAGTTGGAGACTCTGTGATTTTCACAGTGAGAATCACGGAAGCGCCTCTAGCGGCTGTCAATGAGACAGCCACTAGAGGCTGGATTAACCCTAGTGTAAACATAGCAGTTTCTCTGAAACTGCTATGTTTACAGCTGCAGGGTTAACCCTATGTGGACCTGGCGCCCAGACCACTTCATTGAGCTGAAGTGGTCTGGGTGCCTATAGTGGTCCTTTAAGGGACAGGGAGGAGAGAGGTACACTAAGGGACGGGGAGGTGAGGGGAGAGGAACACTAAGGGACAGGGATGGGAGGTAAGAGGTACACTAACGGACAGGGAAGGGAGAGGAACACTATATATTCTTGAAAACAAACATCTGACTGGCATGTATATTTTGTGCATTTACCACTTAATAAAAAAAAGGCAAAAATAATAAACTTGTTCACTTAACAGTAGATTTGTGTAGAAATTGTTTCTTTTTTCAAAATGGTAAATGTACAGAATATCGATATCAGTAAGTTATCGGCCTGAAAGTTCATTGATTATCGTTATCGGCTCTAAAAAATTCAATATTGCTCGATCCCTACTCCTAATATATCCCACCCTTGACAGCTGCCATTGAAACAATATAGTCAATGTTCTTCACTTCACCTGTCAGTGGTTTTAATGTTGTGGCTGATCATTGTATATCCCTGTTGTATATTCTAAATAAGTGCAAAATATGTTGGCCCAAGATAATTGTTAATAATAATGCTTGTTCCCTTTTAGGCTGCTACAGCAGGACAGCCATAACCTGGAAGCTCTGAGAATGTTAGCTCTTCATTATTTGTGCCGAGAGGGGAATGTACATGAGGTTTGTTCATATTTTATAAACATATGAAACAAATGATATCTTGCACAATTGTGTTGATGGCAAGGTTGGCTTCAGACCAGTTATAATATGTATTCTATATAGGATGCTAGGGAAGTTAAGACTAACATTTATTATACAGATTAAATTATAAATTGAAGTTAATGTCCAGGTCTCTTCTGTGGCAGTGCACGGATGCATGTGCACACTAACTGCAGAGACTAGAATCTTAAAGTGTATGTAACATTGTATTTCTACATTTAGTAACATTTCAGGCTGTACAATAGTGTGAATATTACAGTATTCTCTGGAGTGAAATACACTACACTGGTAATTTATAATCTACATGGCAGGCACCACCATTTTTTATAGATCGTAGTTTTCTGACACTCCCACACTCAGCAGCTTTCTTCGGCATTTCCCTGCACGTGGGTTCTCATGGGGATCACTTACATAAAAAAATGCTTTTCTGTCCCTCTACAGAAAGATGATGGTGAATTATGCATTGTATGTAGATCAATATATTTTTATTCAACTCATCTACCTGTTTCACCCCTGAAAATATTGCAGACATGTTTATTTATGCTGACTATAGAAAGAAATTCCCAAAAACTATTTTTAAGGATTAAAGATAAAGTCTTATAAGTGCTAGTTCCTGCACTGTTATACTCCATATTTTGTATAGGACTTGTGCATATATTTATTCAGTGTATTTATAAAAAGAAATAAAAGCATGTTACAACTTAAATATAACTACATAGTTCCTGCATTCTGCAAATATATATCTGCTATATTGTAAGGTAAATACAAAAATGTTTTAGTAATCATTTTCAAAGTTACGACAGGTTAATGTTTATAGACCTATAGAAAAGTAATGTTACATATGTTTTATGTTTGGGGTAAGGCAGAACCATATTCTGGTTTATTCACTTCACAGAATTTAGGTCAAGACAGTCAAGTTGGCAAAAAGCTTATTTTCCTTAAAGGGAAATGGAGCAGTTTTGGTGTATAGATCATGAGCCTGCAGTCTCGCTTCTCAATTCCCTCCTGTTTAGGAGTTAAATCATTTTGTTTATGCAGCCCTAGTTACACGCCACATACTTACACAACCTTCCTAAACACATCCTGTAAAGAGCAATCTAATGTTTAAATTTCTTTACTGTACATTCTGTTTAATTTAGAATTTTGTATCTCCTGCTCAGTTAACAGCCTCCTGTGTGTGATTTAAAGTTCAATTTATAGAACAGGAGATACAAGTTTCCAAAGTGAGTTAACATCTGACTGAAAAGGAAACCATTTTTTTCCCATGCAGGCTGTGTGAATCACAGCTAGGGGAGGTATGGCTAGGGCTGCATGGACAGAAACAACAGTGTTTTAACTTATACATTGAGGAGTGAGACTGCAGGAGCATGATCAATACACAAAAACTGCTGCTTTAACCTTTGATGCCTATAGTATTACTTTAACATTACCATTTCACCAACAGACCTCTTCCTTTTTTAGGCTACAGCTAAACTGGGGGATCTGATCAATGCGTTGAACCGGTATGAACCACACAATGCTCAGCTATATTATAGTATGTCACTGGCTTTCAGCAGAATGGTAAGTATGGCGCCATTTACAGTCAAGATTTATAAATGACATTAGCATGCTTTTGCACCGTTTATGCTGTAAAAATGATATCTGTACTATTAAAAGGTTTTGCAGGTTCATAGAAACTGCAATGTTTACATTGCATGGATAAGACAACCTCTAGTGGCTGTCTTCCAGACAGTCACTAGAGGCTCTTCCTGGCTTCTTACGGATATTATCTCAGTGAAATGTTGCTGGACGCCCTCACGGTTTGCATGAGTATGTCTTAAAAATAAGCATAGAAAAACATTGAATCAATGCTTTCCTATGGGGAAAGTACAATGCACGTGGCACTCACTGCGCACAGCATTAGGTCCTCCATCGGCATGGTGTCTCTGAAGGAGGAGACTGATCCAGCTCCGTGGGATCACAGCAGTGGAAAAAGGTAACTGAAAAAAGTTTTTTTTTTTTTTTTTAAGCCCTTTTGTGGTCGCTTTCATGGTAGCGACACACACCTACAGGTAAGGACAGGGGCATGCTATAGCTGAATTCCTGATGTGATAGTGTTCCTTCAACAAACCATTTACCAAGAAATGGCAACCAGAAATCATGTTTTTTGGTGCTTTTGGAAAGTAATGCGTACATTTTATGTTTCGTTTCAGTATGCATATGTAGTATATTATTTAATGTTAAAAAAAAAAATTATATTGATTTTCATTTGCGGACAGGAGAAATCCGAAAAATCCTTTACAGAATAATGAAATATCATATAAGCAGTGTTTTTAAATAGTGTGTCAATAAAGAAAGGAAACCATGTCTATGTGTTTAGTGCTGGAACCACTGCTGATAATCCTGCTTGCCGTACTGCTTGTGCAAGTAGGATCTCTAGCAGAGCGACATAGACAGAAAGCTAGTCTCTTTGTTCCTTGCTTAAGCAGATGGCTCCCAGTGCTAGGTCTCCCAGTGCTACTGTGATGAGAGCTGACTAGACATAGCAAGGGCAATTTTTTCGTTTGTAAGCGTGCTCTGTATGCATAATCCTGGGCTAGGCAAACATACTTTTAAAATTGTGTACACGTTTTTTTCTAGAGAAGTGGTTAGTACTACAAAAGGGTTATTTGTATTTTAGAAAGCAGGTCATGAGAGCTGTGGGTAGAAACATGCAATTGAACACTTGAAAGAAAAGCTGTATTCTGATTTTCTACTTTAAGCAAAGATTGATGCAAATCCTGGTCAGTGATTAGAAAATGCACTGATGAGAATAAATAAACATGTGGTAGTCAATCAGACAGCCACTAGAGGCACTTCCTGGTTGCCTATGGACTTTCGTTCTTCTAATGGGCACTGGATATCCTCATGGTCTGCATGAGGATTCCTAGCATCAGTAAGCAAAGCTTTCCTATGGGGAGAGCCTAATGCGCTTGTGTTGGATGAGGACGGAGGAGGCGGAGAGCAAACCTAGTGCTGAGAAAGACTCGCGCTGGAATCAAGTAAGTAACTTTAAACTCAGGGTGGGTGGGCTAGGTAGGGGGGAACTAGAGGGCTCTATAGTGTTAGGAATACAGATTTTTTAAGTGTTATTTTATATAACTTACTATGTAGTATTACTGTACCTTAACCTTTTGTGATATATTGCTCGTAATCATTTCAAGAGTAATAAGTTAATATTTTTTTTTTCTCTTAGTGTGAGCGTAATTCACCCATTCTCCAACAAACTCAAATTCTAGTGGAGTGTGCTTTCAACATGGCTTCTCATGATGCATCAATCGCCACTGAGCTTGGCTACCAACATATATTGCAAGGCAAAGTGAAGGATGCTTTAAAATGGTACAGGACAGCTATGGCCCTTGATGAGAGCAGTGTGCCTGCCCTTACTGGTGAGTATATGGTGTGTGTGTGTCTGTGTGTGTGTGTGTGTGTATGTGTGTATATATATATATATATATATATATATATATATATACTATAATTCAACCCCTGCTTGATGCATTTTATTGCTGTCCAAACTAAGGCCATGTTTTAATATTGTTGGATAAGCTTTTCAAATTAATTAATAATTTTGGATACACTTTCAAAATTATTTCATATTTTTGCATAAACTTTTAAAATTGATATAACATTTTGAAAAATGTTTTGATATTTGTTGACACAGTGATAATTGCTTTTATATATATATATATATATATATATATTTTTTTTTTTTTAATTTTAGTTACAGTCAGTGATAAAATCTACTGTCAGACATTTGGTTAGTAGACTCCACTGGAGAGACAAATAGGGATATTTACTAAAGTGAGAATTGTTTGGAATCCAAAGTGAATTTCAAATTTAAGACCAAAGTAGCAAAAAATATAGCTGAATGGGAGAAGTTTTCCACTTTGCCTAATTTTAAATTTACTTTCAATTCCCAGCAATTCTCACTTTATGGAATACTAAGTTTGTGTTTCAGATTGTTGGTTTATATACAATTGAGTGATGTTTGCTTTTGTTCATGACACTTTTGTTCCTTGAGTGTAATTGTCAGTGGGTTTCATAATAAGGTTAAACATTTTAACTTGGTCAAATATTAATTGTTAAATGTTCTGTAAATCCGATGGTAGGTGTTCTAACATTTCCTTTCTCAAACACCAGTGCAAGGATAGTTTTTATTCTATTATTGCTAGAGTTGTTTTTCAGTCTCTCTTTGCCATGGTCTTAAAGGGAAACTCCAGTGCCAGGAAAACAATGCCGCGCATGCACATTAGAGGTCCCCATAGGAAAGCATTGAACATACTTTTCAGTGCTTTCCCTATGGGGAATTGAGCGATGCCGGAGGTCCTCACACAGCGTGAGGACATCCAGCGACACTCTAGCACAGGTTTTCTGTGCTATAGAGCAGGAGGTTCCCTCTAGTGGCTGTCTAGTAGACCGCCACTAGAGGTGGAGTTAACCCTGCAAGGTAATTATTGCAGTTTATAAAAAAACTGCAATAATTACACTTGCAGGGCTAAGGGTAGTGGGAGTTGGCACCCAGACCACTCCAATGGGTGCCTGGAGTGTCCCTTTAAGTTATATGTTGTAACTATCATTGGCAACAGAGATATTAATTCAAAGGGTGTGTTTGCCGATCAATGAGTTTTGGTAATTTCCAACAAAATTTAGGCTGAAATAATAAAGTTGGACAAATATCTAAATCTACACACTTAGAAGTTTTTGGTTGTTTTTAATTTTTTGGTTAGGCATGGGGGTTGTGATAGCTTTTTGACAAAGTTTTCCAAGTTTTTTTTCCAAGTAACCACAACTCTTCATTTAGTGACTACATTGATTCAAAATGTGTATAGTGTCACACTGTGATTATTTGTAGGTATCATTCGATGCCAGCTCCTAGAAGGCCAGTTACAAGATGCTGATCAGCAGTTGGAGTTTCTCATGGAGATCCAACAGTCCATTGGAAAATCTGCAGTAAGTTAAAGCTGATGTTTTCTGTTTGTAAGATTTTAGCTACCAGTTTTTATGATTATTAGTTACTTGTACAGTTCTAGAAGGTGTGAATTCCATTCAACAAATTCAATACATGTCTCATAGCTAGGGAAAATATGTAGGGAATTCAAATTTCCAAGTAGCTCAGACATTTGTTATATCTTTTTTTTATTAGATAGACATATTTAGAATTTCCCATAAGCCTGAACACAAAAGCATATCACAGCTCCACGGGATGTTAGTGTATCACAAAAGCCACATGTAAATAAAAGGTCAACAGCATGCATGATAGATATCCGAGATTATATCTTATATAATCAGAGATCACAATTTATATAATAGTATAATGAAGTCAGTGTGTATTGGTTTGTAAGTTTGTAACTGCGTGTGTATTAGTGTATATCATTTGCTTTATATATATTCGTCTATACAGAACTAGGTTGTGTGCTTTTCAGTAGTGTGTGGAGCTCCACAGCATGTATATAAATATATCACAGAGCTTCACAGCTTGTATGTTATATATCTAGTTCTACATAGGATTAATAATATATTCGTGAAAAAAGAGCTCCACAATATGTATATTAATGTAGCACAGAACTCCACTTACCGTATTTTTCCATGTATACCATTATGATTTTTTCTAAAAGATTTTTAGTCTAAAATTGGGGTTCGTCTTATACATGGAATGTCACTACAAGAGTTAAAAAACAAAACACTTGTGCCCGGGGCCTGACAGTCACATGTGGCTGGAACTCCTTCAAACATCTAATTATTAATTTTGAATAAGCAGCGCAATTTGGGAACAAAACTTGGCTACTCGCTGACAGAACACTCAGCTGACCTTTGGGTTTGCTACTGCCAGGTTCCTGCAGGCATAGACTGTGTTATACACCTCTGTGTCCTGCTGACATACTTGAAGCACAGGAGGCATTCCTCCATGAATTTGATTGATTGTGTGCGAGGGTCTTGGAGATCTTGCGCAACTGCATGCATCCTCTCATCACTCTGTACCACACCAAGACCTCACGACTCTGGACTACAGATAGATGCCACAGGGTAAGGCCATGCCCGGACATCCCCCGCAGGGTACCGCAGGCAGAGGGCATCGTTGTCACCAACAGCAGGATGACGGACCAGGAAACCAGTGTCCGGACATAACCGGACTTCGGGGAGCGGCCTAAAGGAGTGGGTGGGGGCCCGGTGGGGGACCTAATCAGCCAAACTGGACTTCAGTGCTATAGATGTTTAAAATATGTATTTCTTCATTTTGGGCTCAAAAAATAGGGATCGTCTTATACATGGGGGCGTCTTATACATGGAAAAATATGGTAATTCAAATTTACATTTTACGTTTATACTGCTCTAAACACAAATTTGTTTTTGTTAATACATTCTCCTTCTCTAGTTGTAATCCACATATAAACTTGTTATAGAACATTTCACCTATTTGCATTTACCATACTTCACTCTTCCAGGCCCATTTTATATATTACATAGTGTGAACCATATTCGCTTATTTGTAAGCTGCAGTCCTCAAATTGTACCGAGGAGAATAGTAACAGTATTTCTTTTCTACAACGTAATTGTAATCGGCTTATAGTAAATAATGAAACCTATATGTATTTATAATTGGTCTTTAACTTCCACAGTCAACCAGCTAAACTTCTAACCAGCGCCATCTGGACAGATAACTCTTAATTTAGACCATTGTCGGTTTTCTTTCCTATTTTGTTTATGAAGGAATTGTTGTATTTGCGTGCCGTGCTGGCTATGAAGAAACACAAGAAGCAGGAAGAAGTTATTCACTTGCTTAATGATGTCCTGGATACCCACTTCTCCTCCCTACAAGGGTTACCACTTGGCATTCAGTACTTTGAGAGACTCAATCCAGACTTTCTGCTTGAGATTATAAGGGAATATCTAAATTTTTGCCCAACACAAGTAAGTGCAACATAACTGTTTGTTCTTTAAATTTGAAATGCTTATCATTTTAATTACCCTTGTTAAAAAAGCGAGATTACATTTTTTTTCTTTCAGTCTAGATAATGCATGCTGCAGTAATCCATATATGCTATCCTAATTTAATTCAGATTTAAAGTTGTGGTTGATTTCTATAGAGGCCAGTTACAAGCATTATCTCTCCAATAATTTAACATTGAAATTATAGGCTTGGATGTTGTATGCTGACAGATCCTGTGACTGAAAACCTGCTAACCGATTCAATGAAAGAAACACTGAGGGACTGCAGTTGACTTAATATTTTAATGGGTTTTTTTTTTAGATAAAATTAAAAATACAAAACTCACAAATTGTTACCTCTTGTAGATTTGTCAATGAGTCTGATCTCCCCACTCTGTTTCCAAGTACCTGATAAACCCTACTCTGTAATGCTGTTCTAGGCGAAAGTAGTGGTGTATTATAGCCGAATTGCCAAAAAGGCAACCATATGCAAGTGCCTACGGTCTGAAGAAATGATCGCGCAGTGAGGCCAAAGAAAATATATAAATATATACATGTTCTCATGCACATGAAAATACACTCCAAGAGCACAGTAAAAGCATATATGTTAGTGCACTCAAAATCCTTGCAACAATTCACATAGTGAATAAAAATATTTAAAATGCACAATCTCTGTTCCTACACAGATTATGTATGAGTCATTCCTAGCGGTATATGCACTGAGTAATGTATCAGAAGAAGTCCCTTGAGTAACAGTACTGAATGCCACAAAAATACTTTTTTGATCAACATAGCATGCATTCATGGAAAGTTTACATTAATCCTACGGTTGTAATAAATATACAAAGCTACTGTCAGTAGACATGCTCAATAGATTATAGCATATAACAATGACATTGTTTTGTAATTTAAAAGTTTGTATATTTTTATTGAGCGACTTTATGTGATTTTGTTTGAGCAAGATAGGCAATGTTTGCAAAAAGTACAATATCCAAGGCAATAAGATGATTTTAACCAAATAAAACTTGTCAAAATATGGCAATGGAAAAAACAAAGACTGGCAAAGCATCATAAGAGTTGTAATTCAACAATATATGGTTATCTGTCATTTGGCACCACTGATGAATGCAGGGTTTGATTTCCCATTACCTGTAATTATCTACCTACAGGTGCATGGCTGATGGGGTCATGCCTATTAGTAGCCCCATACTTACTTCCTGCCAAGTGTCTGCTATTTTCTGATGGAACAGAGGCTGCTGGACTCTAAGATTAATGTATTCAGTTGGAAGGTGCCTGATCTGTGCATGGCACCTCCCTTTCAGAATGAACACAGGGATCTCCTGGAGGGAGAGGACTGGCAGGAGAAGGCTTGCTATGGTCAGCATGGCCAACTGAAAAATGTCAGGGACATACATAGCTAAACATACTGCTAGCCAGACTGTAGATACACTACTGCACATACTGCAGCCCACACTGTTACACAAACATAATGCTGCCTACACTGTCCACACACTTACTACTACACACAATGGTGCACATACTGCTATTACCCACACTATTACACACAGTACTATACATGCTGCTACCCACACTACTACAAACACTCACCATAGACACACCTTTTCACACACTAATACATATGTGCACAACCTATACATACATATATACATACATGAACAAACTCTATATCTGTATGTACATACAAAATATATTTAACCAGTCAAGTTTGTATTTTTTGTTTATATTATTATTATTCATTTGGAAGTGGGAATGGAGGGTTGCTCGAGAATTCTGTGCCTACGTGATGTAAAGCATCTGTTATGTACACCTATTACATAATGTTTCGCTGATTCCATGTGCATGTCAGTGCTGAATGTTGTGCACGTGTTTGTCTCCCAAGCCCCCTGCTCCTGGTCAGCCCATGTCTCCACTGCTAAGACATTGTGCCTCTGTTCTTGAAACCATTGTGAAGACAGCACCAGGTCTTCAGCAGGCTGTGTTCCTAATTGCAAAGGTGAAGTACTTGGCAGGTAAGTAATGGTTATGGTAAAATATCTATTCCTAAATACAAAATTAATTTATATTTGATGTTTTTCTTGTATCATGTGTTTTACTATTATGTATAAAATGATTGTGATTTGGTTTTGATGTTTTACTTTTCATTAGGTGATGTTGCAGCAGCTCAAAGTAGTCTTCAACATTGTCTCGATCAGAATCCTTCATATGCTGATGCACATCTTCTAATGGCACAAGTGTACTTATCCCAGGATAATGTAAAACTTTGTTCTCAGTCTTTGGAACTCGCTTTGAGTTACAGTTTTGAGGTGAGTTAACTTGACATTTACCAAAACATTCATTATAAATTATGAATAAGTAACCCTTCAGTCCTAAGAATATGAGATCAATGCCAGTATTAGGTCATCTTGGCACAACCGGTGATTGTGGACTATATTTAACAAACTTTAGACTGGCTGAGTAGCTTGGGAAATGTAATCCATACAAATCTGCAGTGCCAGCGTTACTCACCATATGGTTTTGTCCCTTACTTTGTGGTGTCGGGTTATTGCAGTACTTCCAGCGTGAGACGATCTGCTGAAGCACATTATCATACTAACTCATACCAGGTTTAGACCGTATTCATTAGCTGAGCATGTCAGCCAATGTTTAGACTCATAGCCTGAATACTGTTTAGACCCGATGCTAGTTGGTGTGAAAATGCAAAAGTATGCAACTTCTGCTTTATCAGATCAACTCACACAGAAAAAGCATTGAGTGCAACGAACCTTTCATGTCTGGTAAAAAACTTAAATATTTTCACAGATCACCGGTAGTTGGCACTCGGGGACCATAAGAGCACTGTAGTGGTTATGGAGACTAGAGGGACCCTTTAACAATAATAATAAAATAGATTGCAATGGTATGTGTTTTACATGGTTTTATAATGTTTAGTGTGTGGGTAAATATATTTACATTACAACTAGACTGGAATCTATCAGTCTAATACTCTGGTAGTTCTGGCTCTAAATATGGGGAAATACAACATAAAACATCCAACTGAATTCTTTGGAACTTTTCATCCAGGTAAATATGGAGCAAGCACTTTAATTTATGTTGATAAATGTAGGTCAGCAGGTTAATGATAATGTTAGCATTGATTACATATATTTCTCTCTTATTTTGCTTAGTTTTTGTGCTTTGAATTTTACCAGGTACGGGAATTACCATTATATAATCTGATAAAAGCCCAGACCCAAAAACGGATGGGTGAAGTGCAAGAAGCAATAAAGACACTACAGATAGCAATGAACCTACCAGGAATGAGGAAAACGGGATCCAACCTAAAATCAAAAGCAAAGAAATTCGAAATTGGTGTGAGCCACCGCGTATCCATATTTCTTGAACTTGTTGATGCTTATCGCATGAATGGAGAGCAGGTAACACAAAGCTTAAATTAGCTTCTGTCTTTAATCTACAGTCACACCGTACAATATTTGCAAAAAAATAAATAAAAGTTTCACACAAAGCTATTTATGAAAATATATATAATAGATATTTTCATAAATCATTTGGAACATAATGCAAATGTAAAAAAATAAATAAATAACCTTTAAAGGAACACTGTATTTGTGAGATGTGAAAAACAAAGTGAAATGTAAAAACCCACACCTCTTTATGGGCTGACTCCATCTTAGTTCCCTATCAGTTATTATTGTAAGCTGTGTCCTTTGCACCTACACAAAATATTGTTGAGGATCACCTGCATATTTCAAGGTGGACTTTGGAAAGTCCTTGAGCATAGTAATTCAAGAAATCATATTTGTTAATCTATCCCAGAATTCCTAGCCTGATATGCACGTGAGCACAGACAGGAATTGTGTTTTAGACTTCATTCTGCATTTCCACAGGTATCCTTAGAAATAGATGCTGTTTTAAACACAACTTGTTTTAATAAGCCATACCATGGGCTGTAATACAGAAGGATCAATAAATAGAAGCCAGACGTGGACTGCTGTTTTGACCCGATGAACCTCATCAGCATGTCGCCAGTTCTGGTATGGAATTTAAAGTCTCTCTAAGAGTATATAGTTAGGTGCTAAGAAGATTGTGGTGAGGCCAAACACAACACAATACAATTCAACACAGTACAATTAGAAAAATATATTATTGTGCATAACAAAGTCGGACTTTGGAAAGTCATCCTTCGGCATAAAAACTTTAAAAATCATGTTTACACAGCTAACCCAGAGTTCCCAGCTTGACATGTAAATGAGCCCAGGCAAGTGTAAAGAAATCCCTCTTTTATGTGCAATATTTCTTCCCTATTCATTCGGTAGATATAACTACCAAACAGAGACCATCCCCCTGGCTCGTTAAAACTTCAAAGATGCCTTAATTGAACCCTTTATCTGTGCGGCCCGCGTTCGTACTACCGAACGTCACGTGGCTGAGAAAATGGCGGCCATCTTTATTCATGCGAACAAAGGCAGCGGGACTTGGTCGTCGAGTGTCTGGAACTAAAATCGGACACTCGACTTCCCGAACACCAGTCTCAACAAGCGAACGCTGGATCTTTATTTCCCGAACAGCTAGAAGAGCGCTGTTCGGTACTTTTGTGCATTCGAATGAGGGGAACAATCGCTGCTAAGAGCCAGGGGAATCCATTTGTGGAATTATTTGGTTTTTGCCACTTAACTGAATAGACCGGTAAAACCACCCAAACTCCTGGAACTATTTTGGGCAGCCACCTCGCGGTTAGCCGGTCACAAAAGACTTCCATACTTTTTGAGAACCCCTGAACCGATCTGGGTGAAATTTGAATATGTTGGTCACCCAGATCGGGGCTATTAGGGGGCATATTGTTTGTGGGGATACCCCATGCCTAAAGGGTGTTCTGAATATTGGGGAAAAATGTAATTTTTCTGCCTGGAGATAATCAAGTTATTACTTTATCAGACTTGATTATCTCCAGGACTAGGGGAGGGAATTGTATGTTTGTGCTGGGTGTGTTTTACGGTTTTCCTGTAAATGATTGGTTGTACTGTGTCCCACCCTGTGGGATGTCCCCTTGCATGGGGACTTGCATAAAAGCCAGTGTGTGGTCATTAAAAGCCAGTTCTGTTGTACCCTTCTTCTTGACTTCGGCTGATGTTTGGGGATTCATATGCTTTATTAAGGGAATCATCTTGTAAAGCTATTGTGTTCGTATGGATTTAGTTTATTTCATCTACCGAACGGAGAGCTATAATCACTGATGCTCTGGCGGTTCGGGAGGAAACTACCGAATGAGGATTGGATATACTAGGTTTCCTTACAGCAAGCATTTTAGACTTAATACTGCATTTCTGCATGTACCCTTGGAAAACGGACGCTGTTTTAAACCATAGCATGGGTTGTGATCCAAAAGGACCAGCGACCACCTGACAGACAGGATAGAGAAAGCATTTTGTAGTGTTTGCCCTGGCTTTGCCTTAGTATAAATGTAAAAGAAAACTGATAATCTCATGAATAATATATGAACACAAACTTTTGTTTTGTTTGTTTTCAATGTTTTCAATGCTTTATCCAACCCTGTAAACTCCAGGTAAGTTACAGTAATGAAACTGTTTCTTTGCTGAAGCTGCTATTTTGATTCCCGGGATAAAAAATAAATAAACCTGAGACAAACATGCTTTTGTTTTGGCTAAATACTACTATGATACATAGTTGTGGCAAGTGCAAGTTTTTGTTAGAACTTTATGTTTGTAATTCTTTACAGCACGAAGCTACCAAGGTCTTACAAGATGCTATCAATGAATTTTCTGGCACCCCTGAAGAACTGCGCTTAGTGATTGCTAATGCTGAGCTGGCATTGGCACATGGTGATGTTGAGCAGTCTTTATCCATGCTTAGAAATATCTCTCCAGAGCAGCCCTATTTTGTGCAAGCCAAAGAGAAAATGGCTGATATTTATCTGCACTATAGAAACGATAAGAAGCTCTATGCCAGTTGCTACAGGTCAGTAGTATTCATGTATTTTTATTTTATTTACTTGCTAATTGTGGAAGGTTAGCTTGTCTATGCTGCTCTGCTCACTTCTTACAAATGAGGCTATTCACTTAACCAGGAATTTGGTAGAATTGACCGATTTTAAAGGATCACTATAGTGTCAGGAAAACAAAGTGGTTTTCCTGACACTATAGTGTCCTGAGGGTGCCCCCACCCTCAAGGTCCCCCTCCCGTTGGACTCAAGGGCTAAAACCCCTTCAGCAACTTACCTTTATCCAGCGCTGGGCTCCCTCGGTGCTGGTGACCTCTCCTCCCCGTCCGATGTCAGCTCCCTAGTGGAGCGGAATGCGCATGCGCCGCGCGAGCATTCAAAGAGTCCATAGGAAAGCATTTCACATTTCTCAGATGCGCCTCTAGTGGCTGTCCGGAAGACAGCCACTAGAGGCTGGATTAATCCCAAATGTAAACATAGCAGTTTCTCTGAAACTTCTATGTTTGCATCTGAAGGGTTAAAACCTGAGGGACCTGGCACCCAGACCACTTCATTGAGCTGAAGTGGTCTGGGTGACTATAGTGTCCCTTTAAGCCAAAATAGCTCAAGTGGGAAAATTCTTCAACTCACATAAAATGTGCATTTCACTTGTTAGTTGTATCTAACTCAATATTTAGTGAATTATGAATTCTATTATGACTGTGGGTTTTTTTTGCACTCCATTGTCCTGGGAGTTGAATATTAAATTTGTATTCTATATTATATTATGCTGCGTTAACAGAAAATAGTGCAATACACCAAGTATAACAAGGTCATGGTTGCAGTAAGGAATTTTAATAATTGCATCAAACTTGTTTTTTTAGAGACTTGGTGGAGAAAATTCCCAGTTCCCACTCGTACCTTCTTCTAGGTGATGCTTACATGAACATTCAGGAGGTAAATTATATTGACATATCCATGTTGTGTGCACAGGTTTGGGTCAGCATATGACACCTTTTCCCTGCCACTCAAATTTAATGCATTGTGCTCAACAAGATTAATGTAATGGTCTATATAAATACAGTTAAACTACACCTGTATTAGAGGGCTTGACAAATATAATTGTTCATTGCCACTGCACCCAAGACACCCACGCACAGCAGGAACATCACAAACAGCACTCCTCTCGCCCACGTAACATCCATATCACATACAACACCCAAATAACATACAACATGCATTTGTTTCCTATTGGGCATAAAAAATAGCTGAACAGAGCAGGGGGAAGTGAAGCATCAATACATGCTGTGTTGCTATGTACTGCAATTGTGTACCACAAAACTGCCCAATGTGCTTTTTTTCCCCCACCACAGTGCAGCACATTTCTTTTCTTTTTGTGGACAGTGGGAAAAAATGTGTTGAAGATCTTAATGACTTTAGCCAAGTTCCAGATGCCCTATCACCTCCTATTAAGCATTTGTAAAACTCAGCAGTAAATATCCACATTGTCTCTTTGCCGCTGAAAACAGTTGTAGGATTTTCCACTGAATTTCTTCCTCAAGTTTGGCAGTGGATGATTGGCCGTGGCAGATTTATGGGGAGTTTAAATAGTAGATTGTATAATCTCTTCCTTTTAAACCTCATAATCTCTGAAATATAAACACTAGCTAAAAAACTAATTTGTAAGTTACAGATCATTTACATGCACGTAATAACGTTAAATAAATAATGTTAATAATGTTAAAAGCTGCATTAGTTCTAGGTTCATATAGAACTGTGCAGTAAAGAAGCACTGTTCTTTATAGCAGACTGCGTAGTAGAAGTGGCTCAAATTTTCATTGGTCGTTGTTCTTCAAACATAGTTAAAAATCTGGTGCTAAAGGTAAAATATATGTCTCTAGTAGCTACTTCTATTATAGCAAAGCCCGATAGTCTTTTCACTAAAGGCACCTATATATTTTCTGTTAGGCATACACAAATGTGAAGAAAATGTTTTTTTTTTAAAAAAAACAAGATTATTTTTTGTTTTAATTCAAAGTACCAAAACAACATTGGCTTAATGAAGCAGTTTTAGTATATAGGTCAGGAGTAGGCAACCATTGGCACTCGAGATTTTGTGGACTACAAGACCCCTCATGCTTTGCATAAGAGCTTTACTGGAGATGCAGTCCACAATACCTGGACTGCTGAAGGTTGCCTATACCCTGGTATAGATTGTGCCCCTGCAGTATCACTGCTAAATTCTCTGCCATTTCAGAATTAAATCTTTTGTTTCTTTTTTTATTATTCAACCCAATCCACACCTCCCCTGGCTGTGGCTCACACAGCCTACATGGAAAGACTTGTATCATTTTCAATCAGATCTGCCAGCAAGTGTGTGTTTACTTTAGAAAGTCTTATCTCCTAATATCTGAATTGAAATGAATGACACGCATGAGGCTCTAGCAGGCTATAAACATAGACCATAAGAAATTCTAAATTAAGGGAATAATATAGCATTAATAATACAAATTTATATTCCTAGCGCTTAGTGACCCTGTCCCTAGTTATACCTATCTCCCTTACAATAAATTTAATTCAAAAAAGCATTTAACTCACTTTTTGCCAACACTGAGACTACCTTAGCTCTGCTCACCTCTCTGCCTTCATCAAGGAGGCATGGCTTCCAGCATGGTCTAATCCAATAGAGGAGCATTGGGGATGTGATACGTATGTGTTACATTGCAGGGTTAAAAGAACAGGACACTGCACCCAGATAACTTCATAGCGAAAGTGAATGGTACTTATCTGGTGTCATCTGGTTTTGAAGTAGGTGACTAACCAAATAGACATTAAGACACTAAGCCAAATGCTAATTGAACTCTTGAGCTCTGAGTGTGCTCTTTGCTTCGTTATAACTAATTGTGTGATATAACCTGGTATCTTTTTAATAAATAAAGCTGGAAGACATCTGGTACGCAACCTCTCCTTGCTGCTATGCAAGGATTTTAAAAATGACTTTAATATGAGTCAGAAAACATAAGAACTTTTTACAATCTCTCAGTTAGATTTTTGATAGTCAACATCAAATGTTAACATTTATTAAAAAAATATACATGCATTTAGTATTAAACTTTTTATTTAGTTTCTCAAAGCATTTGATTATCAGCTTCGCAGTCAACTGTCTGATGGCAGCTGATAATACTGCACATGATTGGACTTTTTCTTAAGTTTTTCTAAAATAGTTTTTGTTTTCTAATTTAGAACTGATAGCTGATCTACTATTATCCTCTTCCACAGCCTGAAAAAGCAATTGACATTTATGAACAAGCTTTAAAAAAGAATCCTAAAGATGGGACACTGGCAAGTAAAATTGGAAAAGCGTTAATCAAGACTCACAACTATGCAAAGGTATTTAACTTATCTCTATGGATTTCCTTATGAGATCCCACCCAGTATAATCCTTCAGAAATTAACAATGTCAAATTATGTTTTATAGGCCATCAGCTACTATGAAGCTGCTATAAAAAGTGGGCAACAGAATTCCCTCCGTTATGACTTAGCTGAGTTATTGTTAAAGCTAAAACAATATGAAAAAGCAGAGAAAGTGCTTAAGCAAGCATTGGATCATGACACAGGTATGATATATGAGTGATAATTGATTTTCTTTCATGAAATGAAACATATATTTAGGGACACTGCATTGTGGATCCTACAACCCATGTGTAATGTGTTAGTTATGTAGTATTTTAAAAATCATGCAGATAGGCTTGTCGGGCTACTATGAGATCTAAATGGCAAATAGTGATATGAGCAGCAGTCAGAAAGGTGTTGGAATATGCAAGCCAATCCCTGGTGTCTCATTGAAACCCACGGGAGAAGTGATGCACACGCTAGCATGTGGGATTGTATAATACATGCCATAACAGAAGCAAAAGTTATTTTTAAACTTTGTTGGTCCTTTAAAACTTAACTTGCCCTTTTTTTAAAAAAAAACTTAACTTGCCCTTTTTTTTAAGACTTAACTTGCCCTTTTTTGTTATTCAAACTGCTAAACACACATCAGATACACAGGAGGCTGTAGTTCACAATGATTTCCCCAGAGTATAGCTGTATTTGACTTGCAAAAATTACTGGAAATTCAGATTTGGGGATTTATTTCTTTATTTCATTTTTAAATTGCAACATAAATTAACTAAAAACTGTCTGTGCTATCATGACCATAACTGAATGTCATGCTTTGTATCTGTGCTGCATACATCTGAACAGCTGGCCATGCAAGTATACTAGCAGACAATTTAATGTTTACTAAGAACGTCAACTTATAGTTTGCCATCATTCAGCTGTCATTAATTGGAATGCTAAAGAGAAATTTAACTTGAATTGATTGCTATTCTACAGATTGTATCATCCTTTGCTTATTGTGTTATGTTGTCATATGAATTTAAGATGACCTACAAAGTCAATTGCTAGTAGACTGGAATATCTCTACCCCAGCATGATGCTTTAACCATATTAGTAAAGGGATTGTATAAAGGAATGTATGTGAATAATAGAGAATTTAAAATGACTTTAAAATGAATCAGAAAACATAAGATAACTATTTACAATCCCTCACAGAGGCTAAAGCTCTAATGCGGCAAATGTTTTTACCAACTTCTAGCAATCATATAAAAAAGTGATTATAAAAAATGCTAATGTAGGATATTCTAAAAAGAACTGATCAGTGTGCATATTCTATAAAGAACCAATGTGCATTATTTTTCTGTAGGCTAGTTCAATTCCACGAGGATGAAGCTGCATTTATATAGTTCTATGTTGACCACTAAAGTCACAGAAGGGCAAAAAGATAACAGAAAATTCTTACCATACTTACTGTAATTTTAATTTCCTGGCCATTCCCTCAACAGCATCACCAATAGGCTAAATGCCACCACTCAGCATGCAGGACAGGAAGCATTTAAGCTTCATTTAAATAAACCCACTCCCCCCACATTAGTAAGTCTAGTTTTAAAGAAAATCCAGAAAGGTAGGATGCTTGATGCCCCTGTGGGAATGGCCAGGACATCAAAATTCTGGAAAGTATAGTAAACATTTTTTGTTTTTCTAGCGAACCACAGCAGCATCACTAATGGGACTACCCATACAAAAGAAGGGAGGGAGACCAAACTGCTGCAAGATACATTTGTTTTGATAAATACTGAGATACTACAGTATATACTTAATATCTTTGCCAAGCTTTCCATCTTTCATTATGTTCCTTGCTCCTCCCTTTATTCAAGAGTATTATCTGTTCCACTGAACAGATTTCATCAACTGTATCTATCCATTCTTTCTTTCAATGAGGGGATCTGTGATTGCCTCCCAATATTTAGGAATTCATTTTTTAGCAGAGTTTATTATTCTAATTGTTGAAGAACTCACATAAGACCTTATCGATTGGTTTGTATTATGAATTAATATCAATGCAGGATTTATATTCAGCACGCTGTCATCTATCAAATTTATTATAATTTTTTCCCAAAAAGGTTTAATAAGGGAGCATGACCACCAAATATGTACACATGTTCCCTCCTCTTCTGGGCACCACCAACATCTATCTAAGTTACTTTTTTATTTTGTGTAAAAGATATGGAACCCTACACCATCTAGTCAAGATCTTATATGAGTTCTCTTGTATTCTTATAGATATTGAACATTTGTGTGTTATTTCTACCATTTTGTTCCATTGTTCATTTGAGAGTGTTATTCCAGAATCTATCTCCCGCTTCCTAATATAATAAGGTTTATTAGACAATTCATTTTCATTTACATTTCTAAATACTTTAGAGTTCAACCCAATCTGGGGTTCTTGTGAACTACATAATGTTTCAAAATAAGTATGTGTTTTTGACAAAGGGGCTTTTTGTTTTAGAGTTTGGTATATACTGCTTTATCTGATTCTCTAAATAAAATCTCTGAAAGCTATAATCTTGTTGTTCATTTGATCTATTGTATTTTTTTAAAGTGGGATATATTACTTCCGATGGAAAAATGATTTCTAAATTTCTTCTGTTGAAATCTGGTGGCAATTCTTCATTAATAATAAGGGGGGGGGGGAGAGGTCATTAAAGAATTTTTAGAAATCACATTTTCTTTTTTATATATTTCCTTCAAGATTTTGGTTTGGTTAAATATTAAAAACCCAATCTAAAAACCTAGAGCTTTTCCCTTTCCAAGTAAATCTTTTAGTCCCTCTGTTATACAATATAAAACATTTTTTAGGGACTTCTATTGGTACTGTTTGTAGAACATACAATATGCTTGGTGTGAGGTTCATTTTAATTACGTTGACTCTTCCGAGCCATGAGATATTAAACTCAGTCTATTTTTGTATATCACTTTTACTCTCCTCTAGAATTTTAAGATGATTAAATTCCTATAATATTTGTAGATTATCTGACAGATATATTCCTCAATATTTTATTTAGCTTTTTACCCATCTAAATGGAAATGTTTTTTGTAATAAATTTTTCTCGGGGATTGAGATATTTAATATTTCCAATTTTGATTTCTTTAGTTTATAACCTGCTAATTCTCCATAGGTTTTTAGTTCTTTGATAATATTAGGGAGAGAGTTCTGAGATCATTGGTCCTATCTTTAGTAATGATACATTGGATTTCATGAACCTTGGAGATGGAATTCAAAAGAGTTCTATTTTGTAACCATCCATCTCTAATTGTTCTCAATGCCCATACATCTGAGATGGAAATGGTCCAAGTCAGAAAAAATTTATCTGACTGGGACCTGGACACCTTTAGAAGTTTTTAGTGGTATTTTTTCTTCTGCCCTCGGATCTGGCAAATTGAGAGGATCTCAAGGAGTAGTTTCTGGAGTCCTCCTTACCTGAATGATATTGCGCTGAGTCACAAAAGGATCAGGTCTCTTTATTCCTTTGATCCTTCCATGACCGGGAAGGATGTTTTCCTCTGTCTCCTGGTAAGAATGTATTTTTTTCCTGCAATAGCCTTTTTAATAGATTAATTTAGGGTTTCTCCAAATAATCGAGCACAGGTTTGCCTTTTAGCCATAGTCAGCCTCCCATGAATGTAGCCAGAGAGCTCTTATGTTTTCTGACTCCTATCCATCATGGCCATACTTTTTGAGACTTACTTCATAATGTCCACATGGAACTCCCAGAACGGTGTGAAAAAAGTCCAATAGAAGATTTAATTGTATCCTGCCTGTTTCATTGTATCTTCTATTTGACTTTTTTCACACCGTTCTGGGAGTTCCATGTTATTTGGAGATATGCCTGCTAATTCTCTTCACTTGTAAGTGAGACCAATAAACACTATTTTGTAATTTAATTACATGCTTCACTATATTTGTTTCTTATTCTTTTATATATCCCACGGAGGATTGTCTACTCACTAAGATTGCTACCCTTTGGAGGGTGAGAAGCCTGATTTCATATTTTGTTTGTGAGTGCACTTATTTCCACTAATATATCACTCACCTATTTAGTACTGTATTACGCTATGTTAGTTTTTTTAATCTTCTATACAGATTCCGTTTATGAATTACAACCTATATCTCAGGTTATTTGTATTTGTTCTTATATTATCACGTATTTGGGAGGTGTTTCCACTTTGTCTTTTCTAGTTCTTTTAGCTAGCCTGATGATTCTAGGAGCTGAATTGCAATGTTTGCTATCCTGATTGTAAATGTAGGTAACTTTACTCTGGAGTAGGATTATTTTCTCTGGCTTTATCCATTCTGGGATGATTATCTCTTTGATGGTAGCCAGTAGAGGAAATAATTCCCTTTGTTTCCATAGGTCTTCAAAGAATTTATCTGAAGCTTCAATAGATGATTTCTCTTCTGATATTCTTACACTTTCTCTATTCACCAGAATAAGCTTCTAAATTATTCTCTATATTTCTGAAGGATGCTCCTGACTACTGTTCTGTATCTGATCGTATGAATCTAGCTCTCCTTCTAAACTTGAGTTGGCTTTTGGTTTTCTCTTTCTTTTGGTTTGAGCCTGTGCTGTAATGGAATGGAATCCCTCTGCTATTGCTTGTGTAATCCAGTCTTTTAGCTCATTCGGGTCTGTATCTGTGTCTCTTGGGTTATCAGCAAGCTCTCTGAGGCATTGCATACAAAGATTCTTTCTTTTTGGAGCATTAGAATTACAGCCGACACATATGTTGGTTTTCTAATTTCTCTTTGAGGTGATTGTGAGGTTTTCTTAGGGCTAAAGATTTAAGCCAGATAGGTATTGTGTGGGTTCTGCACTCTCTGCTATCCTATATCAACATTATGTAAGTGGATTACCTCTCTCACTTATGTACAGATGGAGAGGACATTAAAAAATAAAAAATCAATTGACCTTTAGGTACTAGTATAGGTAACATGAAATTCATCCCATAACATTTCACCCATTAAAGGATCACTATAGGGTCAGGAACACAAACATGTATTCCTGACCCTATAGTGTTAACACCACCATCTAGCCCACCATGACCCCTCATGCCTCCATAAATATAGTAAAAATCTTACTGTATTCAAGCCTGAAGCTGTAAATCTGCATGCTGTTACACTCAGAAAAACAAGCAGCCTGCTGACATGTGGTAGCCTGATCCAATCACAGTGCTTCCCCATAGGATGGGCTGAGACTGACAAAGAGGTAGATCAGGGGCAGAGCCAGCATGATTCAAACACAGCCCTGGCCAATCAGCATCTCCTCATGAGGAATCAACGAATCTCTATGAGGAAAGTTCAATGTATTATACGCCATACTGAATCACAGGATGCTGTGCACAGTGCTGCCCTGTGCTCTGCTGACAGCATATCTGAGTGGATGGAGGCATATTATGCCTCCATCAACTCCAAAGTCCCTCTTGTTCACTCTGAGTGACTGCAACTGGAGGTGTTCCTAGCTTTCAATGTAAACACTGTATTTTCTCAGAAAGGCTGCAGGGAGCTATAGTTCTCACCTGAACAACCTCATTAAGCTGAAGTTGTTCAGGTGACTATAGTGTCCCTTTAACTTACCTTGGGCACCTGAGTGGGGGAATTTAAACTATAAGTGAAGTTACAGTGAATGGCCAGGAAAAACAATAGGAATGCAAGGGACATCACCGATAATCACTTATCTCTTTATTTGCATGCCAGACTACTAACCAAGTACATTTTGCATTCTAAAACAAGCGCATAGAATTATAATATCCAAATGTCTTAATTACGCCTGCTTGTATTTTTCTCAGTAAATGATCTATCTTCACTCATTGATGACAGCCGTAACCAAGTGCTACTAGCAAAAATTTACAGCAAAATGGAAAAGGCAGAAGAAGCTATAATTTCATTACAAAGGGTAATTCTCGTAATTCTCCTTGGAAGTTTTTAATGTATTGCCTATTTCAAGTGCCAACAAACCTCCATTGTTTCTTTGTTTAACGAATTTAAAACAGTAGCATAACCTAGAGGTCGTAGCTCAGGGCAGGTGCACACTGTGATTGCTCACCTCATTTGATAGTCTACTTGACGTTCTGATGCAATAATATTGTGGTGTCATCTGTTGCATGGAGGCACATCTTAGTGTTTAATGATGCTAGTGGTAGAATCTCAGATTCCAGATTCAATTCCATGCCAGATTCAAATCACAACAAGATCATCTCAGCCTTCAATCCTTCTGAGGTCAATAAAATGGGTGCCTTTAAACCGGGCGAAAACATGTAGACTCCAGGAGCTACTTGGGAACTAGTGACAACCTAAATGTACTTTTCCAGTTTTGCTACTTTGATATTTTAAATGTTATAGTTCTTTACTCATTATAAACCATTTGTTTGAAGGATCAAAATGGCATTCCATGTGATTACTCAAAGATTGCTCACACAAGCCTAAACCCCCCCGCCACCCAAAAAAAAACAATCCTATGTTTTTCCACCATACATGAAAGTTAGTATTGGTAGCATGTTTATTTTGTTTCTTACAGTTCAAACCTTTCGGTTTACTCAATACATCAAAACCAAGACCATACAATTTAAATATACGCCAAATATATAACGCATGCTCCTGTTTAAAACTACAGAATAGCTTAGCTATTTATAAATACAATTAATAATAATGTATCAGGTACGAGTAAAATAGGGAAAGCTGTTAAAATTGTTGCATTGTACATGAATTACATACTTAACTTTTTATGTTCACTTCAAACAAAGGGGATTTGACTTTGATGTGTAAGAGACCAGATGGTGTTTTACTGTCAAGCTGTTTAAGATTTGTTTCCAATCATCACATTATTTCTGTTTACTCATAAAAAACGAAAGAACTAGGCCGTAAAATGGGAGCCACAGTTACAGTCATAGCATTAATTTGTTTTGTAAGCAATATATAGTCTAGACTTTAGACCATTGTTCTCATATCTTCCTAAAAGCAGATTCCTTGAGCAATATATCTATATGCAGTGTTTTTTGAAATTGACTTTTTTGTTAATAATATTTATAAGACTCCAAAACATTTTGCAGTGGGTTACATAAAGGAATATGAAGTGCAAACAATTACAGAATTACAAGTTACAGGACAATAGGTGAATAAGGTCCTTGATAAAAATACATTACTGACTAAAAGGTTACTATGAGTACAATTATTATCATTTATAAAACACTAACAAATTCCGCAGTACTATACAATAGGCGGACTATCGTCGGACTAGAACAGACAAGTATTTGCAACAAGACATGTATGGATGCACAGGAACAGAGGGTGTTGAGTGCCCAGCTCAAACGAGTTTACATTCTAGCCTTATTGGAGTAAAGTGACACAAGAGGTAAGGGCAGGATTTATTTCATGTATGGGAAAAAGTAGGTTGCTAGAATAATGAACAATGAGTGGCTAGGTTTTTTTGGGTGACACAGTTGTAAGAGAGCTAGCTGGGTGGGTAATCAAGGTGCTGGGAGGAAAACAATTAACAGTTTAATTGATATGCTTTCCTAAGGAAGTGAGTTTTTTGAAGGAATGGAGACTAGGTGAGAGTCTAACGAAGCAGGGAAGGGAGTGCGATAGGAACAGTGCAGCCCTTGAATAGTCTTGAAGGTGGGTGTCAGAGGTGCAGGTGTGAGCAGAGAGTAGACTCAGGTCTTTGGCAGAGCATAAAAGCCTGCATGAGGCATACTTGTACATTAGCGAGGATAGGTAGGGATGATCAGTGTTATATACAGATTTGTAAGCAAGTACCAGCATTTTAAAAATTTTACTTTTAAATTTGAACTTAAATCCTACAGGAAACCTGACAGACTGATGACAGAGGGGGAAGGCACAGGAGGTGACTGTAGCGGGGCAAGCTGGGAAGCAGATTGCAGTAGTCCAGGCGAGGAGAGGAGAGTAACATGGGCCAGCACCTTAGCTGCATCCAGCATTAGACAGAGCAACTAAGCTATGTTTTTGAGATGGAAATGGTAGGATTTAGCAAGTGACTGGACATGAAGGGGGATGGAGAAGCTCGAGTCAAAGAGAATAGCTTGGCAGTGAGCCTGTGAGATAAGGCTGATGGTAGTGGAGTAGTAACAGAGGGGAGAAAGATGAGAAGTTCTCTTTTGGACACGTTAATTTTAAGGAAATGAGCAGCCATCCAGTTAAAGATAACAGAGAGACAGTCAGTAACACGAATCAAGAGTGACAGCATGAGATCAGGAGAGGACAGAAAGATTTGCATGTCATCTGCATTGAATTAATATTGAAGCCAGAGGAGCTGATGAGTTTACAAAGGGAAGCAATATAGATTGAGAACATTATCTTATAATGCCAAAAAATTATGCACATCAACACAAACCGAGAATATGAGAACAGGTAAAATATCAGAGACACCTCAATAGCTTGCCCATTGTTTAGTCCCTGCTCAGGTCTTAAAATCTTTTTTGCTCACTCGCACCATTACAAAGAGAAACCATACAATTTGCATATCAGTCTCGCCCTGTCCACAAGAACTGTCCAGATCCATAATGCAGGCAATTTCCCTTTGCACAAGAGGTACAGCAACACCCGACAATCACCATGGCCTTCTTTGGGCCTTCTTAGCAAAGTGTAGCTGATAACCCTCTAGAGTCTAGGCACAAGGTCCACATCTGGATCACCCTTTTAATTTATGGAGAGCCTGAGCAAATGCATTGCAACAAAAACAGAAAATATGAGCACTCTGAAAACAGGAAAAAGATCAGAAAGACCTCAATAGCTTGCCCTTCGGTTAGGCCCTGCTCAGGTCTCAAAAATGTTTTTGCCAACATGTGCCATTACAGACAGAACCTATATCATTTGCATATCAGACTGACCCTGTCCATAAAAGCAGTCCAGATCCAAAGTGCACGCAGGTTCCCTCTGCTCGAGGGATATTGTAACAGCGTATGATTTTTTTCAGCCCTCTTTTGGTCTCATCCATGAGGTGTAGTTTATATCCCTCTAGGCACAGTGAGCAAAGGGTTCATGTGTGGATTACCAATTTAAATTAGGGGAAGAGAATAACCGAGAAAGAGAGAATAAGACAGAATTCTGCCTATCACATACTTATATTTAATAATTTATTTTTATTCTCTATTTATTTTCTCTTTTATATTCAGGCCCGGGAGCTACAGGCCAGAGTACTGAAGAGAGCTCAGATAGAGCAGCCTGATGTTATCCCAGTTCAGAAGTGTCTGACAGCAGAAATTTGTGCAGAAATTGCAAAGCATTGCACAGGCCAGCGAGATTACGAAAAAGCAATCAAATTTTACAAAGAAGCACTTGTATATTGTGAAACAGACAGTAAGGTGAGTCACTGTCTCCTGTTATAATGTCAGTCTTTATTTGACAGACTTGCTTCAGATTCTTCACTCTTCCAGGATAAAGAAATAATAGGGAAACTGATACAATCTAAAAATTTTGAAAATTATGTTTATCTCATATATCGAACAAATATATGTTTAGGATGTCTAAAAACATAGAAAAAAGTACAAATGCACATTTCTGTATTTACTTCTACATTGGGACTTAGTACCTCCATTTTAGCTAACCCTGCTAACCATTGCTATAAGCTGTGCCATTGCTATTGTCAGCATAGAGAGATCATAGTGAGAAGTGCAGAAATGTTTCACCAGAGCAATATTAGACCTGGCTGTACAAGGGCTGAGCTTGACTGTAATGTCATTTTCAAACTCTTTAATAAGCATTTAAAAGAAAATAGAGCATAAAATGTGAAAACATAATCTTCATGTAATTTTTCGTGTTTGAATAGTTTGTCATGATTACTCCTCTCATTTAATTAGACAGTACTGTCACTTAAAGGATACCTCCAGGCACCATAACAACTTAATTGAAATTAAGTTGTTATGTTGGCAGGGGGTCCTTGGGTGTTTTCTAACCTGGAAAGGTTAAACCATTATCAAACTGTTTAACCCCAAAGCTTGCCTTCTAATGCCAGATCTCCAATTCCCCCGGCGGCATCCAGCTTCCGCAATTGACTTTCAGGAAGTGTGCAGTGCTGCCAGGCAGGGGTCTTCTGATTGGCTAAAGTGGTCATCTGATGGTCTAAGCCAATCGGTAGATCCCTATTCATAAAAAATCATATCTAGACCATTTAAAAGGTGCCCTCTGGCCAGCTGTTTCTTCTTGTGTTGAGTGAAATACAGCAAATATTAAAATAGCGATCAGTGACCAGAAAAATTACAGTTGAAAAATAAAGCAAACACAGCCTTCTAAAGTACATGTAGATAAAGTAAAATATGTATCTAATAGTTTGGGAGTACAATCATACAAACTGAAGTTAATTATTACTGTCTCTTTAAGTAGACATTCTAAAAACTTTTTCAAAGAACACGTTTTTAAGTATTATTCTCTGTTGATCATTCCTAATAGGTTTTGTAATTTATTTTGTAGGGAAGTAATTTACTGACTATATAGGCAGTATATATTTTAAATAGTGCATATTTTATACCATCGTACTTTATTTGTCTTCAGACAGACAATAAACGTGTTCCACTAATAGTTCACATTTCCAATATTCTCTGCAGGTGATGTTGGAGCTAGCACACCTTTACCTCGCTCAAGATGACACAGATTCTTGCCAGCAACAGTGCGCCCTGCTTTTAAAGAATGACCAGGACAATGAAGCCGCTACAATGGTATGTGAAAATTAAAGTAACTTAAGATTAAAAAAAAAACTTCAAGATGTTATTATTTAATTATCTCATTATCGATGAAAGGAAGGAATTGTGGCACTTGTTTTGTATAAATTTGGCAGTTAATACTTCCCCAACCAGAGTCTCTCCTTTCTGGCCGTAGAATAGGTGATACTGAAAGGGGTGTAGGGAAGCAGCGCCTTCCGGGTGCTCACAGGTCCGTATAGGAGTTGCGTGGTATATAAAAAAAGAGCAAGAGATCGCATATAGTGTAATATTTCTTTAGACTGATGAATAAAGGAAAAACACGCACAATTTTCTGAAGCTTTTGATAAGCTCCAAATGTATATGCCTGGGCGGTATGATCCCCGCCTGTGGATAGGTGGGTGCTTCTGGTCCTTTGAGGGTGGGTGTCCCAGGTCAGTGGATCGCTTTAGTGTCAGGAGTGGATTTATTTAATTGCATGCTGCAAATCAATTGCAGCATGAAATTTTCCAGTATAGAAATTAAAATTAAACCGGATATATTGCCCAAGGAAATAAAAGGGTGAATCCTCCAAATAAAATCTTCAATGGTAAAATCAGAAAACTAGTTTTATTTAAAGACAACTTAATCAAACCAAAATACAGCTAAAACACTTCTAAAAACACTTAAGCGTTTTGCTACAGAGGCTTACTCATTGTGTTCAAAATCTGGTTTGCTAGAAATAAATGAATAAAATCTGTGCTTACCTAACTAAACTAATTTTGTAAGTCGTGCTTTTTTCTCCAACTTGCAATGCTGCAGATGATGGCAGATCTCATGTTCAGAAAGCAGGACTATGAGCAGGCTATGTTCCATTTTCAGCAGCTTCTGGAACGAAAGCCAGGTATTGTTATCGGCTCTCTAAACATAAATGTGTGAGTTTGCAGAGTGTACAGGAACTGAGCTTTAGTTTTCCAGGACATTTGCTATGTAACTGTGTAACTCACCCAGGGAATAAAATGGAAAATTGCAGTTTAGTATTGGTTTGCAAATATTTCCCTTGGATCCTCTCAGCACTATTAACTCCCCTGGCTGTCTATAATTTGTTTAACTGATTTAGTACAGAGGCAATTGCCCAACTTCAGAAGCAAAACAAAACCTAGAATTGTTTGTTTCTCTTTATGTGTGCACACACACATTATATACTATTTCTTTAAAGAGCAGAAATAGCTTTCTTTTAATATTTCTTTTAATATCCTGTGTTTATATAGATTATAGATATGTGTATATGTAGCACAACATTAAATTTGAATAAAATGTTTGAAATTTACAAAAATGCATTGTTTTGCATATAATAATGTGTACACAACAAGTGCAACTAAAGAAAAAGAACTCAATAGATTCATGTATTCGCTTTGGTTAAATGCCTCATATGTCTACGATCTAAATTAATTTTTGATAGCTAACACTAACCCAATCTCGACCTTTCTCTTAATCCTACTCTTAACTCTAACCATACACCTAACCTGACTTTACCCCTAAAATTAAGCCAGCATAAAATTGACCCTCCAGACCCCTAAAGCAGTGAAGACTGTGTCCTTTTTTCTATTAACAAAAAGTGCAGATTTCTATATATATTTGCACTTTTATAAATTATGCTTGTTACACCCCCCCGGCTGTCTATCAGACAACCAGTCCGGTTACTTCCTTAGACTCATGGAAGGCTGACAATCATTGCAGCTGGGCGTGATTGCTCAGCTGCTGTGATTTAAATAGATATAAAGGGCTATAGATATAAATTATTCTTGTTACACCCCCCTGGCTGTCTATCAGACAAGCAGTCCTGTTAATTCCTGAGACTCATGGCAGGCTGACAATCATTGCAGCTGGGCGTGATTGCTCAGCCGCTGTGATTTAAGTAGATATAAAGGGCTATAGATATAAATTATTCTTGTTACACCTCCCTGTCTGTCTATCAGACAACCAGTCCTGTTACTTCCTTAGACTTATGGCAGGCTGAGAATCACTGCAGCTGGGCGCGATTGCTCAGCCGCGGTGATTTAAATAGATATAAAGGGCTATATGAGGAGAGCTCATTTTGAGAGCTGCATACAGCTCAACTGTCATTCTGTAGCCAATAAATATGGCCCAGCTGATAAAGGGGATCCCCAGGTATTGATTAGTAACTGGGTCTCCCTGGTGAGAGTAAGGATTTAAGATTTATGAAAGGGCGTTCTAACGGCTTTGAGACAACTATTTGTAGCACTTGATGGAATGTCCTAATGCCACTAAGGGATTAAGACTTGAATATCTATTGAGTTAAAAGAACATGAGCTGTTAACTAACCTAGACAAGAAGTTTCTGTGAGGAAGAGTGACATTAAACATACTGAATACTTGGGATTTTGATATAAACAATGTATATGTAGTTCGCTCCTTAGGATAGTGACTATATGTTGTACCAGTTTTAGAAAAGTCTACAATGTAACTACATTGAGTTGTATTCCTTCTTCTAGATAACTACGCTACACTCTCTCGCTTGATTGATCTTCTAAGAAGAGCTGGAAAACTAGAAGAAATACCAAAGTTTCTTGATCTCGCAGAAAACCATTCTTCTAGAGCCAAGCTAGAACCTGGGTTTCATTACTGCAAAGGGCTATACCTGTGGTATGTGAAAGCTTCATGTATCAAGTTCAGTCAAAATGTGGCCCTTCGACAACAGCCTTTAGTCTTTCCTCAGCCTTTGGATTTTATTTAAAAGATAGAATAGAATAGATTTTTGAATTTTTATATAGCGCCAACATTTTATGAGGCACTGTACAGCAGTTGATATATAGAAGCTCTTTACAGTTGCAATCCAATGCAAGTGCTTGTTTTAAGAACTACCATGCAGTCTGCTTAACACCACATCGTAGTTGGATAGTATCATAGAATGTTTTTCTATAATATTATAAGTTTTATTTCTTTCCCCAGGAACACTGGAAACCCCAATGATGCCTTACGCCATTTCAATAAAGCCCGAAAGGACAGTGACTGGGGGCAGAATGCTGTATACAACATGATTGAGATCTGTCTAAACCCAGATAATGAAACAGTCGGTGGCGAAGTATTTGACAATCTAGACGGTGATATTGGGTAAGGACATTAATACAGTGAGGGAAAAAAGTATTTGATCCCCTGCTGATTACGAAATGATCTATTTAATCAATGTTTAACTTTTTTGACATGCGTTTTTCTTAATTTAGTTTTTTTGTTATTCTGTCTCTCACTGTTAAAATACACCTACCATTATAATTATAGACATATCATTTCTTTGTCAGTGGGCAAACGTTCAAAATAAGCAGGGAATCAAATACTTTTTTCCCCTCACTATAAAGTCTGCATTTTATGTTTCTGTAATCAAATACTGCACTGACATTCTTAAATCACAAAGTACCTAACTCTCTAAAATACACATATTGCTGTTTACTTCAATGTTGTAATGGGGCAATGTCAAAATTAGAAAATGGCTATGGTACACCTTACCATGATGTTAAGACACACCTCTATTTAGTATGTCTGAATTTATTGAAATTAATCTTCTAATAGGTCAAAAAATAAGCAGGAATTTAATTTTGCTGTCTGGTGTTTCTGAGCAGCCATGCCTTACATGTTCATCAGTAGCTTGTTCTAAACACTTGTGTCCTGTGCACATTCAGTAGAAATCCCTACTTCACATTTAGAAGAGGTTTAAACTCCATGCATGTGCATCAGTATGCTCTGCTCTTACTAAGGGATATTGATTATAGTGTTTTGTGAATGTTTCTTAGAAGCCCTTCCTTCATTCTTTGGGGCCACACCATTAATGAAGAACATGGCAAAGTAATTCACTGGGACATTAGACTAACTGATCTATTCTAATGCATAGTTTAACTGTGTTTAAAAGGAATTCCACAGAAAAACAAGAGTCTGTCCAACTTGCCGTACGAACTGCAGAAAAACTTCTTAAAGAACTGAAGCCCCAGACACTTCAGGGTCATATACAGCTGAGAATCATGGAGAACTATTGCTTATTGGCAACCAAACAAAAAGCAAATGTGGAGCGCGCACTTAATACATTTACAGACGTTGCAGCAGCAGAAGTAAGCTATACTTTGCATGTGTCAAATGTAGACATTGTTCAAATGTTCTATAACTCTGTAATGTTCTGCTACCTTTACATCAAATAAGTATTTATATGGTAAAAAAACCTTCCCAAAGACTCAGTAAAAAAAATCATACTAGGATTAAAAGTTTAAATGAATCAAATATTCTATATATCAGTTGTATTAAACAAAATTATGTTCATTTGTTGTTGAATTAAAGGACCACTATAGGCACCCATACCACTTCAGCTCAATGAAGTGTCTTTGTGCCAGGTCCCCATAGTTTTAACCCTGCAGCTGAAAACATAGCAGTTTCTGGGTGGTGCAGTAGACATTGCTTACCTAGATTTCAGTAAGGCTTTTGACACTGTTGCACATAGAAGGCTTATCAATAAACTGCAATCTTTAAGTTTGGATTTAAATATTGTTGAATTGGTAAGGCAGTGGCTGAGTGACAGGCAACAGAGGGTTGTAGTTAATGGAATATATTCGAAGCTTGGACTTGTCACCAGTGGGGTACCTCAGGGATCTGTACTTGGACCCATTCTCTTTAATATTTTATTAGTGATATTGCAGAAGGTCTTGATGGTAAGGTATGTCTTTTGGCTGATGATACTAAGATATGTAACAGGGTTGATGTTCCAGGAGGGATAAGCCAAATGGCAAATTATTTAGGTAAACTAGAAAAATGGTCAGAATTGTGGCAACTGACATTTAATGTGGATAAGTGCAAGATAATGCATCTTGGGCGTAAAAACCCAAGGGCAGAGTACAGAATATTTGATAGAGTCCTAACCTCAACATATGAGGAAAGGGATTTGGGGGTGATTATTTCTGATGACTTAAAGGTAGGCAGACAATGTAATAGAGCAGCAGGATATGCTAGCAGAATGCTTGGTTGTATAGGGAGAGGTATTAGCAGTAGAAAGAGGGAAGTGCCATTGTACAGAACACTGGTGAGACCTCACTTGGAGTATTGTACGCAGTACTGGAGACCGTATCTTCAGAAGGATATTGACACCTTAGAGAGAGTTCAGAGAAGGGCTACTAAACTGGTTCATGGATTGCAGGATAAAACTTACCAGGAAAGGTTAAAGGATCTTAACATGCATAGCTTGGAGGAAAGATGAAACAGGGGGGATATGATAGAAACATTTAAATATATAAAGGGAATCAACACAGTAAAGGAGGAGACTATATTTAAAAGAAGAAAAACTACCACAACAAGAGGACATAGTCTTAAATTAGAGGGACAAAGGTTTAAAAATAATATCAGAAGTATTACTTTACTGAGAGGGTAGTGGATGCATGGAATAGCCTTCCAGCTGAAGTGGTAGAGGTTAACACAGTAAAAGGAGTTTAAGCATGCGTGGGATAGGCATAAGGCTATCCTAACTATAAGATAAGACTAGGGACTAATGAAAGTATTTAGAAAATTGGGCAGACTAGATGGGCCGAATGTTTCTTATCTGCCGTCACATTCTATGTTTCTATGTTAATCAAGCCACTAGTGGCCGTTTCCCTGACAGTAATGCTTTCCTATGGGCGGGTTTGAAAGCGCGCGCCTCTGGCCGCGCATGCGCATTCAGCTTCACTTGGGAGCTGACGTCGATGGAGGAGGAGAGATCACCAGTGCCGAGGGCGCCCGGCACTGGATTAAGGTAAGCAAATAAATTGTTAATTAACCATTTATCTGTCGCGGAATGGGGCCCTAGTCACCATTTAGGTGACTAGGGCTCTACAGCGTTAGGAATACATATTCCATTTGTTCCTTTAAAGCTCATGTGATGCACATGGGTCGTTCCACCACATTTGAAAAGCAACTTATCAGTAGCTCAGATCTACCAATTGCTTGAATACCTTTGCATCCCTAGGTTATACTTTATATGCATTAAAGCTACATTACCTTTTATTTACCAGCCAATACAAATTCAGATGATTGTCTTGTGCACAATTTACCACTCCAAAATGAATTGTAGCAATGTTTTGTCAGTTTGTTATAATATTCATACTGTTATGATTTGTAAAGGAATAGTAGCACAAATGCAGAGACCCTTAAAGGACCACTCTAGGCACCCAGACTACTTCAGCTTAATGAAGTGGTCTGGGTGCCAGGTCCTTCTAGGGTTAACCCATTTTTTTATAAACATAGCAGTTTCAGAGAAACTGCTATGTTTATGAATGGGTTAAGCCTTCCCCCTAATCCTCTAGTGGCCGTCTCATTGACAGCCACTAGAGGCGCTTGCGTGCTTCTCACTGTGATTTTCACAGTGAGAGCACGCAAGCGTCCATAGGAAAGCATTATGAATGCTTTCCTATGTGACCGGCTGAATGCGCGCGCAGCTCTTGCCGCGCGTGCGCATTCAGCCCAGAAGGAGGAACGGAGGAGGATCGGAGGAGGAGAGCTCTCCGCCCAGCGCTGGAAAAAGGTAAGTTTAAACCCCTTTCCCCCTTCCAGAGCCGGGCGGGAGGGGGTCCCTGAGGGTGGGGGCACCCTCAGGGCACTATAGTGCCAGGAAAACAAGTATGTTTTCCTGGCACTATAGTGGTCCTTTAAACAAAAGTTAACAATACAATAACACAGACTGAATGGTCAACTAGAAATGTGTTGGTTTATGCAAAATCAGCGAATGGGATACTGGAATGCAGAAATTACCACTTTAAAAATACAATCTGGATATGTTTGAGTATAGTTTTATTTTTTTAAAACCAGTACCTTTGCACATTTCTTATTGGTGCATTAAATAGCGCAAGTTTAGAACAGCCAGAATTATTACAGGGATGTTGTAATTGTGTTGCACTAATTAGATTCTTGTGCTGTCAATAACGATATGCCTAATTACTGCATGAGTTATACAAGTGTACCTAGGCTGACACATTTTGTCCTTTATAGAGTACAATGTAGTGTCAGTTAAAACCACTATTTAGGTGGCTTGCCACCCTTAGCTCCCTTTAGATAGGGTGGAGATGCTAAACAGTAGTGTTGTACAGTGTGCAGCACTGACCCAGGAAGCACTTCCAGTAGCCACCCAGTACCTCTTACCAGTGGTTAGAATTCCTAGCCATTGCTTAACACCGTGCACTTCCTAACCACACCAAAAATAGCACTCTTATGAATGGCATGTTTGTCAGTTATTTACTAAATTGTGACTTGTGACTCAAATTGTGAAATTGGGAATTGTTTGTCAGTTATTTTCTAAATTGTGAATTGCAAACTTAACTAAATAGACCAGTCTACGTTACACTTTTGAGCACTATTTGGCTACACTACTTAATATTTCAAGATTTTTGAAAAATATGATATGATGCTTGCTTGAGTATAAAGTTATTAATAATATGTTGAGTGAACTATCATTAATATTTGTGTGATTTAAATACCTCCAGAAGGACCACGTTCCGGCGCTTTTGGGAATGGCCACTGCCTACATGATCTTGAAACAAACTCCAAAGGCAAGAAACCAGTTGAAACGAATATCCAAAATGAACTGGAATCCGATAGATGCAGAAGAGTTTGAAAAGAGTTGGCTTCTTCTAGCAGATATTTACATTCAGTCCGGGAAATACGACATGGCGGGCGAGCTTCTGAAGCGCTGTCTTCGGCACAACAGGGTGAGTGTCAGATTTGATGGGAAACTTAAATCAGATAGAAACAAACAGAACAACTACAGCTTATTGAATTTGTTCTGGTGAGTAGAATCATTACCTTCTGGCTTTTTGCTGTAAACACTGTCTTTTCAGAGAAAATGCAGTGTTTACATTACAGCCTAGTGATTACTTCACTGTCCACTCCTCAGATAGCTGCTAGAGATCCTTCCTGGGTCATGGCTGCCTAAAATGCATCCAAATATTCAGTATCTCCTCCCTCTGCACGCAGGCACTGAACTTTCCTCATAGAGATTCATTGATTCAATTCATCTCTATGAGGAGATACTGATTGGCCAGGGCTGTGTTTGAATTGAGCTGGCTCTGCCCCTGATCTGGCTCTTTGTCAGTCTCAGCCAGTCCTATGGGGAGGCACTGTGATTGGATCTTCTGGTCAAAAGGAAACAGGGACCAAGTAAGCAGCTCCAGACTTGAATACAAGTAAGATTTTACTATATTTAAGGAGGCATGAGGGAGGCCAGGGGGTTTAGATGGTGGTTTTAACACTATAGGGTCAGGAATACATGTTTGTGTTCCTAACCCTATAGTGCTCCTTTAACTGGACCTCTGGTATTGTAAATAAATATGTAAAGTCTCTTAATAAAAACACTTTGGAAACACTGGTGCTTAGTATTTAATCTGCATAGAAATGTAAAATTGGGTACGTAAATGGTTCACATAGTTTGCCATCTATCTTTCTCTCTGTCCCTCTCTCACTCAATTTATAGATATGTGTTTGTTACTATAATATGGCAATGTTAAGTTAGAGGCACATACTAGGCATTATGCTTGCTGCTTGAAGTTATAGCCATATATGCCCATCTGGCTTTTCTGCAGAAATTAAAGAAACACTATAGGCACCAGAAAAAGACAGCTTCATTAATGTAAATGATCCCATTTATGAGAAATGACCGTCTTTACACTGCTGCCTAAGGCACCTCTAGTGGCTTTCACTCTAACAGTCTTGGTAAAGATAGCAGGCGTTCAACACGTCAATATTCTCCATGGAGACTCAACATTTACCTATAGAGATAGTAGATGCAGGTGGCATTGCAGCGATTGACGGATATGTGCAGTAACCCCCCTTGTGCATCCGACTGGCTGAGTATCATCAGTATCCATAGTCTCCATTAGTGGAGGCGACTGATGAGACCAGTGCACCGTGTGAAGGAAGGTAAGCTTGTTTAAAAACAAGTCCCTCTTCACCTCCTGTATGTCACGCGTGTTTTGTTAGAATTAAAGGTTTGTCTTGTTTTATTGCACCTTGGTGTGAAATACGTTGAAGCTATATGAGTAATTGTACATAAAACTCTTTTTACACTTCTGGGTGGCCTTTAATCTAATGCACAGGACACCACACTGAACTTTTAATGCACAGGACACCACACTGAACAGTAGCCTGAATCTTGGGGGATATCTTGGCTAACACTAGAGCAAAAGGAATACAACCCTATAGTGTCCATTTCAGCATAGCTTTGCTTGTGAGGCCAGAGGAAAAGAAAGCAGAGTGTATCCTGCAATGTGTTTTAATTTCATTCAGCTGTGCTGTGGGGGATTAGCTAGAATAGCTTGTGTCCATTTGTTAGAGGCTGGCGAGATGTGACTAGGGGAGGTAAAGAAGGGAATCTAAGTTAGGTGTTCTAGAAATAGTTGTATCTAATACAGGAAGATGATACAGTAATATTTCCTGAGAGATGGTGGTGAGAAGTAATGTGTTGTTGAAGGGGTAGTGAGGGACAAATGTGCTAGAAGGAGTGATAAGGAAAGAGACTTGTTTGCATTGAAGGGAATGAAATGTGTTCAGTTGGTGAAATACAAAATGTTGTTGTAGGGCAAAGTGGGAAATGCATCTTTTGGGTTTGTAGTGAGAGAACAAATGTGACTGTTAGTGTTTGGATAGTATAAAAAAAGCTATTTAAGTTTATGTATGTGTGTATATACATATAAACAGCGCCAGTGCTCGCTGCCTGTTACTGTCTTCCACATTTGGACAGACAATGAAGTGACACTCCTCATCTCAGCAGCTGCAGAGGGACACCATTTAGGTGATGTCTTAAAACACTTTGACAAAACCCAAAAGGAACTATGTGTACCATAACCACTAAAATTAAGCTCTTTAATATTCATTGGAAAGCCTACAAATTCTGCTATGTGCATAATCAAAAAAATACCATTTATCAAAGCAGAATTCTCTGAGGGCTTGTGCTGTTCCGATTCTAGAAGCAATTAAACCGACAATACAAACTGTTCTGCACAGTAGCTTTTTTCTCATTTGTATCCTATACCTCAATCCTAGCAATCTAATTGGCATGCGATTCATGTTATGACATATATTAGCTATAACCATATTCAGGTTTTTTTCTCCCTAGGTAGAGTATGAATTTGACATAGGCAGAGTCCTAGTCCATCATACAAATAATAGAGGCTATATGGTTTTCTGGCAGGTTAAATTAGTTCTTAACAAGGAAAGAAGATGAAATAGAGTTGGAATAAGTAAATTCCTAATGCAAGTTAGCCTCATTGGCTCTTAACAGTTTATGTTAATATGGCACACATTTTAGTACATCGCTATATACTGAAAAAGCCAAAGAGTGTACCGGATTCTCGTTTAAAGGCACCGTAACAGGTGTACTTATCTCCTCCACTAAATACATTTAGTTTGTACTATGAAATGTTTTGCCAGCTTGTGTTCCCTTTCTGTTTCTTACTGTATTGCTACGGTATTCATATTTCTACATGTTTAGAGTCACAGGATATATATTATTGCTACACTTTACAATGCATGTTACATAGTAAGAGGCTTTATCTCTGAAGGTATTTTATATTGTTTGCACAGTAACACTTATTTTTAAAAAGAAAATCTTTATTAAACACAATCCATTCCTAAATGTCCTTTTATCATTATTATTATTATTATTATTATTCTTTTTGTATGGAAAGTCATTTGATGATACATAACATTTAGTAAAACTTGCACGATAATACATCAATACGTACCATCTTTGTGACTGATGTGGTTGCAGACTCAAAAAATAGTACATGTATATTGAACAGCACATTGCCAGACATGTTTTTGCACAATTGAATTTCGTAACATGTGTATGTATGTTCTTTCACTTGAAGACAACCAAAAAAAACAGCATTTTTTTAAAGAATAATAAACAGAACAAAAATGAACATTTATTCCATGTTGCTTCATTGATTAAGGTATGTTAAACGGTATGTCAGTTTACCCTTTGTATAAAAAGGTGTCACCTTATCTGTAGGGTAAATTAATCAGCTACAGTGACCTTAGCAATATCAGTTTTTACAATCTTAACACTCTCCGCCAATGAGAGATGGACAGAATTGACATTGCTAGTGAGGAACTAGGAAGTTTGATTTAGTGATGTGAAAGGATCCTGAACTGCAGGCACTCAGGGACCCTAGTAAGTGTCAAACTGTTTGTTTCTAACAGTGGAATGGTAACAAAATTGTGCATATTTGTCACATAAACACACATTATTACACAGCACTCGGTTACAGTAAATGTGTTCTAATGTGTGTTTATGTGACAAATATAGTATTCTCTATAGCTACTAGCAGTTTGCATCGTGTGATATGTTCTCTAGCACCATCATACACAACAAAATTATGCAAGGAGTGAAATTTGCAAGATTTATTCATCTTTTGATTGCCTCAACCTTGCAAAACACCCTTATCATTTTTGCATCTATTTAAAACTCATCATTCTTGTTTTGCAGTCTTGCTGCAAAGCTTATGAATACAATGGCTACATAATGGAAAAGGAACAAGCTTACAAGGATGCAGCCAACAACTATGAAATGGCCTGGAAGTATGGAAACAGAGCAAATCCGACCGTGGGTAAGAGCAGCAAAATGACAATATACATTGTGTTTGAAAATAAACTAGACATTTATTTTCGAAGAATGATGAGAAACATTTGTTTCTACTTGTTGGTAAACTCAAGTCCAAACACTACCCAAGTAGTAGAATTATAACCATAGTTACTATGAAATGAATGGATTATTATTAAAGGGTGTCTGTCACTTCCCCCAATACCACACCATTGAGTAGAATACTGAAAATCATTTGTATCTTGTGTTTCCTTTTTATCCCCCGTGAGATCCTACATTTTCTTATAAGTGTATGCGTAAGATTTAAAAATGGATAAAATGATATAATAATCCAGTTCAGACAAGGCAAGCGTGCCATGCAAACATGGCAGACAAGGAGGAGAAATGTAAACACTTGAATTTTTTATCTTCTCTGTATCGTTCTTTATGCTGACTGCCGGACAGAGCTGAAAACAATAATTGACAGGCAGCAAAGATGGAGGCGCCAGGATAAAGAGATGTGAATTTCTACATTTAATTACATTTTTTTACACATAACAAATGCATATTTGTTAAAAAATATTATGGAAAAGTAAGCATAATATTAAAAACCCCTGGAAGTGGCTGTTCCCTTTTAATGCACAGGGCACCACACTGAATAGAAGCCTGAAGCTTGGGGGATATTCACAAAATGTGATAACTTGCTAAATGCAAACCAAAACCAAAAAAAAAACATTATGATTGAACTAAGAGAGAGTTCACTGTTTTAATAGAGTATGTATCCTTTTTCTTTTAGGGTATAAACTGGCATTTAACTATTTGAAGGCCAAGCGATATGTTGATGCAATTGATGTTTGTCACAAGGTAAGAATACAAAACTTAAATCGAAAAAAAACCCAGATAAAATATTCACCATAAATAAAGAATGTCTGGGGTTAACTTCACGATGATGGTTATAATTATAAACACCATACATCAAAATATGTCTGGGCACCAATATCACCATGAGTTCTTTGTCTCAACCTGAACCAGCTATTTCAACCTTAAAGGGACTCTCCAGTGCCAGGAAAACAAACCATTTTCCTGGCACTGCAGGTCCCCTCTCTCTCCCACCCCCCATCCCAGGTTGCTGAAGGGGTTAAAATCCCTTCAGTGACTTACCTGTATCCAGCGCTGACGGACATCATCCGGCAGGGGAGACCTATTTCGCATGCGCGGCCGGCGACGGGGGAGACCTAATGCGCAATGCCGCGCACACTCATTAGACTTCCCCATAGGAAAGCATTGAAAATGCTTTCAAAGCTTTCCTATGGGGATTTCAGCGACGCTTGAGGTCCTTACATAGCGTGAGAGACGCTACAGCACAGAAAATCTGTGCTATAAACCCGGAAGTGCCCTCTAGTAGCTGTCTAGTAGACAGCCACTAGAGGAGAAGTTAACCCTGCAAGGTAAATATTGCAGTTTATGAAAACTGCAATATTTACAGTTGCAGGGTTAAGGGTAGTGGGAGTTGGCACCCAGACCACTCTAATGGGCAGAAGTGGTCTGGGTGCCTGGAGTGTCCCTTTAATTGTGAAATTCCCTTCACTCTTCCGAGTTTATTTAACAACTTTCAGAGATTGTGATAGCAAAAGAAAAGAAAAACATATTGGCACATATATTTCAAACATTTCCTATCTTAAAAAGAAACACTGAGGTTTATATTGGATTTTATTTCACAACCAAGCATTCTAGAACTTCTCCATGTTTTCATTCAGCAGACTGGTACAATCCCCTCCTCCATAGTGAGCAAAAATTACCATTTTATGACTAATTGTAATGGATTTTTTTTTTTACGCTAGTTACAATAATTCAAGTTGAGTCAATTGGATGACAGCAGCCACTCAAACCACACTGCACTTTACAACAAATGACTCATGTTCGCACTGAAATCACAGAATTATAATGATTATATATTATGTAAAAGAACATTGGTGACTATTTCTTTTGATAGACATGTATAATGTTAGGCTTATTCTTTTAAACACAGAAATCCAAAAAAGTTAGAACTGAATGTGCTGGATGTGGCGATGTGTCACTCATACTTTATTTTACTAAAATAATTTATGATTCTTGTCTCATGTCAAATAACTGTACACCACCAAACAATAAATGTAAGGGAAAACAATCTTTTCAGTGTGCAGACTGTGTTTTCAATCCCCGTAGTGAACAGAGGATGATGTAATCTGTTCAATTTATCCGCACTGTACACTGCATGGGGCAAAGAAGTTAGTTGAGAGTGTGGCTTTCATTATTATATCTGTAGTGTGGCAATATACAGTGATAAAAATTTCATGCATGGCTAATAATACCTGGAGTTTAGTTAGACCGATATACAAAGATACATCATAACAACACAGCTTTAAAGATCATGTATCAAAATGGAATGTCCCATTTCAAGGAACACTCTGAGTACCATAACTACTACAGAACACTGATTATGGTGCCAGGTTCTTCCCCCTCCCCCCCATTGTAAAGTGTCAAAACATTTTAGTAAAGTTTGACTTCTTACCTGGGGTACATGAGCTCTCCTGAGCACTGAGCCAGTGAGAACGGTCCAATCAAATGCAGTGAAGTCGGACAGGGCAAGGAAATAAGTGAGGTGAGCCAAATAGGGCATTTTAAATTAAAAAAAGATAAGTCTTGCGCTCACTCCCATCACTCCTAGGTGGCGGCAACGACCACAGTACACATCGGCCCCGATACATACAGTAAAAAACTAAGAAAAAGTTACCTGTGCTCTCTCCTAAATCCCTATGTATATTTAAACAAATGGAGGTCATTTAGTTACTCTAATGGCCATTGAGTGAAAGGTCAGTGTAGGACCCGCCTGGGGGGTGGGGGGTCTGCCTTGACGTTGGCAGGCGGGCATTCCCTCCAATGGCCATTGGAGTAACTAAATAACCTCCATTTTAAATTAAAGAAAAAGAAAATGTTTTTTAAAACGGCTTAAAGTAACAATTTAGTATTCTTGCCTATGGCAGACAGTTATATATTTACTAGATTACTAACAATAGATTGTGCAAACTAAAGCAAATTGTGCCTATTCATGCCTCTCCTTATTGAAGATGTAGCTTTTATTTTACATTATGTGTGTTATATATCTATATTTGATTCTGTAATTGGATACATATATATATATATATATATATATCTATCATAAACCTAAATATGATCTATTTATTAATTTTTCACTTAATATCTGTTCACTAACTGCATTTTTTTTTTTATTGAACAGGTTTTAGAACTCCACCCAAGTTATCCTAAAATAAGAAAAGACATACTTGACAAGTCCAGAGCTGCATTACGAACCTAAGGAAGTGAATATTGATGAGCAGTCAAATCATTGTGTATTTATTTATTCTCGGTTATTGCCATTCCATTTATACAATTAAAACATGTCATTATTTTTTTATTGAAGCAAACTGCATTTGGAGGGGGAACCTCCTTGAAATCTTAGGACAACGCTGCAAGCTATAGAATTCATTTGTCCCTGTTTCAATCTGAGAGCAGAATAGTAAACGGACAGAATGGATATTTTACAATATGCTTCTATGACTTTAGAGTCCAGCAACATAAAAATTAATGTAAAATACAAAGACTTTTTTTTCAAAGTGAATTTATAGAAATTATTATTTTATTTTTTTTAAAAAACACTTTTTTTTTTTTTTTAAGCAAAAATTTAAGAGACATAAAGAAATTTTGGTAGACAGATAACTATATTTTTTCCCTTTTTTTGTACAGTACCTCATAATATTACAATGTGCATATAGCCACTTTGTCCACTAGAGGGTGATGCTGCTTTTAGGAAGATAGAATGTTGTAAGGTTTTTTTTGTGTGTCTGGTAGCATGTGTACATTTTTTATATAACAAAAACTAAGTACTGTATTGATAATTATGCATTTTAAATAGTTTTTGCAATATGGAAATATGATTTTATGGACATTTTTGTGTGTATGTATGTGTGTGTGTATATATGTGTGTGTGTGTGTGTGTGTGTGTGTGTGTGTGTGTGTGTGTATATATATATATGTGTGTGTGTGTGTGTGTGTGTGTATAT